>JAPWDM010000018.1:3498958-4028958 GCA_035578155.1 Brachynemurus nebulosus | reverse complement strand
TTTTGAATAAGTGGAAATTTTACCAAAAAACGAATTTTTTGCAAGAACAATAACCATGTTCCTGACATCCGACGTGTCTGGCTGACAAACTCATCCAAGGGTTTGGGACTTCCAATGTTTTTACCAAATTTCGTAAAAATTGGATACTTCGTTCGAGAGTTATCGCGCGGACACACACACACACACACATATATATATATATATATATATATATATATATATATATATATATATACATATATATATATATATATATATATATAAATTTTAGTGAATATTATTTTCGGTTTCTAGGAGCCTCAAAACAAATTTCTGCCATAGTCCCACGGTCAAGTCGCGTCATGACTATGGCTGTAATAGCTGAATTCCATTTTGGAAATTCGCTAAAATGAGAAACTTTTTGATGTGCTGCCCTTACTTTGAATTTCCCTTGATTTTGAAACACCAACGCTTAACTTTTTACTGTAAAATACCCTTGCCGAGCAGAAAAAAGTACTAGTTTTAAAAGTCTTACAGACGGACATTTGGTTTCCGGTCACACATACAGAACCGGACCCGAACAAATAACGTCATAACCGGACGGGATTAACGAAGTAATCTGGCCTTTGTTCTATGTATCCGCTTTTGTATCAGGCATATTTAAATGTATCTCTAAAGCGGGGTGATGAGAACTGATTATGTGCTAGGGATTGTATTTTTATAATATTATTCCTAGAATGTAGATCAATCTCACTATCTGATATGAGCATTAAATCAGACAATGTTCGAACGAAATTCTTCCAAAATTGGAAGCCATATATATCTAATGGTTGTAAAAGTACTGTTGTTTTTGGCGGTGTGCTTTATATTTTTACTTCTTTATGTTCTCTATACTTCTAATATTTTTACTTCTTTATATTCCTTATTTTATCCTGTCCTTATTTTGATAAAAAAGAAGTATTTTGTAAACTTGTTTTCTTTATACGTAATAATATTCTTGCATGACTTAACAAAATCAAATTTTAATATTACTTATATAAAATTTAAAGTATAAGTTAAGTATAATTAAATACATATTTTAGGCAGTTATTATACAAGACAAATCACTTGCTGAAAACCTTATAGAAATATTTTTATTTTACTGATTGTTAGTAAAATTACGATTGGTATCTCAAATAAACTGTCCAGTTTTGAGATTTTAGACTTTAAATTACAACTTTGACCAAAAACAGGTAAACTAGTATTTTTCATGTAGTTTTCATATATGCTATTTAAATTTTAATATACTAAAGCATATCCACCCTATTTCAAAATTTACCCTCAATTTTATCTGAGCAGCCCCTCCTGGATTTATACACATCAATAGAAAGCTCTTTAAAAATAAAGTGTTTTGTCAATTTAAAGCTATTTTCTATCTGCCATCCTTTTCAAGTTATCAAGCAAAATTAAAATTTTAACCTAAATTTGAGGGGTGATTACACCTCTTCAATGGTGACGGTGGCAGATAAGAAAAAATACGAGTCTGTTATTTTTGCTTGTACTACACATATACCAAGTTTCATCAAAATTGCGAATTGACATTCCAAAACCTTTCCTTGTAAGTGGATGTCATATAATAATTATATTGCACTACTTGACTTATACCCAAACATTCAAGTAGGTAATAATTTTTGAACACAATTAAAGTCAAGTGGATTTAAATTTTGACAAAGAAAATGTAATACAAGTTTTGGCCAGTTTGTTACGTTTTAGCTCTTATGTCAAGTATGCAATATAATTTCTTCATTACTGCTCCGGTAGGCCGTACAGGTCTGTCCTCACACTTAATGTGCTGTGATATGCGTTGACTTGAGAACTAGTGTTGGGTCGCACATGTGCGAGTCACTCTGAAAGAAGGACTCTTTTAAGTGTGCGGTGTGCTGTGCGACTCTTACAAAAGGAGTCACTAGCACAGTCCGCCATTACCACACATAACTGAACACATTTGTGCATATGATCAGGGCTGCCAGATTGTATAATTGGATACAAAATCTGTATAATTTGGTTACTTTATGTATCCTCTTTGTATAAGAAACTTTCTTGTATATTTGGATACAAACACCGAAAATTTAGACTGAATACACTGAACATAGCAGTTGCAATTCTTTGTTAATGTGACACCACGTTAGACCAAAGAAACAACATATCGCGCGTTCTCTGTCCCAACCTCGTATATCAAAAACTACACGTTTTAGGACACACAAAAAACATATTAAATACTGTATTTACATATATACTTATCTAAATATATAGGTAGCCAACATCAAAGGGTTTAATTAGCATAAATCTTAAGTTCATAGTGATGAAAACATTTAAATACTTTTTTTGTGTGTGTGTCCAAAAGTTGGGAGTTTTCAGATACGAGGTTGGGACAGAGAACGCGCGATATGCCCTTATGTATACATATATGAATTTTCTTTCGTTCTGACAAGATTGCAAAAATGATTAAAATTTAATAATTAAAGTTTAGTCGGAAAAAAAAAATCGGTTCAGTTTTTTTCTTGCTCTTTTTTTGTAACGAAAAGTTGTTTTGTATAATGGGAGTCAATTTTGTATAATTTCAGAGACCTGACTGTATAAACTAAAAATTTTTACTGGCAGCCCTGCATATGATACTGGACATCAGGATCAACTACATATTGCATATTATTGCACAAACAAAAGAATTTCAACTTTTTCAAAAATGAAGATACAATATGCATTAGGTAATTTATGGGTTGGGTTGACATTTGACAAATTGCTTTCCAGTTTATAATGTTCGTACGAATTGAACAAAATGACTTTTTTACGTACTACCAGAACAGGAAACTACCCCCGCAGGGTAAAGAAGTATATTTTATTTGTTAGTACTATTATTGCATTGTATTAACTAATTGTTTAACAGTTTTTTTAAAGTTTTATTTAGATGGATACTGACGTTACGTACCAGATATTACGTATTTTTTTTCTATTTATTTAATGTCCTATTCCTTCCAATTCTTACTTACTTTTATCCAATCAATTCTGTAATTTTTTTTTGGGTATTTCTGTTACTTGTATTTGCTGCCTCGTTATGTTAAATTTTGTGAATTTTCAAAAATAATACTGACTTTATTTAATTTACTTTGAGTAATTGTGTTTATTTAGTTACCTTTCTTTATTAATACTATTTTTTATATTTATAAGTAAGTACTATTAATTTTTATATGTAATGGATCAAAAATTGAGAAAAAGAGACGTGTTGAGTTTCGTAACCGAAAAAAAAAATGGTGTTACTAAATGTAATTTTTGCTCTAATATTAATGTTTGCAAACCTTACAAAGTTCAAAAAATAGTTGATTTTTTAATGTACACCTCTGAATTTAATTTTTTTATATAAACAATACACATATTTCTTATTTTGAGAATTTATACGTTGTACCATATGGACTGAATTTAGTATTTACAAAACTTAAAAGGAGAAAGGAAAGGACAAATAAACGACAGGACAGCGCATACCACACTAACACAGTGTGCTGTGTGCTCGAAAAGAGTCGTGACCATAGAACACTAGAAGCCAACTAACATAAAAAAAGTGAAATTCGCTTGGAGTCATTTGTAAGCCAGTCACAGCTTAAGGCATTAGTCCGTCAGTAGTCGTCGTCGAGTCAACACACCATTGTATTAACAATATACCCATTGTTAGTTGAACACGTTGAACAGCTCTCTCTGGTAATACGTGTGTTGTGGTTGTATGCGTGTATACACATACTACTACAAAAAACCAAACTAATACACTGCAAACAGTGTGTATGTACACAAACAGAGTACGTCACAAACTCATTACAAGTGGAACAGAGGCAAAGCCAATCTAGTTTGTCCCCTTGGTCGTGACTCTCGTTTCAAACTTTATCGCATATAACACAGTGTGCGAGGGTGTGCGAGTGTGTTTTACGTGTTGTGTGCTCCAAAAGAGTCGCTCGCTCTGTGCGGCACACCGCACTGTGCGGAGTCATGTGTGCTAGCACACATAAAAGAGTCGCTTCGACCCAACACTATTGAGAACCCCTTCCTTTTTGAAGTTGTGTAAAAATAAACTTCAAGATGTTTCAGAATGTTCAAATAAGGTAACGGGCCTAGTTTCTGACCTTTTAAGAGTGACGGCTGAGGTTAAACGACAGTAATAAATATAAGTTTCAACTTAAGAGACAATTAATAATTTTATCAACTAGTTTATGGCTTTCAAAATAAAGCCATACAAGTAAAATAATTATTTGAATTGAATTAATAATTTAAATTAATGTTTTAAAAATTGACAAAAAGGACCCAGTTTCTGACCTTCAAAATTTCTCATGTGACAGTTTCTGACCCTGACAGTGGCCTAGTTTCTGATTCTTAAATTTAAAAATAGTTTTTTAAAATTTAATTTATAAATAATTTTTTATTGATAAAAATGAATGTTTAATGTTATATACGTTATGAAAAATAACAAAAACTAATCGAAGATAACTATAAATAACAAAATAACTAACAAAAACTGGTTAGAATTTAATTGGGCCATACCACTTTAGAAGTGAGCCTAGTAATTGACCCTCATATTTCAATAATAAAAATCATTCTAAGGTATTTTATAAATATTTTAAAATAAATTTTAAACAAATATTAACCTGCTCATATATTTTTAATTAAGTTTTCATACTTACATGATGAATATTGCACAGATCAAAATGAGTACTTTGTAAAGCGGGTTCTACACGATGCTACGAACGTTCCTTCCAACGTTCGATCGAACGTTTGGGGCAATTAAGTTCGATAGTTGATGCGACGAATGTATCTGCTACACGGTGAATCGAATGTTTGATCCAATACGAATGATGATGTGTTGGTACTCAGTCGACAACGCTGTTATCTGTCTGATGTTATCTCTAATGTTATACACTGATGTTGTCTCTCTTCACATGAACAGGTCGTGCGCAACCAACGAACGCAACCAACATTGACCTTCAAACGTTCGAAGCATCCCTTTGACTCGGTGCAAGAATACCGACATCGAACGGGACACGACCAAATGCGAATGTTTGACGCTCGACATTGGACACTCGTAGGTTCGAACAACGGCTACACGATGCTATGAACCATCCAACGTCGAATGTTGGAAGGTGTTCGTAGCATCGTGTAGCAGCGGCATGACATAAACTGTTAAGAAACTACCAAAAAAATAGTGTTTACACACATTTTAAACTTAACATTTTTTTTTTTTTTATTTAGTTAATATATTCTAAACTTTTTAAATTGCTGTTCATTAGACACAGAATAGATTACTTTAAATTAAGAATTTATTTTTTTTCTTATTTAAAATATAGTTTTTTTATTAATTTATAACAAAGTTGAAAAGTTCAGAAACTGGGCCAGGGTCAATTACTGGGTCTTTTACCTTATATCATTATAATTATTTATACATTTTTATGTGCTACCACACCTAAAGTGTGAGATTGATATACACGATATACATTACATACTTATGTATATTATTACACGTATGCTACGTACAGGGCCGGATCTAGAGGGGCAGCGGGGGCACGTGCCCCCTCTCCCCCGCAAGCTTTTAGGGGCGCCTAAAACGTAGTTGAGGGACACAAAAACGGTGAAAATGCCAAAATTTTGGCGCATCGATATTTTTAAAATTTTAAATTTTCCCCTGCCAAAAGCAAGTGATGAGCAAAAAAAAAGGTCAACACTGCATTTTTGCTCGTCACTTGCTTTTTGCAGGGTTAAGGGCCAACTGAAGCACAAAAATGTGAAGTGTTGACCTTTTATTTTTGCTCATCACTTGCTTTTTGCAGGGAAAAATTTAAAAAATATCGCTGCGCCAAAATTCCAAATTTGGCTTTTTTGGAAAAAAATGACTTTTTTTGAAGTGCGCCATTTTGTTATTTTTCGATAAAATTTCAGAATTCTAGTTCCGACCAGAATGACATATCTATAGATTAAGACTAATTAAGAATTTTTGATTTCAGATGTCCCCAAGAGTCAAAATCACCCGGGCCATCCAGATGCTTTTTTTTGAAGCGCCAACTTCAAGTGATAATAATAATAATAATAATAATAATAATAATAATAAAACAAAATTTAATTTATTCAAATTTTTTTTTTGTTGCCTTAAGACGTAAATAAAAAAAAAAACATTAAAAATTAAAAACTTTTCATTTGTTCTTCCTCAAAAAAAAAAATGCCCCTAAAAATAGGCATGAAAAACAGGGCGAGTTACCAGACTACTACCTTAAGCACTGTCCACACGAACAGTAAAATCTTCAAGAGTGCGACGTTTACGGAAGGCGCACCAATTCATAGAGTCGTTTGGCGAGCGGAGCCAACTACATAACGTCAAACGACTCTTAAGGTAGAGATTACTGAAAATAATTTTTTGGTTTTATTCCCGTCCACTCCTTTAATTTGCTATTAAGAGGAAGGTTTTTAAATTCCGTTTCCAAAAAATCAACCCGTTCATCAAGTACTCAAATGAAACCCTCTGGATCTCGACGATACCATCCATTCTTTTCCCCGTCGAATAGCATTCCTACTCTAAAGTAACCATCTTCATATTTCAATAGCATGGTTGATTTCCACTCCTTGAAACCATTCGGCAGATACCCATACTAATAGTATATCCTAGAACTGTTTGCCCTGTTCGTTTTTATTCCCTGTATCTATTTGGGTACTGTAGAATTTTACATCTTTAATCGTTGTATGTCATGTAAATATAACAGGTATATTCGTTTTCAACGTTTTCAGTTAGAGATGATTGACTCTTGGATAAATTAAATTTTTTTCAAAGTCAATAATTATTTACTTCCAAGAGTGACGTCACAGACTATAAAAATTGCACAAAGAAACACGCACCAATACATTATACGGATTATACCTTATATGTATACCATATAAACACTCCTAATAAATAAACGCATTTATCTTAAGTTGTTACTGTCTGTAACTTGTCGAAAACAGCATTTATAACGATGAAGGTGAAAGTACTTTTCTTAAAAATGTATTTCATTCCATAAATGTATAAGTGTGTGAGCTGAATAGTAATAATCTGCATTTAAGACTGCACTTACAAGGAGATGTACTCAGAGTGAAATTTGCAATTTTTATGAAACTTTGCTGGTGTGTAGAAAAGGTAAAGCGGTCAACTCTTTCACTAGTCAATGCGGGACAATAATAATCTTGGACCTTATTTTTTATTCGTGTGATATTTTGAAAAATCCAAAAAAAGTTCTTTTCAAAAATACAATTGATGAGCAAAAAAAAAGAAAAACAACAACACTGACAAATAAAGGTCCCCAGGCCGGACCATAATATGACACACTTTTTTTGTCTGAAAAAAAGAAAATAGCGGGATTAACTTGGTAGGTTTATGGGGTCAACCAAATGGTTGGAAAACGACAAATCATATTACACTACCAAAATAATGTTATTCCAACTCTTCGCGGAAATGATTTTGCCGAAAAATTTTGCCGAGCTGTGACTGAAAAAGATTGAGAAACGCTAAGTACCAAGCGCACTCTACCCTTAATACTTAAGAGCGGTGTTAAAGACAATAAAAAATTACTGGTATCAATACCTATATGACCTACCATAACAACTAAATAAAAACAAATAAGTATGTCTTTTGTGACATAACTATTAAATGTAAATGTATTAAATTTATTAATATAAATAATAAAATTAAATATACCTTTACTTGTATAGAATATACAGTACCTTTCATAAAGTTTTCTCCGTATGGGAAACTTCTACTATTGATTTTCAAAAAAATATTTTAGTGCAGTCGTTTGGTGCACCAGTTGAAGTGAAAAATTAGCTAAAACAAATCTTACCACCGTCTTGTCATTTAGTGGGAAACCGGAACTTTCAAAAATGAAATTTTGGTGTCATATTAAAATTGGATCTAGTAACCATATTTTGAAATTTAAATATTATAGTCTACAAAAATAAAGCCCAAAAATCCACTTTTTCAGAATACGATTTTAATTGCGTCTTCTAAATTCAAAATAATTTTATGAATTCTATAACCAAATAAAAATTATATCATTCTTAATATAGCCGATCACAGCTATATTAGGCGGTGTATCACGGCCACTTAAAGCCATAATTATATTGGAAAAACGGATTTTTGGGCTTAATTTTTGCAGTTTGGACTATACTATGGTATTTATTTTCGGGATATGTTTACTAGACCCAACTTTGATATTACACCAAAATTTCATGAGAAAGGGATCAATAGTTTTCAAATTGTTACGATTTTTCATAATTCGCAATTTGTAATTTTCGATTTCCCACCAAATAGTAAGATGGTGGTAAGCAAGGTGATAAAATGTGTTCAACTTGGTTCAACTAACTTTTCGTTTTAACCGATGCGCCAACTGAACATCTTGAAATATTCTTCAAAAATCAATTGGCGACACAAAAATTCTCACTCGCGCCTCTGGTGGTAAAATTAGAATTAGTATCTAGTAAAAATGTACGTATACGTTTAATTGGGGATAGCAAAACTAGTAGTCCCCAGTAGTAAAAAAGTTTCCCATATGGAACGAACTTTATAAGAGACACTGTATACATAAATTTTAAGATGTTTTTAAAATAATTTAAAAAAAATACCCCTGTCACAGCATCCTGCATAACATAGCGAATTTCCGTTTATAAAAAGAAGTTTTTCTCGGAAACTAGTTGATAAAGAAAAATAGTTTAAAAACCTTTTTTATGTAATATTTTCTCCTCTTTTAAATGGTGTAAAAAAATTTCGCAAAAATTTTTGAATAAGTGGAAATTTTACCAAAAAACGAATTTTTTGCAAGAACAATAACCATGTTCCTGACATCCGACGTGTCTGGCTGACAAACTCATCCAAGGGTTTGGGACTTCCAATGTTTTTACCAAATTTCGTAAAAATTGGATACTTCGTTCGAGAGTTATCGCGCGGACACACACACACACACATATATATATATATATATATATATATATATATATATATATATATATATATATATATATATATATATATATATATATAATTTTATTGAATATTATTTTCGGTTTCTAGGGACCTCAAAACAAATTTCTGCCATAGTCCCGGGCTCAAGTCGCGACATGACAGTGGCTGTAATAGCTGAATTCCATTCTGGAAATTCGCTAAAACAATGAAAGACAAGATTAATATAATTCGGTCTTAATATTCACTTTCCAATGGCATCCAAGTATCATACAAATTGTTTTTAATATAAATAGTAACAACCATATTGTATACAAAACTTGTTTTGTGACTTCATCATAAATATCGCAATAATTTTGTTTCCGGAAATAATTAAAGTTATATAACAATTACATATATATTGGACATACGTAAAAGAAGATTTCAGTTTTTCTTTTTTTTAAGAAAAAAATATTTATTTGTACTTTTATATAACAAGGTTAGTATTTTATAATGTTTTTTTTTGATAGCCGAAATTGTTGACGTTCTATTTTGCCCTCCTAAGCCAAGAAGTAGTAAAGTGTATAAATAAAAAATTCCGGTAATCTTCGTATCTTGAAATTTCGTTGATTTTTGATATTAAATGAGAGTAATATTAATATTTTTTTTGTGTTGTCTACAAGGGCCGGATCTGAGAGGGATTAGCGGAGGCACGTGCTTCGGGTACCAAAAAGTAATTAATGTAGATCTGGTCCTGGTTGTCTATAATGCTTTTAGCGAATTTCCAGAATGAAAATTCAGCTATTACAGTAGGTCTCATGACGCGACTTGAGCCCGGCACTATGGCAGAAATTTGTTTTGAAGTCCCTAGAACCCAAAAATAACATTCACTAAAATTTATATATATATATATATATATATATATATATATATATATATATATGTATATGTATATATGTATTTATGTATTTATGTATCAGCACGATAACTCTCGAACGAAATGTCCTAGGTTTACGAAATTTGGTGACAACGTTTGAAGTCCAAAAATTTTGGATGAGTTCTTCAGCCAGACACGTCGGATGCCAGGAACATGGTTTTTGTTCTTGCAAAAAATTAGTTTTTTGCCAAAATTTCCACTTATTCAAAAATTTTTACCAAATTTTTTTACATCATTTAAAAGAGGAGAAAAATACATAAAAAAGGTCTTTAAACTATTATTCTATGTCAACTAGTTTCCGAGAAAAATTAATTTTTATAAACGGAAATCCGCTATGTTATGCAGGATGCTGCGACAGGGCTTATTTTTCTTTTCTTTTTTTTTTGCTCATCATTTACTTTTTCACGTCTGAAATTTTTTTTAGCTTTTTTGGGATAAAGTAGGGGCGACATTTTTCACAAAATAGTCAGGGAATTTTTTAATAAATTTTCTGGAAAACCTGGAAAAATCAGGGAATTTGATCTTCAAAAATCTATGGTCACCATGCCATATAAAACTTTCATATTACATATTGGTAAGTATCTGAAAAAAAAAAAAATATTATAGTTGTGCGTATAGAAAAATACAGTTATTGGACAAAAATTTCATTTATTAATTTCTGGCGTATTTCCACAATTCACAAGTTCTATAGATACTAGAAGGTTCTGTTTAACTAAAAAATCAGGAAGTTTGCTTTACTAGTCGATAAGCCATATAATCTTCAAAAGAGAGTGTCTTGTCCAATAACTGTCAACGTCCAATAACTATACCGTTTACCCTAATCGATTTTTTTCTTCTTTGTGTATTCTTAACGCGAAACTCCGAATATTTACGAAGTTATAGCTATTTAAATGAGGGCAGTAAGTTCAGTGTGCTTCAGTTTGGTTTCAATTTTGAAGCAATATAGACTTAGACTGCTGTGACTGTCTGAAATTTTGCTCAAAACTTTAAATGCGTTATTTAGCGAATTTCCAGAATGGAATTCAGCCATTACAGCCACTGTCATAACGCAACCTGAGCCCGGGACTATGGCAAAAATTTGTTTTGAGGTCCCTAGAAATGGAAAATAATAATAATAATAATATATACATATATATATATATATATATATATATATATATATATATATATAAATATATATATATATATATATATATATATATATATATATATATATACATATATATATATATATATATATATATATATATATATATATATATATATATATATATAATATATATATATATATATATATATGTGTGTGTGTGTGTGTGTGTGTGTGTGTGTGTTCGCACGATAACTCTCGAACGGAACGTCCTACTTTTACGAAATTTGGTGAAAATATTGGAAGTCCCAAACCGTTGGGCGAGTTTGTTAACCAGGCACGTCCGATGCCCGAAACATGGTTTTTTTGGCAATTTTCGTGAAAACCCTTAGTTTTTTGCCAAAATTTGTCTTTATTCAAAAATTTTTGCGGCATTTTTTTACACTATTGAAACGAGGAGAAAAAATCACATAAAAAAGGTCTTTAAACTATTATTCTAGCTCAACTAGTTTCCGAGAAAAACTAATTTTTTTATACGGAAATTCGCTATGTTATCCAGAATGCTGCGACAGTGGTATTTGATATTTTAAGTTATTTTTAGGTTTAAATATAAAATTATTTGTTAGTCTTTCATATTATCACTTATCAGTTTATATCACTTAAATCATTGATATATTTAAATAGTCAAAATTTGTCAGTTATGATGTGTATGGAGTATATTATAGCGATTATAGCTAGCTAGGATAGAACATTCGTGAATTCCAAGATGTTTGAATTGAGTGAGGTAATTATATTTTTCATTTAACAATTTTACTACTGACAACTTATAGAAAATACAAAGACATGCCAAAAATAGAAGAAATAGAATCCATATTAGAAGTTTTCATTTTTAAGTCTCGAGTCCTCCCCCCTCCTACCCGTGACTTTCATACTGTTGTCTAGGAAAGTTTGAAAAGCTTATGAATATAGTAGCACTTGCTGAGAATTAAATTAACTTCGGATTATTTAGGTCTGCAACTTAAAGAATTTAAGAGATATAGTGAACCAAATTTTTACGTAATTGACCCTTATTGAAATACGTGTGTACAGGGCCAGACCTAGAGTTATTAGGGAGGGAGGCAAATTTTGCTGTTGGCGCCCTCCGCAGCAAATAAGAAACTTGAAAATACGAAATAAGAAATTTTGGCGCAGCGATATTTTAAAAAATTTTCCCTAAAAAAGGAAGTGATGAGCAAAAAAAGGTCATTATTTGGTCATCATTTCCTTTTGCAGACAAAAATTTTTAAAATATCACTCCGCCAAAAAAAATTTCACCGTTTTGGCGCTCCTAAAAGCTTGCAGGGGGCACATGCCCCCGCTGTCCCCTTCTAGATCCGGCCCTGCGCGTGCAAGTAACATTTATAATCATATTTATATATTAACGATAAACGGGATAAACGGTAAAGCCGTAAAAAGCTAATTACTGGAGAACCCTTATTTATTTCGTATCCAACACGCACTTAGCGATTTTTTATTTTGTCTCAATCTCTCAATGGCTATGAAAAGAAGGGAAATTTTTATAATATGTAAACTACAAACCATTATAAATTTCAAAATTATAGATAAATTTTATGTAGGTACTTAGGAAGCACTTACACAGTACATAACTTTTTCAATACCGTAAATTGGATGACTTTGGCCCACTTTTGAACTTTACACTGTTATAAGTTTTACAACAAATGATATTAATTTTTGTTTCTAGTTACGTTTTATGGGTCTGTATTAGTACTTTTAACTTTGAAATGGAGAAGAAGCTAAATACATTCTAAATATTTTTTTCTTTTTTTAAATAAGGGTGGCCAAAGTCAGACAACGAAGTTAGGTTACTTTGACCACATGTTGTTTTATTTGGAAAACACAAAGAAAGAAATATTTTTTTAGGTTTTTTTTTTTTATAAAAATATGATAAAAATACTTCTCTTTTTATGTTTTATTATCAAATTTTTTAAACAAATGTAAAAAAAATATTTTATAATTATTTTAAACGCAAATTGCAAATAAGGTAAGAAATTTTTTGGTAAAATAAAAAAAAACGCCGTGAGCAGCGGGGCCCTATCACGGAAGTCGAATTTTTCCCTTCATCTTCGGTAAAAATGTCTACCAGCAAAATGTGATTGAAAGTCTACAAGCGTATTTCATTTTGGTGGTTTCAAAACTGATGATGAGTGTCCGGCTGATCTGTGCTTTAAAAAAAGGTTTTAAGTTTTTAAGGGCAGAATCTCAGTAAGTTTCAATTTTGTGCTGATAGCTGTTAGCAGGAAAAAAGCCAACACAATTCGTACGAGTGCATTCCTACTCATGCTTATCCGCCAATTGCCTTGGTTCTTTATTTTTAAATATTAAAAAAGGACCTTAAATAGTAAACTGGGAAGGCCTTTATGAAGATATTTTTTCTTTCCAAAAAAATCCAAAATTTCTATTTGATAAATAAAAATCCAAAATTCCTACTTTATAAATAAACAGTGACATTAATAACATTTTTAAATTACTTAATATTTATGTATTGCATTTGTTAAAAAAAAAGTTCATTTCTTTTTAAATTTTTAAAATTACTATACGCCTGCTTGTATTAGAATAGAAATAAAGCATTTAAAATACATTTAACAATACCATTTAATTCCGATGTAAAAATAGGAGAAGTGGAGAGAAAAGTAATGTGGAATCCCCAAAAAGGCACGAGCTGGATACTAACTCAATACACGTACAAAACTTCTAGTGCCCTCTAGTTTTCCTTAGAGAGTCTCTAGAAGTATTAGAAAAAAGCAAAAAAATCAATCTAGTGGATAGGTGCTTACAGGTCGAAAACAATGCAAACATGTGGTGGCCAGTCAGACCAATATTAGCGAATAATGCATTGGGCGATTTTGGCCGCCCTCTAGCGGCAAGACCTAAAAGTTTAAGTTTGGTGCCTTGGGTTGTAAAGTTTCCTAAAGGTTGTATAACAGCATATTTTCGCATGAAAGTCATAGATGTCGCCTCATTGTCAAGCTGCCCTTGAAGTTTTTGAAGGTAAAAATTGAAGATTTTTCGCAAATTTTTCTATTTGAACTTTTTCAGGTACTAAAAATCAAATTGTTTTATGTATATAATTTTTTTCGAGTCCAATATAATCTATAGAATCAGTAAAAAATACTATTCCGTGCATAAGTATTATTATAACGTAATCGTGCATAAATAAAACAAATATTGAAAAATGACCAAAGTCAACCATGGTGGCCAAAGTCATTCAATTTTACGGTGCATTTTAAATGCACGTTCAAGTGGTTCAGGTATACATATATAATTTGATTTGATTTTTGAGTTCTATACGCATCTAATTGTATCTTTATTGAAAATATAAATATGACACTTGTAAATATTACTAAATGATTATACAATAAGGAGGAATAATTAAATGGTATACATCTACACAATATTTATAATTTTCATCTAATATACCTACATATTTAAAAATATATTTAAAGGTAGTTACTGTAACTAAATTTCTTCTTCATTTTTGTTCAAATTTTAATCGAAAACTATGATAAAGTTACGTGTTTGTACAATAATTGTTGTAATATGGCACCAGCTTCCTAGTAATAATAATAGCTATTTATGCAACAAGTACATAATGAAGATCTTTATGAACGAGCCGTGTTTATGGCTGAGCGAGCTTGCGAGCGAGGCCAATAAAAAAAGGCGAGTTCATAAAGTCAAATTATGTACAAGTTCCATACAAAGCTTTATGTACGACTGTTAAAATTCCTAGTTATATCGATAAAAATCGAATTTATAAATCTCACGTCTATACTTTAAATAAAAAATGTGTTTTATATATAGTTGGCATAGACAAATTTATTGTGTTTAAAGTATGCTTTGGTTACTATCTGCCATCTAAAGCTAATAAAATATTAGAGCATTTTTAAAAGACTTTTCAATAAAACTTATTAATATTTAAAAAAGATAGGAGAAAACGCTGCCTGGAATAAATATTAATAATAGTTCAGATTGTGTAATTAATATTAACCCTTTGCACTCAAACCATTTCTTAGTATGGGTACTCAGCTACTCGACAGTAGTTTTAATAAGAAATTGTAATACATTTGGCGGCGCCTATCGAGTGCAAAGGGTTAATTATGCCAACATTTGTAAATATGGTATACAAATAAAGTTAGTATGTTTTCTGTTTATTGTAAAATTGAAATTAAAATTTATCAAGTAGACTATTCTTTATGGCACTAGTGCTTTTTACTTTTCATTATGCAACTAGTGCCGAAAAGTAATACTTTTTATATCTCTTAGCAATGTAATAAAATAGGCTTTTATGATTCAGTCGTACATAAACAATTTTTTTGCCAAATACAAAAAACCCTCTTTGACTCTGACATACAGGACATACATGAAGATACAATTAGCTCCATATAGAAGTCAAAAATCAAATCAAATTATATACACTTGAACCACTTGAACGGGCTCACAAAACATGGACTCACAATTTTTACGCTACTCTATTTATCAAATGTAAACATTTTAAGTAAATTTAATTTTTTTTTTATTTTGACCTTCTAATAAATTAGGGAAATAACTAAACCACTACAGATAAGAAATCAATTACTTTTGTTCTATATCAGAATTATGTATTTACGATAAAATTACAAACAAAATATATTTACATACTTTTCGTGTTTCCCGCTGTTATTTCTCACATAAATGTTAGTTGCGTTTAGTCATTTATGGGATTTATGGTGTTTGTGGTACGTTAATTACGTTGGTTACGTTCGTTACGTTCTATATTCAACCCTCTGTGATTCAATCGGCTACGTACATTAAAGCTTGAGCCGTGTGGACCATAGAGCACTAGAGATAAAATACCTATCTCTATACTACTGGAACCAGTGTAACCAGTTGAGATAGAAAATATGTTGTATACGTGCACGGTGTTTACTTTGTATTTGTGCGGTAAACTCTGTTAGTGTGAGTGATCGGAGGTGGTGATAGCCGTCACGTGACCCTGGTTCGCATACATATGTGTGATACCACAACGCTACTTGTGCGGGTTCTACAATGCTAACAACAATCAAATCCATTGTTGTTTGACTGACCTACACTCAGCGACGGGTACTGAGCAAGTGACTACTAAGCAGCCTAAGATGCACATAAATGCCCATAAGGCTGCGGTTACATTGGATACGAATTCGTACAAAAATTGATTCGTACGAGCTCGTACGAAATTCATTCGTACGACTGTGTGGTTACATTGGATACCGAATCGTAACACGAATTCGCATTTAAATTTAAATTGAGAACCGTTAGTACATATTGCATGACATCAAACAATGGATCCAGTTACCAAATCTTATTTATTAGAATCACCGTTTTCAAAATTTCTAATTATAGGAAACAAACAATTCTGTGTAAACGATTATTTATTATTCATGTAGAGCAAAAAAAGCTGAGTTCTGGAATTACTTTGAGGAAATTTTTCAAGACAAACAGAAATTTTTAGAATATTTGAACATGTCGCAAGTCACATTCAATTACATTTTAAAATCTACTGAATTTCAGCTTCAATATTTAGTTAATTAATTTTTCATTAGATATACTTAAAATGTTTTTGTTAGGTTAGGTTAGGTTAGCTTTATTATATTGTAATATATTTAATTAAAAAATTATCTAAACATTTCCTCTGCCATCTTATTCCACAATTTTTTATTTAACTTTCTATTATGGTAATATTTATGCTTTTGATCCCTTGAAGACCGCCTTTGTTCAATAAATAATTATTTTTTCCATATCCATTGCATTTTTTTCGTATGAATTCGCATCAAAAAACAAAATATTTTGGTCGTATCAAAAAGTCGTACGAGCTCGTACGAAAGAGTCGTAAGCAATGTAACGACGTATAAATAAATGTATGAATTTGTTTAATTCGTATTAACTCGGATAAGTTCGTACGAATGAATTTTCGGATGAATTCGTATCCAGTGTAACCGCCGCCTAAGTGATTGCAGAAAAAGATACATAGTTGTATTCGTTCTATTTGTTCTATGGTGTGGACGGACCTTTACGGAGTGTGGATGTCAATTTGACATTTTTAACAAAATTTACGTCATTACGTCATCAATTTTTGTTATTGGTGTTTTTAATTAAAATTTGTGTTTTTTGAATGTTTTGTTCGAAATTTTAATTATATTATTAATTTATATAAAGTTTGTTATTTTTAAATAATTTATAATGTATCAGTATTATTTTTTATCGTTTTTATTATGAATTTTAGTTATCATTAAGTGTTTTATTTACTATTTTGAAAATTATTTATGAAATAATATTTTGTTTACAAGTGAAAAAAATTGCAATGCCCGTTGAACATGAAGCAACACTTCAAAGCGTTTGGAAACCTGAATGTAAATATTTTTACAGTTATAATATATGCAGTAATATCATTTTTTGATTATGTTTATTTTAGTATATCGTATGCAATTGGAAGCACCAACGCCTAAAGTAGTTCTATGTAAAACATTAATTAAAGATCCGCCGGTTCCGTGGCTTAATAGTTATGAATATCATGGACCCATTTCACATATTCAAGCTGCTGAATTGCTGGAACCAGAACCGGAAGGATCTTATTTAGTGCGAAGTAGTTCATCGGCCAATGGAGAGTTTTACACTTTGTCGTTAAAGTATGGAATAGAAATTTTATATTTTATTTTTATATTAAATTTATCTTTAATTAATTTATGTAGATTTAACAACAAAATTCATCATTATAAGTTGTACTATGAAAATGGGTCTGGATTTTACGTACGAGAGAAAAGATATGAAAGTGTGCGGCAGTTGATAGCAGACGGACTTGTCACTATGTACCTAGAATTAAAAGTTCCTACATTACTTCAACGTTTAGATGCAGCGGTCAATTATCAAGAAAGTCCTTACATGACGTTGAATAAACGGAAATTGAAAGCTTTATCAAGACATTCAAAGTAACTATACTTTTTTAATTTAATGAACGTCCAACCTTCGATTTTTCCAAAATTTTTGAAAACCTTATTTGGGAAGGTAGGGCAGATACCTATAATTGGCGGCTTTGAAGCTTCAAATGAGGTTTTTATATTAAAAAATTGATATATGGCGTGAATAATTTGAGAGTTGCTATTTTCATTATAGCCATACTCTTGGCTGTGGTCAGTATTATAAAAATCGAATATGTAAATACAGGTGACTCGTAACCATGGCACCAAATTAAAACTGACGATAGGCCACAAAAAGTTGAACAAAATATTCTAATACAGTTTCTTTCTATGGTGCTTAGTTTTCGAAAAAATTAATTTCCAAAATTCGAGGCCATTGTTTTAGAATCACTGGTCTAATAGTTTTAGCATGTATACAAATACATTGGTTTATGTGTATGTGTGATGAACTGATGACTACCGGTAGTCATCGGTAGACGACACCACCCGTGTTTGTTTAGGTACATAACATCAATACATACATATGACCTAAAAATGTTTGGGAATACCCGAATGCGATGCATTCTCATATGATGTGACGACAGATACGACAGATACCATGATATGTATGATATGTATGTACCATGTTGGTCTTATTTGTATTCAAATGTTGACACGTGGTTTTTTTTTATTTAATTGTTGTTAAAGTTTGATTGTAAATTTCTTTAATTTCATCTATTTTGAATATTTTTGTTTTAACTTTTAGCGTCATTAGCATTTTTATTGGTAACTTTTAATTTACATTTTCATTTAGTGCTTAGTAACTAACTAAGTTTAGTGTTTAGTCTAGAAAATTATTTTATTACGTGTTAGTTTGTGTGCTTACGTGAAAGTGAGTGATATTGTAGATTTGCAAAATCGAATACAGCAAGCCTTCAAAATAATACAAAATGACGTTGGCGTATTTCAGCATGTTCAGCTATATGCAACGTTATTAAAAAAGGTAGGAACCAGTGATCCTCAAAATTTTTTTAAAAGTTATTTTCTTCCAAACTATACGTTCTAGCAAAAAATGGTATTAAGGTATTTTGTTCAACTTTTTGTGGCCTATAATTTTTTTTTTTTTTTTAATTTGGGTCGTGGTCACAACACACCCTGTATATTAAATAAATTCACTTTATGCATCGATATCGGTAAGCTAAGGTAAATGTACTAAGGAAGTAAATCTACCGAATAATTTATTAACTCTAGAAAGTTTACCAAGTAAATTTATGCATAGTAATAAATTAGGTAATGTTCTGTAAATTAACTAATAACTAATTAACGGCTAAAATACCGAAATATGAAATTTTAGCATAAAATCTTACTAAATTTTACAAAATATGACTTTTTGAAAAAATGCCACATAACCCCTTCATGCATTTGTCTCTTCAATTATGAAGTGCACTAATGAATACATATTATGTATAGCTGACGTACATATATGTATGTATGGGTTGTATAGTTAATACCAACTGTAGAACGAATTCTTGGCATTTTTGCAATTCCAATTATTTTTAAGTAAGAAATGCAAGTAACGACACACTGTACTATCTACGTTTATTGTTTATGCATTAAACAGTATTGGTTATTATCAGCACATACGTCTTTGACCAAACCAACAAAATTAATATTTTAACCTTTGTGATATTTTGTTTACATTCGTTTAAATAACGAAAGCATTTTAATTTAGTTATTTTTACACATTTTTAATTATAATAAATAGATCATTATTATCTTCAAAATTGTATATTATTTAAATTTTTATTATATTTAATTTATAACTATTTACAATATTTTTAAAAAAAAACATTTTTATTATAATTTTTTTTAAATCGTTGATACTGAAAATAAAATACTAAAAACGATTGTAAACAAACTAAATTTGTAGTAGAAGAATGGAATGGTCACACCATTTGATCTCGGGTATAATTTCTGTTGCCATCTGTTGAGTTGCTATTTAAATAAATAAAAAAAAATTCAAATAATTTTTAATAAATTAATGAATAAGTTCTAATTTCTTAAATTAAATTACTCTGAGTATTAATATTTCAAACTAATTTGATTTTATGATACGAAAATATCAAAAACCAGAGAACTTTAGGTGCTTGTTATTGATTGAAGGAGCCTTAAAGAAATACGTGAGTTTTAGCGCAAAATTGATAAACTGAAGAAAAATTTAAAAAAATTAATTTGCGTAAATTTTTCTTTCTTATTTATGTTTTTAATTGATGTATTAAATCAGTTTTATTGACAAATTAATATGAAGTTTGGATTGTAGCTCAAAAACCATCAGAGTTATAAAGTTCCTGACTGTAGTAATTGGTTAACTTGTGAAAGTGCTTCGAGTGCAGATTTACGCATAAAATTGATGTCATCTTTGACAACTTTTAATTTTTGGAAAATTGTTATTGTGATAGTTGATACTTTTTGATTAAAAGAAAGTCTTTATCGTATTCTTAATTTACGTATGTCACCTAAAAATTGTGACAGTTTGAGTTACAAATGATTCTCGTGTGCATCATTAAAGGCGTTAAAATTCAGGGTACTATATTGCGCCTTTAACCCTAGAATCATACGTTGGTATACGAGAAACGGTAATCATACATCGTCGTCAGTTTGACGAATGGACTTTTTAAAAAATATTTAAAAAAAAATTATTTTGAAAAATTTTTTTCATATAAATATTTATTAATTTTTTTATTAAAGCATATTTTCATTATAAAAATTAAATAAAAAATAGATAAATACATCAATTGTATCATAAAACATGTCTTTCAAATAATTAATTTATGAACTGTGGACATGTGTGACTTTACAGAATGTTAAATTTCTCGGTCACAAATATTACCGTAGATATGTAGTCATTTCCTCATTAGGCATATTTGTAAATTTTCTAAAATTTTTTAGTAATTTTTCGAATAAGATCTAAAAAAATAATAAAAATTAAAATATTTTCCACAAAATAAATTGTTAATCTTTTATTAAGTCACTTGAAACACATTCTTTGGTTTTCGATTCAATATATTAAAACTTCAGTTCATATCGTCTCTATAAGTCAAACAGCTGTAATCATCTTTCACATTATCATAATCTTTTATATGTAAAGTACAAAATCTTTAAAAAAAAACATACGTTAATCATACATCGTCGTCAAATTGACGCACACTATTTTAATATAAACAAAATGACAGCAACTATAAACAGAATTGATACGTCTTTTGTGTTATCATAAGAGTAGGGTCACACTAATGTTAACGTCTAACGTAATGTCTAATGTCTATAAACGCAATAATTATGGCACTAATGTAACGACTTAAACTACGCGTAAATTGGGCGGCTACACTATAGCATTTAATGTATTATCTCGATAATTATCGTGCTAAAATAGAAATGAATACCATTTTTATTTTTAATTAATATAAATCTTAATTTTAAATACTGTTAATTTAAAAAGGGGAAAATTTTAAATAAATTTTATTTTAAATTTAAAACAATGGTATGAACGCTTTTATTTAAATGACGATATCCATGATATACCGTACTACATAAGTATTATGGTCGCAAGCTCAAAAGACCTCCAGAAACTGAGGTGAGGGGAACACAAATTGTATTATTTCCATAGTTACCAACCAAGCCAAGTAATTATGTTTTTATAAGAGTGAGTGAGTAAACTTCTATTTATTAATATGATAGACAAAGATAAATGCACATGCTGATAAAAATGGTCTTTTTAGCTTGCGCCCATAATACATAAACCTGCAATATAAACATGATTGTTCCTGTTGCCTGGAAATACATTAATAGACATATTATGTACATATGATACATATAGTACATATGTATGCATCCAGTGTAGAATGATGTGGTAGAATGTCCAGGTATGTGTAGCCACCAATTTTAACGCCATAAATGACGCGCTAAAATCCTTTGATGTGCCAAAAAGACCGCTACCCAAGTTATCGCCTAATGCCTAACGTCATTATTAACGACGTTAATAAATTAACGCGTTAAGTTCTGGTCACACCTGCATTTAATGTC
The DNA here is from genome assembly GCA_035578155.1 of Brachynemurus nebulosus. Lineage (NCBI taxonomy): Eukaryota > Metazoa > Arthropoda > Insecta > Neuroptera > Myrmeleontidae > Brachynemurus > Brachynemurus nebulosus. Next base: position 4,006,942 of record JAPWDM010000018.1, on the reverse strand, counting down.
GATTAACGTGATAATTAACGGCATTAACCGTTAGTGTGGCCCTAGGGTAACAAATAAATTAGATACCAGAAGTTTTAGAACAGACAAGCAACGACAAATTGTAGTACTGGAGCAGGTAGAGAAGTTTGATCGTCAATTTGACGAGTACGTATGATTCTAGGGTTAATGATCCAACTTGTTTAGATGCTAAACACATTACGATCTGAATTCACAATTCTTAAAAACCGATAAAAATTTCGTATTTTGGAAAGCATTATGAATCATCGAAAGTTTTCATGTTAATTCGGGGTTGGATTTCACTGAACGATTATTTTATGATTTAAATATTTTATTATTTTAAAACAATTGAAGTTACTTTATTTCCAGTAAATCAGTTACAAAGAGTTTACCAGCGAAAAAAGACAGTTCAAATCGTTTACCAGTGATTAGTGTACCAACTCCAGCGCCAACAATTGGCGGATATCCATACGGTACTGGAGGTGAAATAACTCCAACGGAACCGCTAGCAATATATGAGAAACCTCATGCTTTTCGTGTCACCACATTTAAAGGATTAAATTGGTGTGAACGTTGTGGAAATTTTCTGTGGGGTTTCACACAACAAGGTGTTAAATGCGAAGGTAACATTTTTACAAGGTAAAATTTTTATTTTTCACAGAGGCTGGTATATTTTTATTAAGCCCTGGTCTGATCAGTACGTTAGGACGGCCACCTCATCAATTAATAAAAGTGTCATACCTGACATCAGAGGAAAACGTGACAAATTGGCCAAAAGATATGTTAAATTATTTCTGCCCAAAACTAATATCATCCATTTAATTTCTGTTGTTCAAATATTAAAAACCACTTGAGCTGATCGGAGGAAAAACCATTAGTTACGTGTTTAAACAATACGTTAAGATTGTCGCCACGCTCCTTGATACACTGGGTAATTTCAGGGAAGCAAGTGGTTTGTAAGTAACTTACAGCAGCCTTGCACTGACATCTGTTAAGCGAAATGTCCACTGGCAATAAATATTGCAGAAGTCGACTTCTACAAGTATTTTTTCATATGGAAACAGCTACTGCAAGTTAACTTCTGCAATTATTTTCAAGTTGAGCAAGTCATTTTGCTTTGTGTGTAAACAGTGTGTTTACACATAAAAAACATATCAGCTACAATTAAATTGCCGCAAGTTAATTTGTGCAAGTATTTGATAGTGGAAACAGTAACCTGCAAATGAACTTCCGCAAGTTCAGTTACTTGCAGAAGTTATAACAGCAAGGTGGTTCAAAAAGTATTTCAACAGTGTATTTAACTTGCACAAGCAACTTTTTACTTACCCAAATTGTTGGAAGTTTTTTGTGGAAGTTTTTTCGAAAACAAAGATAGAATAAGACACAAGAAAAGGATAAGAAAAAGATAGATATATTTATACACATATTAAAAAATGTAGGTACATAATTGATTTGATAGTTAATTAAAGAGAAGTTTAATAAAATTTTAATAAGTAAATTTAAAAAAAAAATGAAACAAAACCAGGATGAAATATTTATTGAAAATAAATAAAGACAAATTCTATATTGAATTTCAATTTAGGTTACTTCAGAATGTCTCACATTAAAATCTAATCGATTTTGAGTTATTTTGAGCCTTTTTAAAATTTTTGTTACGAGTAGACGTTTTTGCACTAATACTCATTTGAATTTGCGTATTTTGTTTAATTAAAATCTTTTAATGATATTCTAATAAAATTTTTTACTTCTTTTAAATCTTCAGCTGTTAATTTTGTTTAAACAATTTTTTTTTTCGATTTTATGCCACTGCCATCTTTTATTCATACTTTTCTTTTTTTTTAATTTTTATTTCGTTGAAATACTCATTACAATGGCAGCTGTTTTATTAGGAATTTGTATTTTTAGGCATCTAATCTTGTTTTAAAACTTATAAAAATTATAATGGCAGTTATACCTATTGATAATACCTACATACAAATTAACGGTCAGATTTTAACCCTTTATAGGTTATTGGTACAATAATGTACCACTTTTTTTAAATTCTGATATTTGTTATATATATCTTGATGCAGATTTATACCATTTGTATATTATAATATAAAATCCCTGTTTTAAAACAATAGAGTCGTGACATGTAATCCATTTTGTATCCAAAACAGAGCGGGAAGCTTCAAAATTAATTATTACATGTTTGGGTAAATATTTCTGAGTACATAATTATTGTTAATAAGTTCTGAAATAATGAACAATTAAAAATTTTTAATTTAATTATTTTTAGTTCTAAATGGTTCAACTAAATGGTTCTTCTTAACATTTAATTTATTTCCAATGTATTTTACGAAAACTTTGGATACAAAATGTCGGAACCAATCAGCGTTCAACACATGTCACTACTCTATTTATTATAGGCACTCTATTATAATTAGTGATGTGAGTCTGGTAATATTACTAAATTACCGTAATTTACCCGACGGTAATTTTGGTAATTTACCCGACAAAAATTACCACAGGTAATTTTGATCTTTATGACATCTATTATCTGAAATATTAATTACAGACATAATGTGAATAAGATAATAAAGAAGCGGTAAAAACAACATTTCGTGTTTTACTCCCTAGTAAATGTTATTGTGTTATGATTTTTATGATTTTTACATTTATTTAATTTAATGTATTCTTATTATTTAATTTAAATTAAACAACGATTCAAATTATTGAAAATGCGCCATTATTTCAAAATGATGTTGCAATTTATAAACAAACATGTCGGTATTAATAATTTTCATCGATGAATTGAAATTGTGTTTTATTTTCAATATTTCTGTTAGCTTGAATACACAATAATAATAATGATAATCAATCAGAATTATAATAAATACCCACTTTAACTTACTTTTTGTCTTCAAATTGTGATGTCATTGTAGTGTACTGTTTTTACTCTGTAGCGGCAATTTTTTTATTTAAAATTGTACGATTTATTTTTGATGAGTTTTACAAAAATGATCAAAAATTAAAAAAAAATTACTTAACTAATACGCACTCCCTCCCGTTTTATTAACAAAAAATAAAATAAAATAAAAATAAAATAAAAATAAAAAACTAAAATTAATCTACATCTAATTCATTTAAAATACGAATATACGAATATTACCGAATTACCAGTGGTAACATAATATTACCAGTGGTAACATAATTTTCAAAATTACCGGTAATTTTACATCTCTAATTATAATACAGAAGCTATTGCCATCTAGTGACATTCATTAAAATGTCAAAAGAGAAAAACATTAATGGCTTTTCTGCCTCGTGTTCGATTTGTGGTATAAAAAATTCCAGTGCATTTGCGCATGTGCATTACTAAACCGCGCGAACATATTAGCAAAAATTTAAATATATAACGTCTACAAGTTTTCAAATATGGTAGTAAACGTCAAATAATTTGAATTTTTGTTTGCCCGGTTTAATAGTGCACATGCGCGAGAATTTTTTATACCACGAATCGAACACGGCCCTGTTATGTATGGTATATATTTGTACCACTTGCAGCAGCCTTGCACTGACATTTACGGTATGGTTACCATTCCACAAATCTAAATATTTTGTATTTTGTAATTTACATATGTATATGTATAATAAAAGTATAATACGACTGTACATTATTTGTATTTCTATTCTAATATATTCTAGTTACACTATTGATACAATTAGCGGTACATATTTGTACGTTCCACTGTCCAAGTAAAATTTTGTGATATCATTATAGGGTAGTGGTACATATATGTACCACGACTTTTCAAGGATCTTTTTATTTATTTCTCACCATAATTAATGTTAAAATTGAATCAAAAGTTTCTAATCTCGAAGCTCAACCTTTTGCCCTATAAAGGGGTAAATAAATAAAAAAAATTGCAAAAATATCAAATAATAATGTAAACAGAGAACAAAAACTTCCAGCAAGTTCTAGTGGTAAAACTTGCAGAAGTTTACTTGCAGCAATCAATTTGCAGAATTTATTGCAGCTAGTGGAAACACTCGCTCAAAAATTGCTTGAAAATTTACTGCCAGTGGAAACAACACATGCAAGTTTTTGCTGCAAGTATGGTTGATGTAACTTGCAGCAAGTGTTTGCAGCAATAAATTGTTCATTTTATTACATCCAGTGGAAACAGATCCGCAAGTAATTTCTGCAATAACTTGCAGAAGTTACTTGCCAGTGTATCCTTGACTTTAGTGATGTTTTAAAATAGTATGTTATCATTATCACTAATATAATCATAGAGATGTATCGAGACGAAGTTCCTCTCTCTATACTAGCGATATCAGTGTAGAAAAAATCCCCACTCACATGTCATGTATATACACTGAGCTTGTACTTGTATATGTGTCATATGTGTATAGATGTGTGTCATCGTGTGTATAGACTTTGCCTTTATATATGGTATGGGCGTATTATAACTCTGTTTTCTTTTATTTGTGATGAGAGAGAGCTAGTGATGACTCTATAATGAGTTTCATTTGCTTGAAATTTTTATATATGATATGTGTCAATTTTTAGATTGTGGTTTTATTGCACATGTAAAATGTTCGAACGCTGTACCATCCGATTGTGTCCCAGACTTAAAAAAAGTACGTGGGGTATTTGGGATTGATTTAACAAACGTTCTAGCATCTCGCAAAGCAACACTTCCGTTTGTAATTGTAAAATGTATTGCTGAAATTGAAGTGCGTGGATTGACATGTGAGGGCATTTATCGACTGTCTGGTTTTGCTGATGAAATTGAAGCTTTAAAAATGGCTTTGGACACAGGTATTTTAACTACTGTATCACTAGAATTTTTGAAGTCCTTTTTAACTTATGCAGCACTAAGGCAATCACAGTTGCATGAAACGTGTATTTATGGTCGGTCAGGTCTATGCGTTTTTATTTTTTATTTATTTATCTTTTTTAACTACACTCAAATTTTATTGATACGTTTGATGTTTTCTGATGGAAAAAACCCACAACTATTTCTACGTGTGGGATTTTGATAGTTTTACACAAAGGTCCAAAATGGTATTATCAGTAGTAGGGATGATCGATATTCATCGATGGTAGAAAAACATCGATGTTTAGGGGGAAAACATCGATGTAAAAACATCGATGTTATGTCCTCGATAACATCGACACATCGATGTTACGAGAATAATATCGAAACATCGATATTACTCTAAGCTATCCAGTATTTAAAAAGTCCTGTAGCTGATTTAAAACAAGTCCATTACTTTTATGGCAAGTTCTAGGATCCACTTATACAAACTTGAAAAAAATTGCCATTAAATATTTGTGTTTCACAGCAACTTCAACAGCTTCAGAGAGACTTTTTTCAAAAGCTGGGCAGCATTTATATCAACAAAGGAACAGATTAAAAGGGAAACTTTTAACAAAGTGACTTTTTTGCAAAGTGTACCAAATAAAAACTGGCAATGTTAATTTTTCATAAATAAAATAATAGATTATAAATGGTTGTTTATTTTGCTACATAAACATCGATGTTTTCGAACATCGATGTCTTTCTTTCGATATATATCGTATATCGATACTCTTGAAACGATATTGACATCGATGTCAACATCGATGATTTTCTAATATCGATCATCCCTAATCCGTAGTGAATTATTAATAGTGAACTATTATTAGCAAATACTCAAAGATGATCTTGGTATCCTTTCTAGAAGTGTCAATGAATGACGTAAGACATAAGGAGTATTGCCATCTAGTGGCCTTTAATGAAATGATTGTGTAGTTTTCTAACTTAACCATTCATAATTTAATGACTTTGAAGGCCTTTACATAATTGGGTGTGACAGCGATAGTGACAAGAGATAAGAACGAGGATGAGAAGTACAGATGAGACAGATCAAGCCTACATACAAAAAAGTGTGATCCGAAAGTTGCAGTAAGTAGCAATTTATATTGCTTACTGATTAGTCGTCCATCGGCTCTTGAAGCGTACACATTCATTGTTAAGTGTGGCCACAGTGGTGGCTGCTCATTGTTACATCACTAGTAGCAGGTACATGCACATGGTTGTTCTAGTATATACGTATGCATTCTCACCTTGGACCACCGCTACATACATACCGAGTATTACACACACAAACATCCACTACCTTACACATACCAACAAAAACTCTAAATACATATATAATATTCCACCTCTCTGCCAAGTCTGATGACGTAAAATTCTGATTACAGTCGGGATGCTAACTATCATAATAGTAGTTTGGCCCGTTGATGAGAAGTTTCGCCTTGTGTCATCTAGTGGTTAAAATAAAAATTAAAAATATTATATAGCGACCTACAGTGGAATAAATAGAACTGAGTAATAGCCCGTTCACATTATGCCAGTAGCATTCCAGTCCAGTGATAGAAACCAGCGCTGGAATGTCACTGGAATAATGTAGACCGGCAATGGAATGCACTGGAATGTACCTATTCCAGTAAGCAATTCAGTCCAGTGACTGGATTGGCGGTTTATTTTTCATTCCAGTTAGCCCATTCCAGCGCCACTGGAATAGTGTAGACGGCCAATCCAGTGCTGAATTAAACGTTGAACACTGAACAAGCATTGTTGTTTTTTGTAATGTAATTGAATGACTGGAATAATGTAAACGATATAATCCCCAGTCCAGCACTTGACTGGATTAGCTCACTGAATTACTGGACTGGAATAATGTGAACAGGCTATAAAAGGTTAACCAGTTCACGGTCGTAAAACCTGACTAATTGCAACACCACGCTTTACGAGACCAATACGACCAATACCCTGTAGGACGCTATATAGAAGTAATTTAATATTTTTAATTTTAATTTTAACCGTTAGATGACGCAAAACTTCTCATCCTCATTCGTATCTTTTGTCGCTGTCGCTGTCACACCCAATTGTGTAAAGACCTTTAATTACGTAGTTTATGTAGTGCGATTTAAAAATCACTATTATGAGCGATTAAGTTAGGAAACTACACAACCTTTCATTTTACGTCACTAGATGGCAACACCCTTTACGTTTTAAGTCTCACGTTAATCGTTGTGAAAGACCCCTAAAAATCCGCAACCGTATTATATATAATAATATTCAAGTCCTATTGTTAGTGTTAGTGATGTCGGGCCGAGAAGCAGTTAATCGATTAATCGATTAATCGACTAAAATTGTTTTTCAGATAAAATTAGTCATTAGTCGATTATATCGAGCATAGAGTAGTCGATTAATCGACTAAATTTTTAGTCAAATTCAAGGTAAGGTAACCTATGTAACTCTTTCAAAAACGAGGTTTTCTTTTAAATTTAATTGGACTTTTAATATTTTTCTTTTAAGAAAAAGAAAGATATGACATATCACAATATATTAATTATATAAAAGTGAAAAATCATGCAAATAGATAATTTTTTAGTTTCCATTTTTTGAAGCCCAATAAATAATACAGAAAAATTGTTAAATTAGTCGTTTTTAGTTATTTAAAAAAAATAAATCATTTTAATCATTTAATCGTGTATACAAAATTAGTCGACTAAACCGACTAATCGGTTAATTATCCGACATCACTAGTTAGTATGTATAAAAACTTCGATAGAGAATTTGAAATAAAATCACAAATTAAAAAAGTAAATAATTAAAGTAATTTTTTTAACCCTTCTAAACCAATCATAAAGAAAAAATTTTTTGTCTGAAAATGCTGGACTTTTTATTGCCAGTGATAAGTACAATAGATAAGGTTACAAAAAAAGGAAACAATTAAAGACCCAACATCAAAAAAGTGAACCCTAGGAATTTACAAAATATAAATTATACTAAACTATGTTGATAAAATTAAATATTATTTAGAATTATACCGTATTTCGGAAAATCTGTCACAGATGGCAGCATCTGTACCAGTGAATATATACATATCACAGCATTTTGAGCCGCCATATTGCAGGACGGGTTAGCTCGTCTTAATCATTTAAAGAGTGAATGGCTATTTTACACGGGGAGAAAGAGAAAGGTATTCTATAGTTATTTTACGAACATAAAAATGACTATATTACTGTAATATCTTGATTTATAATGGGTTAAGGATTTCAGTAAAAATCATCTCTAGTGTCTGATAGTTTCTAACCAAAGATAATGTTTCCTAACTTGGTCTAAAAAGTGTGAAGTTGACTCAGAAAAATGTTTTCATGCACATCAATAAAGGAGTTCAAAGTTTTTTTGGGTTTTCAGACGGTGAAAACGCTGATTTAAGTGAATCTGCATACAGTAACATAAATGTTATAGCGGGCGCTCTAAAACTATACTTACGTCTATTACCTGTACCGCTCATAACATTTTCGGCTCATCCAAAATTTATTTTGGCCACAAGACGTAAAGGTTTATCGGAACAGTTGGCTGGAATCCGTGAAGGTCTCACATTATTACCGACAGCTCATTATCATACTTTACAGTATTTATTGGAACATTTACAACGAGTTTCACAACATCAGGCTATCAATAAGATGAGTGCTCACAATTTAGCTACAGTATTTGCGCCCACGTTAATAGGACCACCTCATGCATCAACCAGTGGTGAAATTCAAGGTCCACCAGATATTACGTCGGATATATTCCTTATTGAACTGATGATCACATATTGTCAACAAATTTTTCAATAAATATAAATAAATATTTTTGTATTTTGTAAATATGGCATATTTTGATATTCTTATGAGTATTTTAATTTAAATTATACTATTTAATAAAATTATTATAATAATTATAATTTATATAAAATAAATATATTATTTATAAATTGTTTTTTTATTGGATATCTAAAAATTTCATAAGTGTATAAAATTTATTTTTAGGCTAGTGTGTCTGAAAGTATCACATTTCACTCGAGTGGTGATATAGCATTACAACTCTAAGAAAAAAGTAAAGGTAATAAAATTTTGAAAGAAATATGATTGGTTAAAAAAGATGACAAGGATAAAAAAGCAGCTTGTACAGTGACAGTTTAATTTACTTATCTCTCTCACACAAAAACGTGACAAACTAAGTCGGATTTACGTAGCTAAAAAAAAACTTCATAATTCAAAAAGTTAAATGAATGTATATAATTTTTAAAACTATTGATTTAGATTATAATTTAACATTTCTAAATCGTATTTTGTATTGCCATATTCTATTTTGAATTGAAAATTAATATTTTTATAAATGTTGCTGCAAGAGGGCAGTTTCGTACTGAAAATAATTTATTTCATTTTTTGCTATAGTGTAAATCCAACTTGTAAAATTTTATTACGTTTACTTTTTTCTTAGAGTTGTAATATAATAACTGGCGTGTAGACTATAACGTGACTTTTGCTAATGCATATCTTTATTGCCCTTATTGTCATTTTGAAGCATAGAACATAAGAAGGAATATAACTATCTCTTTTCTGCAATCACTTATGGGCAAGTATGTGCATTTTACAGAACTATGTTGGCATTCACTTACTAGCTACCAATGAGTGTGTTTCAATTATTGTCGTATTGTTGCCGTTGTGTTGATGGTATACGTACATCACGTACATGATGCATGCCACATGCATGTTATGTTATATGCGTATGCAAGACACCAATACACATAACCATCTATTGCACTACCACACACAACTCCGCGTGCATATATATAACATAGTGGTGGGATACTTTCTGTCCTTTGGCGTTACACTGGTTTCAGTAGTATATTTATTTAGTTTAGAAATGACGTCATTATCATCTCTTTTCAATTTATGACGCTAGCTGTCCTTTAAAAAAATTATACGATACTGATCCTTAAAATAGTACATAAATTAAGTTTATTTCCATTTTTTCTTTTTCTCATTCTTTTCACTTGCCAAATTATATAAGATTTCACTTACGTATTTGTGTATTGGCGACGCAAAGATTCTCACTCGCGCCTCTGGTGGTAAAATTGGAACTAGCATCAAGTAAAAATATGCGAATACGATTAATGGGCGATATAAAATCTAGTAATTCGCGCATAATTTGTATAGTACATTTTTTATTGACAATTAAACGTATACAAAAATTTTTACTTGATACAGCTTCTAATTTAAAAAACCAGGAGCGCTCGCGTAATCTTTGCGTCGCCAATACTGAATGAAAGTTAGAAAAAGATAACATACCATTAAATTAGGTATTATTAAATAGTTTTTACCAATAATTTTTTATTTGACCCACCCATTTCAATTCATATTTTTATGATACTTTACTGTGGTACGTTACTACCTAGGTATCATAAAAATATGAATTGAAATGGGTGGGTCAAATAAAAAATTATTGGTAAAAACTATTTAATAATACCCAATTTAATGGTATGTTATCTTTTTCTAACTTTCATTCAGTATACACAAATACGTAAGTGAAATCTTATATAATTTGGCAAGTGAAAAGAATGAGAAAAAGAAAAAATGGAAATAAACTTAATTTATGTACTATTTTAAGGATCAGTCTCGTATAATTTTTTAAAGGACAGCTAGCGTCATAAATTGAAAAGAGATGATAATGACGTCATTTCTAAACTAAATAAATATACTATACTACCGTTCGTTCTGTATTCTGTGTTTTGAAGATAACATACCATTTCTTGTTAATAAATTAATGTAAAAATAATCAGTTTAATACTAAAGTTATTGTTTGTTATATCCATAAGCCACAACAAAATCGTGTGTATTTGCTAGTATCTTATTGAAGGAATCTCAATCCAAACATTTTATGATTTATTAGAACCATCTATATCAAGCGGTTGTGTTTATTTTACCTTAAAAAAATTTTAAAAGTTTAAATAATTAACCAAGTTAACCCTCTTGTATTGAAAATTTTAATATTTACATTAATACGAACAACTTTTATGAATGTTGAACCACTTGTTCATGAATTTATATATCATGTAATTTGGTTTAAAAAAGAGGCTAAAAATATTTGCAACAAAGAATATAGAAGTTTTAAAAGTAACAGAGCTTATGATAAGTCTGTAAAAAAAAATGGTGAAGAGAATGATTCTAAATTGCATTTTTGGATTTTGTATATATTTAATTTAATTTCTTTTCAATTGTTGTAATAAAAAATCTAATGATATTTTTCTGTATTTTTTCTCAGAAATAAATCTTGATTATGTTAAAGATGAAACTAAAATAAATATGTGGAAATAAAAACAATAGTTTTGAAAGAGAATTATTAGTTTATTATAAGACCTTCATAAAATTAACAAGCCTTATTGGAATTAAAACACAAAATTTTTGAATTAAAAAATAACTATGATAACCTATAGTTTAATCGCCCCCTAGCTATTTCTACTGTATATTCTTACTTATTTATTCAATAAAAAATACACAGAAGTTTAATAAAATTTTAATGTTATTAAAATTAAATATTTCATTAAAATTACGGATAAATTTACAAATAAAACATCAGTTTTATCACTTATTGGGGAAATGCTACAAAGTATATATTAGTAGTAAATAGGTAATAATTATAAATTATAAATTTTTACTTAAATAATAAATGGTAATGTATAGCTCAAAACAAGGATAAAAGTAGCTGCAAGTTATGTGAATATTATTATATTATTCATTAATATTATACGATTTAATTGCCGCAAGAAAATTCCATCTGCCTGTATTGTTGCTTTGGATGTTACTCTCCACTACAATAATTTTTTTTTTTTTAATTAGTATCCTTGAGATACAATTGAACTATGTTCATTCGCCGAAGCGCCCAAACCGGAAATATCTGTGTCAAATTCACAATAAGGAACATTACGCTGCTGGCATGGTAAGTATGGATTTTCATTCGGGAATGGAGTATGAGTAAGACTGCTTGGGTTTGGAATATATTTGACGTGGGCGTATTGGTTTGAGAAAGAATTTGGTCCACACAATTCTATAAATTTCTCTTTTGTAAATAGTTGTCCATTTTCACAAGTCATTTCTGCAATAAAAATATTTATAAATTTTTATGCTAATGTGCATGTCGTAGTTATAATCGTAACTTACTTCCATTGATAGTGTTTACAATGAGGTTTCCGCCATATGAGTTTTTTATGCAAATATAATCACTTGTTTTTACCAACGATTGTTTGATGGGTCGGCATATATCATCATCCGTATCGTACGTTATCGGACCTGTACACTGAACGTTGTTGGAATCAGCTACATCAACATTACCATGGCAAAGTCCAAATACATTATCCTTAACAATAAGTTGTTTTCCTAAAGTAAAAATTAGAAGGTATTAATTAAATAACATACATTACCGTTAGAAAAATTGGAAACAATGGTAAATTTTATTACGACCAAATGTTTACAGTTTTTAAGAAAAAACTATGACAAGTAGAGAGCATCATACATACAAATATTTGTCTTATTCCATTTCAATGTTTATTATTGTGTTGTTATAAATTCGAAGTATGAAAACAAATTAAGGTATCATCAACCCTAATAACTAACCTACTTGACGTCAGACTGACATCAGATCTACGTACTTAGGTCTACATTACCCTTTGTCAGATTTACGTCCATCTGCGCCATTTCTGACGAATATACAGACGGCAGACTATCGACAGAATCTAACGTCAGGAAAAAACAGCATAGATACGGAAGTCTGACGATTTACGTCGACAGACTTTTTATTAATAATAAATCCTTTTAATTAATTATTTTTATTTATATATACATGCGGTGGTTGGGAATATTTTTTGGCACAAAATTTCGGGTTTAGTTCAGCCGCATACCGCGTGGTGGCGCGCTTATCAACTTAAAAAAATGAAAATGAGAACCGCTGAAAACTTATGGGAGGGGAGAATTTAAAGCAGGTAGCTGCCATCTTCCTGCCGTAAGTCTGTCGACCGAGTTGTTATAAAAATTATTCGTTAGACTTACGTATCTATGCTGTTTTTTCCTGACGTTAGATTCTGTTGATAGTCTGCCGTCTATATATTCGTCAGAAACGGCACAGATCGACGTAAATCTGATTCAAATTTCTGACGACAGGACTGGTTACTAGGGAATCTGTATCTCTTATTGTCAGTACACGTAGGGTATAATATAGCGTATTGGCGTTACTAGCGTTAAGGCTTTGAAATTGTAGGTATACAGGGCCATAAAATTATGTATATTTTAAGTAAACATACTTTGTGTCTATTTACAGTTAAGGTACCATCACAGTGTGATCTGCCGAAAAATAGACAAATTTTCGCGATTTTTTTTCGGATGGATAGGATGGGGAAATGGGGATGATTTTTTTTACGATTAATACCACTATTGGTTTTTAGTTTAATTAAGAATACAAAAATATTTTTTTTATTAATTTTTATTTATTTTTTTTAATTATTATAATTTTTTGAAAAAAGTGTCTTCAAAAAAAAGGGCGGAAAACGGTACACACGATTGCGGCCGCAATTTTCATCCGAAAAAAAATCAAATAGATTATAAATCTTTAGGTAAGCCGCTATGTACCTATGGGAGCTTTTTTTTTGAAATCTTCCTATTTTTTCACACGAAAAACTATAAACTATTTTTGTATTGCTAAATAGGGGTATTAATCGTAAAAAAAAATTCATCCCCATTCCCACATCCTATTTATCCGAAAAAAAATCGCGAAAATTTGTCTATTTTTTGACAAATCACACTGTGATGGTACCTTAAATGCAAGTTTTTTGATTCTATTAAAATGTATCTTATAGGTATATATAGCAATAGTATAGCCCAGGTCTAAGTCCATAGGCCATAGGTCCATTCCCTCGCGTTGTCTTGAGGACGCGTGTCTCTTTCGAGACTGAGCGATAATTTCCGTTACGTGTAGCCACTTAAATTCATATCAATGTTGTCGATGTTTCTAGCGTTATTTAACGCTCAAAACTAGGCGTTAAAAAACGCTCGTGTAGTCTTATAGCCTAAGCAGGTGTATACATATTGCGTATAAAAAACGTTTCGGATCCGAAATGAGAAAGTAGTGCGTTAAATAATGATAGGCATATTTAAAATGTTAAAATAATAAGCACTGAAACACCTGCCAAATAAGTACACCAACAGCTCGCTATAAAGAACACTTTTGAATGTGAGATAGAATGATACTTCTTATTCTTTTTAAGTAATAAATCCACAATATACAGATTGTTCACTGTGACTTACGACAAAATACACGGGAAATATAAGCATACATAGATTAATCAATTTTTAGTAAAAATAAAATTGGTAAATTCTGAAAAAAGAATTGTAGTTATTTTTTATTATTAACTTTAAGGCAAAGGTTACATTTCACGTTTTTTATCATACGATGTTAATTACGTTAACCACCCGGTATATAAGTATATGAGATTTTATTGACTAAAAAGAGTAAGAAGTATAATTTTGTCTCATATTCCAAAGTGTTCTTTATAGCGAGCTGTTGGTGTATATAATATGCATGTATCATTACATATTTAACGCACTACTTTTTCATATGTATGATGTTCTTTGTTCGCTGCATTAATCCCTATCAATACGATAAGCCAGAATAATTCACACTGTACAATGTGTTGCTATGGTGTTGCTACTCCACTGTGTTAATAAAATATATATCCGAAATATTTAAGTGAGTCAGACGGTATACCTGACTTTACCTTACTATTTATTAGCATAATGAAAGTAAAGTAAATGATCCAAAGTATGGACACGAGGGTATTATCAGTTTCATTTAATTATCTCTACAAGAAGCAAAAAAAATTTTTAAATGGAAAAATATTCTCGTTTATAATTTTATCAAAATTACAAATTATTGTCTGTATTTATATTTTTAAGTCACATACATAATACGTGATGTATAAGTTTGAAAGTGTACATATATTTATATATTTTCATATCTGTAACTAAAATAATGGAACATAATTTGTTTTTATTGATGCATTAAAACGATTTTCATGAAAGGTAAATTTCGCGTAAAACTTAAATGTAATTATTCGGTTGTTAATATTTATTGTATTTGTCATGTTTAACTGATAAGTAAAAATGCAGGTTTATGTGTCATTAACATGAGTTTTATGGATAAACGTTCTTTTTGCGCAATATTTTTATTTTTCATACAGCCTTGTTCACCAAAGTGTATAGCTGGGGCCTTTTTACTTGGCAGTAACTCGCGCATGATACAGATAGATATATTTGAAAATACATTACAAGTAAGAGACAATAAAATCTGAAAAATATCTAGGTTTAAATCATATTAAAAAAAAACACCTTTTTAACAAACAAATTGTTCTTTTTCGTTCCCTCTTTTATTACCTGCTATTAGATCTACGTGTTAACTTCGTTTTCTGCGCACTGCCAAGTAAAAAGGCCCAAGCTATACCTACGCTATAATTTTAAATGTAACGCTCTCAGCGCTTTGTACACTGTATAGATTAACCACAGAACACTAGAAAGAAACTAAAATCAAAACTGTGTGGTTCGCTTGGAGTCATTTGTTGGTCTGTCACAGCTTAAGGTGACTAGTTGTGCACCAACTATGCAAGAGCAAAGATGCATTGTTACTGATTGTTAAGATCATTGCTAGTTACACTGCATGTTACTCTGTCGCAATACGTGCATATGTGGCTGTGTGTGTAACCATTCACACAGATGCAAACAGCAAACATACGCTACTACAAACAATGTATACCTACTAGTGATGGAGAACTATCGATAGTCCCGATTATCGATAGTTACCGATAGTCAGTCGTGAAACTATCGATAGTTTTTGATAGTCAAGTTTTTTGACACTTGGATAGCCGGCGAGCAAAAAAAAAAAAGTCGTCGGTTTTACACCGGGGCGTAATTATTCCTTTTCGCCCGGAAATTCTCTTAAAATGGTTGTTTTTATATCTCTGGCTATAATTTTTATTATCTTTATAGTATTTATAACTAAACGAAATGACTGAAAAAAAATTATCGAAAACTATCGACAGTAAAAAAAAATATCGATAGTTTTCGATAGTCAAAGTTATCGATAGTGCTGTCGATAGTTCTTCATCATTAGTACCTACATAACATAGTGGAGGGGTGTGGTAGGAATTTTTTGTCCACGTTGATATTGCTAGTACAGAGATAGTAAGTTTCGTAAGTTTGTTTGTGTATTCTGTGAGATTAACAGTGTGGAAGTTGAACTTTTTGTTTTGTTTGTTGTTTTTTGAAATGAGTGCAAAATATGGGTTGGTCGACAATGTCTCCGGATGCAAATCCGATGGAGAATGTTTGGTCGTATATGAAGATGAAGCTTAAAGGAAAACGAATATATACTTTGAAGTAGCTAACATATAAAATCAGGACAATATGGAGATCGTTACCGAGAGAATATGCTGAAAATCTCGTGGAAAGCATGCCAAAAAGGTGCCAAGCTATAATTGACAATAACGACGAGTGGATCAACTATTAGATGATTGTGCAATTAGTAATAACACATTTTTATGTAAACATAAATTTATAAGAGGGTTTTCTATTTCTTACAGATAACGGCGTACACTTTTTTGTGAAAAAAAACTGTATGTTGAGTTCGATATATACTTTATTTTAAGGGGTTAGGGGTAGTCAGCAGTGTGAAAAAATTGACTATTTTAAATAATTTTTTTTGACAGTAGTTTAAATTATAAAACAAATAATACAGGCTTATTATGTCAACCACGTTATCGCCATATTTGTTGGACCCCGTCTTTTTTTTTTGGTGACCATCACAACCATAGAACACATCACATTTTATTGGTTCATCTAAAATCAAACAAACAAAAAAAAAAAAAAATCATTAGTTTTAATAGTTAATCTAATTAATGCTCGATCGAAGGATTTTTTTAAAATCAAAATTTGTATTTTTTATAAACAATAAACTAATGAATTTTTTCTTGAAAATCCAAAAATGATTTTTTTTTGTTTGACTGATATTAGATGAACCAGTAAAATATTATAGCGATCACCGCAAAGCACGACTTGTGGAACGGGGTCCAACACACATGACGAAAACTTGGTCTACAATAAATATTTTTTTTTTAAATTTTTGTCAAATAAACTTAAAACATAATATAATAATTCTGTATTATCTACTTTATAAAATAAACTATTATCAAAAAAAAAAAAAATTATTTAAAATACTCAATTTTTGACACCGCTGACTACCCCTAACCCCTTAAATGTACTGATTTACAATTTTAGCCAAGTGTAATGAGGAGTTTACACTTCTCTCTTTCTTTATCTTTATATGTAGGTATTATACAACATTCCCGATACCTTACGGACTATGTACCATTTTTTTTTTATTGTATTGTAAATGTTGACTTTTGTGGGATTCGATCACTGTTCATGTTGCAGGTGTGTAGAATATGACGTCATTTTTTAAAGAATTGATATCTCTTAACGACTGGGTTACGCTATCCTTGTTTATTTGTATCATTAAATACTATGTATATTTTTATATTTGATAAATTAGTAAACTTAAGAGATTGTTAGAATTTTCATAACCTTTTTTACCTAAATTAATACCTAATAAAAAATTATTATTAATATTAACAAAAAAAAATTATTTTAACAATGAATTTATTAATGACAAAATTTTAGATGTAATCATTGTTATTAGACTTGAAAAGTAAAATAAGAATTTTTCACCATAATATTTTTATCAGTTAAATATCAGCAATTATCAGGAATTATTAAAAACAGGAATTGATATCCAAAAAATTTTATCCTGAAAGTTGTAAAAGTTTTTTTTTTTGTGAGTGGACTTTTATTTTTTTATTCGAAATTTTTAAGTATACTTTATTTTTTTAAAAAAAGGTGGTAATCCTAGTTGTCTTACAGCTTTCAAGTTACTAGCAACGAGCCCGTTGTAAATAAACTTAATTTTTCGTTAAAATTAGTGGTTGATTCGATTTTTAAAAGTAAATTTGAAATCTGCAAACAACATTTTAGTATTTTTTTTTTTTTATTCCCTTTTCGTAGAATTAACCCCTAATCATCCCTGATAGCTCCTCTGACAGCTCTTTAAAAAAGAGCAACATCGCTAATTTAAACTTTTGACCTATATAGTCTATGTTTTACAATTTTCGAAATATTTCCCCGGCGGAAAAAAATTTATGAAAAACTATGATAAATTCGATAAAAAATTATGAAACTCTATGAAACAGTAAATTATTAAAAAATCATATTTTTTCATAGAAAATCATAAAAAATGACCACGGCTTTAATGAAAAATTATGCATTATTCTAAAACATTATGATTATGAATTATGAATAACTATGAAAATTTATGAATATCTATTACCTACATCAGAATATCTGAAAATCTCTGTTTTTTAACGATAATTTATGACAAACGATGAATTCTTCTGAAAAAATATGATAATTATGATCATAAAAGTGTCCAAATTTGGATATGTTTTTCATAATTTGTCATAATTTTTTTCATAGATTTTTTTTCCATCAGGGTTGACAATTTGAAATTTCGCTCTAATTTTTGAAAGACAATTCCACCTCTTTAAATTGTTATTCTATCGAAATATACCTATATAAAAATAAACTTTTAGATTTGCAATAAAATATTATGTTATATTGGTAAAGAGCCTTCTTTTATTTATGAATCATTATTTTATTTTTGAAAGTTCTTATTAAGTAGGTTATTTAACTTGAAGTCCTATTTTAATTCACAAACAAAAATAGCATGTCAAATTAGATTTGATAATGGTTCATTAAGAAATAAAATAACAAATACAAGGACTTGACAAATAAAATTAAAATCAAATTCAACTGGGCCTGTTTAATCTAATCAAAATTAAATTATCTGATCCAATCGGATCTGCCAAATAACAAAAAAATTAAATATCAGATCTAATTGGATCTGAAAAATAACGAAAAATAAAATGCCAGATCTAACTGGATCTAATTGGATCAAATTTGATCAATAATTGAATCTACTTGGATACAATTGGATCTGACCAATTAAAAAAAAAAAAAATAAAACATCAGATTCAATTGGATAAGCGAGATAAAAAATTAGATCTATTTGGATCAAATTAGATCCAATCATTTTTTTCACGGGTATAATTCGAGAATATTTGAATTTTTTAGTACAGCATTTACGTATTAAATTATTTTCACTTAATTGTACGCCACTAATATAATTTATGAAATTGATAGAGAATTTTTGTTAGGTTTTTTGTTGGAAATCTGACTCACTTATTTAATTAAGGTAAACGAAAAAATATTCCTCAATTATGTATACTTTTATGTATAATAGCAAGCACATACGTACAGCTACACAGTCATAATATGCGTACGGTTTAGTATACATATTGTCTGTTACTGAAATTATTTTTATTAAAAAAGTGTATGTTTACACATGTTGAATCATTTCGTAAATTTATTTATATAATTTGTTTTTTAAATTCTATAAAAATATTGCCGACCTTTGGGGAAGTTTACTGTAAAAGTGCGGGGACTGTATAGTGTTAATATGTGTTGTATATTATTACTTAGCTGCTATATTTTATAATTAAGGAGGTAATAAAAAAAAGAAGGAAATTTTGAGTCCATATTTAATTAATAAATTACATTTACCATTGTACGTTATAATGGCTGTGCCACCTTGACCATGAACCATCTTATTTACGGTTCCTATCACTGATGTCTTCCAATTGACTTGTTTCATTTGTTCATTCAATTGTTTATTGAATTGACCCATTTGGAAATTGAAATTGGTGTGGAAATTGTTTAAATCACTTTGTACAGTGTTTTGTATATCATTTTGATATCGAACAGGATTGAAGCCCGTATTGTGGAATGGAACTGTAATAAAATTTAAATGACATTTTTTAAAGTGATTGGTACGTTATGTATTAAGTAATAACTAAATTCAAAAAAGTCTATTAATTAATTTATTATTGTCGCAAATTAAAATCGGTTAATTGTAAAATTTTAATATGGTTATGTTTTATAAACATAAATTATTCCAGATGGACATATGAGATTATGAGGTCCCCTAAAGACTTAGGCCAGGCGCACATTGAGCTGCGTCACGCAGTAAACGCAGGGCAGGACAGAGCAGAACAGAGCAGGAAAGCACGTGTGATCGAGCGCACATTGAGACGCAGATAACGCAGGCAGAGCAACGCAGTTTCTGTGACTCTTGCTGTAGAACGAGATAGCACGAATTTAAAAGCAGAGCAGAGCAGAGAAGCACTATTTTTCTTCAATTTCTTCAATTGTTTTCATTTCGACGAAATAAAACCAACTAAAACTCGAGAACGTGTTACAATGTTGCGCAGCATCGCGCAGTTTCTGTGTCACATTCACGAGTGCCACATCGGTCTCGTGCGACGCAGTGCTGCTCTGCTCTGCGTTTCAATTCGCGCTGTCCCGTTCTACAACACGAGTCACAGAAACTGCGCTGCCCTGCCTGCGTTAACTGCGTCTCAATGTGTGCCTGGCCTTAAGGTCCAAAAAGCATCCAAAATAAACTACCAAACCAATCTTGAAAACTTTTTCACTGTTGGAAAGCTAAACAATGCTAAACTGATACAGGGAATATTTTTACCTTCTTTTTACCTTTATCATTTTTTTTTTCAAATACTACTGAGATGGGAGAAGTGAATGTGAGGTTAAAATTGTCGGCGAGGGCTTTAGAAATCCAAAAAGGGCTTAATATAAACGGATAGATGGAACTTGACCAAATTTTATTCAAATATTATTGAGATTCCGAAAATAATGAATGTGAGTTAAAAATTGTTCTATGGGATCTCAGAGACTCAAAAAGAGTCCACAATTTAAATGCTCCTAAAACTGTCAATATGGTTATCTACGAAAAGGTCTTAAAGAGTGGAAATTAGATGTGCTATTGAAATATGAAGATGGCTGCTTTATAGTCGCTTGGTAAGCAGAGTGAAGCATTTTGTAAGGAAGTGATTTTGTGCAGAATTTCGGAGTATCTTGTTTAAAAGTAATCTAAGGTTCATAATTATTACCAAGGGCTCTGGGGTCTCAAAAAGAGTCCACAATAAACAATTGGACGGATCTCGACAAAACGTTATGAAAATTACATATGTCAATGAAATATGAATATTACTTACTTTAGAGTTATTAGGTGAGTGAAGCGAGACAGTTGAAGTATCTAATTTTGTACAGAATTTCACAATATTAAATTTAAAAAAAGTAAGATCAAAACTGCCTCCCAGGTCCATCAAATAGTGTTTAAATTAAACAGTTAAATGGTTCTTAACAGATACTATTGGGATTCCAGAAAAAACGGAGATAAAAACAAAATAGACAGCTGATTGTGAACGAAGCCAGGACGGGCCGCCAGTATTACAAAATTGAATGAAAAAGGCAAGTTTGAATTTTAAATAATAAATAGACACAAATTACCTTAAAATTAAAAATACATTGATTTTTCCTTATTACAATAATAATAGGGCTAAAGTAACGTTTAAAAAAAGGAATAACATTGCATTAAGTAAGTAAGTTATTTTTTTTTAATTTTTATGCTTTTTAGGAATTTCAAAAGTTTTTTTGTATTTTGTTTTGTATTCAAAAGTTTGTATTTTGTAACCAATTTTTTTTTCTGTGTATAGTTTATTAATTATTTATATATTTGTTATACATATCTTTTTGTTTCGGTAAAAAATTAATGTACAATATACTGGAAACAAATAGTTTACTGTGCCCCAGGCCCCCAGTAATAACTTCTGTCAAGTGCCTCAAGTTGCAAATTCGTTCAGTAGCATAAATCATACTTATTCTGTTTTTATGTACTGTGTATTTATTTAGTGCTCAAAAAAACTTGTTTTTCTTTAAACATAAAAAATTTTAATAATGAAAGTATTGCTTGCAGGGCTGCCAGATTGTATAATTGGATACAAAATCTGTATAATTTGGTTGCCTTGTGTATCCTCTTTGTATAAGGAATTTTCTTGTATAATTGGATACAAACACCGAAAATTTAGACTGAATACGGTGAACATAGCAGTTGCAATTCTTTATTAATGTGACATCACGTTAGACCCAATGAAACTACATACGCCCTTACGTGTATATGAATTTTCTTTCGTTCTGACAAAATTGCAAAAATGATTAAAATTTAATAATTAAGGTTTAGTTGGAAAAAAATCGGTTCATTTTTTTCTTGCTCTTTTTTTGTAACGAAAAGTTGTTTTGTATAATGGGAGTCAATTATGTATAATTTCAAAGACCTGACTGTATAAACTAAAAATTTTTACTGGCAGCCCTGATTGCTTGTTAATAATCATCTTTTTAAAGAAAATTAAAAAAAAAATACTTACATCCTGGTGGAAATGGATTGTTTATTGGTCCAAACGGGAAACTATCCTGTAAAAAAAATAAAATCTTATTAGTTTTGAAATAAAAAGTGTATAAAATATAATAATTATTCTTTTAAAAAAATGACGATATAGGTTATTTTTTATCCCAATAAAATATCTCATTCGCGAGGGAAAATGTATTTAAAACGAAACAATGAAATAACAACTGACTATTAAAAAAAAGTATGATTGATTTCAAACTTTGCATATTGTTTACAGAGACGATGAGAAAGGACACAGACTACTTTCTATCTCGGGAAAATATCTAACTCCCGTGGAAAGTCTTATTCCTGTGGGAAAATATATATTTAAAACAGTATAAAAAAGAATCATTGATTGCATTTGAACTTGACATGTTGTTAAAGGAATGTTATAGTCAATTTTTGCCCGGGGAAAATATTGTATTTCTGTGGGAAAATTCCAAAGAAAAAAGTAATAATACCTACTCGACGCGTAATAGCGACATGATGAAAGTACACTTTATATGTTTTAACTAGATGCCATAATTTCAAATTCCACGCGGGCGAAGCCGCGGGTAAATGCTAGTATATATTATATGGCAAGCAAATATTAACTACATGATAACTAATTGTGTCATTAATATAGTATTATTTTCTTATCAAAAGATAAGAAATTGTTCTTGGTAATCATAGAACACTAGAAGGAATACAACTATCTCTTTTCTGCAATCACTTATGGGCATTTTGCAGAATTATGTTGTCATTCACTTAGTAGCTATCAATGGGTGTGTTTCAATTGTTGTCATATTGTTGCCGTCGTATTAACACGGTATACGTGGTATACGTACATGATACGTACCACATACATATTATGTATATGCGTATGCAAGACACCCATACACACAACCATCCATCGCACTAACACACACAACTCCGCGTGCACATATATAACATATTGGTGGGATATTTTCTATCCTTCGTCGTTACACTGGTTTCAGTAGTATAGAGATACTAGCGTTCGTACTGTAATATTCTGTGTTGGTAATGATTAATGAAATACAATTAATGATTCTTGCATAGTTATACACGGATGTAAAAAATCAAAAAAAAAAAAAACAATAGGATTTGCGATATTAATTATTACTACAATAACACAGCTGAACTCTTTTTTGTGCGGTGGGTAGGGGGCGCATAAAAAAAATCGCACAAAAAAATATATATTCAAAAATATCATAAATAGCTATAAAAAGTATAGTTCGATCCAGATTGTACAAAAAACTTTTTTTATGCGGTTGGTCGGGACCGCATAAAAAAAGTTTCATCGAAAAAGCATCACTCAAAACGCTCAAAACTTGGAAATTTCCTTAGAAGTTGCTTCTATAAATAAGATAAAGCATTCATTTACACGTAGAAACATTTTATTTCAATTTTATAATATTATGAAAATTTTGAAAAATACATCTTTAACAAAATTAAATGATGCAACAATTTATGTTCTTATGCAATGTATTGATTAAATGCTTGAAAGTCGTTAAAAAGTATTTTTATCAAAGAAAGTTATTATAGTAATTGTTTAAGTTTCTTACTATATACATATAATTTTCGACTGCCATATAGTTGGCAGTCGAAAAATTTCTTTTAAACTGAAAATACTTTTATTCGATTGGGAATCATTTGGGAAAATTTAGGAATATAATTTTTTTATTTAGGACATTATAATTAGTGAGTAATTAATTAGTCTTTTTTAGCGTATAGTTAGCAGACATGAAAATAAAAAATATTTAATTTTACGTTATTTGATAGTAAATAGTTTGGGAAGAACATTAAAATTAATCACACCATTTGGGAATTCATAATTAATTAATTATGCCGATTTTTCTGTTTACGATTTTACATGTACAATATATTTAATGACTGACGCCACTGACTAATATGGCGGCAAAATTCAAACACTTTTGTATGTTAAAATTATGAATTATTTTTCGAATTGTACTTCATTAGTATGTTGTATATTATAACATAACTTTTCAATTCATACTTTCCGTCAATAAAATTATGTAAATTGTAAGTATACGACATACTAATGAAGTACAGTTCGAAAAATAATTCATAATTTTAACATACAAAAGTGTTTGAATTTTGCCGCCATATTATTCAGTGGCGTCAGTCATTAAATATATTGTACATGTAAAATCGTAAACAGAAAAATCGGCATAATTAATTAATTATGAATTCCCAAATGGTGTGATTAATTTTAATGTTCTTCCCAAACTATTTACTATCAAATAACGTAAAATTAAATATTTTTTATTTTCATGTCTGCTAACTATACGCTAAAAAAAGACTAATTAATTACTCACTAATTATAATGTCCTAAATAAAAAAATTATATTCCTAAATTTTCCCAAATGATTCCCAATCGAATAAAAGTATTTTCAATTTAAAAGAAATTTTTCGACTGCTAACTATATAGCAGTTAATTTTCGGATTCTAGTAATTTTAAAAAAAGTATTTCAGATACAAGATGAAAATACGTATTTTGTATCTTGTCTTTGTATTTCAAATACTTGTATCTTAAATAAGTCTCATCTCTGATCATTAATAATATGTATATTCTTTAGTAAATGTTAAGGTAGTTGGTCGAAAAACGATTTTTTCAAAGGATTCTAACGAAACTTCTCTAGACATTTATTTAATACGAGCCCTTCCCGAAAAAAATATTGACCATCCCAATTTTGAGAAAAAACGGTTTCAAATTTTTATAGTTTTAATACGGGCTTTTATGGGAAAACTCTATTTTTTTAAATAAAATGAAAACGTGTCAAAGGAATTTGATAAAAATTTAATATGTTATAATTATAAAATACATAAAAATTTAATATGTTATAATAACTTATAATTATAAAATACAAAGTTATAAACCATATTTAATAATAACAAATAAAAATTATTGATCACGCCGTTTTTGAAATATAATTTATAAACATCATTTTACAACGTTTTTACGACGTTTTTTCAACAATACTCTTATATTACTCTTAAGTAATACATTACTTAATTTCTGATAAAAGAAAATTTTTTTCGCTGAGATATACTTTTGTACCTGACTACTCAGAGCAACTACGTTAAGGGATTAGATTACTGTATTGATAACTGTGATACCGTAAAACCGTCTAGACTCGGACACTTTTTTACATTTTTTGGTATAATTTTATGTTTATACATGTTTCCTTCATAGATATCACCAATAAAAGTATTACCTTTATAGTAGGGGTCAGGGGAGCCCATGATGCTAAATGGGGACATTCTCGAGCGTCGTTGAGACCTATTTATTTTGAAGATTAGATGATATGAAGAAAAAAAAGTTATATGATGTATAATGTATATCCTTTCAGGGGGGGGGGGAGCGTCTACAGATGTTCAAAAATGTAAAAACAACTGTGACACTGAAATATTCGAGCGCGTCTGATATTGATAGTGCATATATCCCATGTATCTCTGATAATGGAAATATGTTAATCTGCCGGTTTGCATGGGGGGGGGGGTGGCCGTATGGAAGGGTAGAAAATAGAAAAAAAAATAAATTTATTCGAGCTCGTCAGATATTTATAGAGAATGTTAAGTGACCCCAAAAGAAGCTCCGATTGAAAATTCTGACGATTCGGACGTAACGTAAGCTCGCGGCGGCTTTTTGAAAATGCAAAAAAATAGTAATTTTGAAATACTTGAGCACGTCAGATTTTCATATAGACGATTCAGCTTCATGCCCGAGACGTACTGACTCATAATCTGACGATTAACAGAAGCGATTTTCTAAATCTGACAATTTGAAAAAAGAAATTTATTGATTTTAAGTGAATTTCCTTTTTAGAAATACACTTATTACAGCGGGTGCCATGAAAAGATCTTAGCCCGGGACTATGGCAGAAATTTCATCAAAATTGAGAAATGACAGTTCAATACCTTTCCTTGTAAGTGGACTAGCTTTTGAGAAAAATTAAGAAATTTGCTGAATTTCTTTACAATAAATGCTTTGCACCGTTTTTATCATTACAATAACAATATTTATATCTGTTTCACTTTTCAAAATAAAAATAAACTAACTTTTCAAGAACGCGTCATCATCGATATTGAAAAGTTCACTGTTAGAGAGCTAAACTACTTCAGATGAATATAAGTTATGTTATATGAGGTCTGTCAGTGTTCAAAAACGCCAAAAGTAAAACTACCTAACCGATTTTGAAAATTTTTTCACCTTTTAAAAGTTAAATTATTTAAATGCATATAGGCTGTAGGTACTATATGAGATCCGCCTGGGTCTTGGGGGACCAAAAGCGCTAAAAATTAACTATCTAACCGATTTTGTTGCACAGTGTTTTGTCTAATATAAGCTAGCTAGACAAAATTATTTTTTAATAGAGAAGTTTCAAAGCCTCCTATCTTTTTGGCTGCAAACACTGCTTCGCTCAAACTGCACGTACTAAACTCTATTTACGATTTTTGTTACTTCGGCTTGTGGAAATTCAGATTATATTTTTTCGATGAGCCTTATATTATTTCCTTCGAAAAGAAAAAAACCTCGACGACGCTCGAGAATGTCGAGATGACGTTTTTTTTTCAAGTTAGTAACCTTCCCACTCCCTTACGTCAAGCTAAAATCGTCAGATTATTTAAATGCACACCTTTAAGCATGTAATTAACTTACCTTACCTTAATCTGACGCGCTCGATTATTTCTAACGAACAACTTTTTTTCACTATTCTGATTTGCGATCCTAGGCCGTCGGTCATTATATATATATATATATATATATATATATATATATATATATATATATATATATATATATATATATATATATATATATATATATATGTAGGTTTCGTATATAGTGGAGGTACTCAACAGGGTGCAAGGTATCCCCCTTATATTAATCTGCCGAGCTTCATCAAATCCCAAAATCCCCGCTTGGGCTGCCCTATTATTAGAAAGAGCGTATATTATTTGTTATATCTCTGACCCATTTGTTTTATTATAAATAAAAATAAAAAAAAATAAAAAAGAATTTGTAAGTGTTCGGGTCTACACCCCAAATCCGTCTTGACCCGGACACTTACTTAAATAGTGTAATAACATGCAAACTAAACTCTCCCGTCGGGGTTAGGACAGTGTTTTATATCGTCTGATGTCTTTGAACCTGTCAAGGGCTTCAAAACATTTTGTGGAAAGGGAGAGGGGTCAATACATAGTATACCTCTCTATGAAGTAAACATGCGATATGATACCAGAAGGAGGCATAAATCGCGTAATTCTGGCGGGAATATAACGTATGGATAGTTGAAGTTACAGCCAGTACGAATCGCGGCCATAGTGTAATAAACTGATGTGTCCGGGTCTAAACGGATATATGTATATAGCATGTATTTTTTTATATATACATCGAATATAACTTCAAACATCATTAAATGATGCGCGATAAAATTCTAAACACATACATATCAAAACTAAAACAATATGACAATTATGACGAAAATTACGTGTCTAAGTTAGACACACATTTTATTTCTTTGAAAAACTGAAGAATAGTAATCCTGTAAAATGAGATAGTAAAAGTTGAAATCCGTAGTTTTTATTGGTACAGCTGTTTAGAGGATGTTGTTCTCTCTCTAATGACGTCAAGAACAAATGTTTATTGTAGCAGGTTAATGTAGAAACTACTTACATTGAAGATTGGTGTAAAGTGTCCGGGTCTAGACGGTTTTACGGTATATAATATTTTTAATAAACTTAAACAAGAGTATCTATAACTTTTGTTAAATAAATTTAAATTAAAGAAAGATATCGATTTTATTTAAAATTATACTTCTTTTTTTACAAGACTAAAAAAAATTTATTGTATGGACTTCACATCATGCATAGGTAATTGTAAATTGTTGATTAGATGCGCGACTCTTTTACAGTTCATATTATAAATTAGTTAGTGCAGGTATCGGCTCTATTGCATTCCTATATAAACCTGTATAGATAGGCTTGACTCACCGCCATGCCTGTTATTACTTGTATTTTATGCACCTATCTATATATATACTTAGGACGTAAAAATCGCTAATAATTTGTTCATTGTTATTTAACTTCCATATTAATAAAAATTTGTCACAATCTTTTTATTTTATATTAAACCTTGCGCAGACCCCCTGATGTTGTTCAGGGACCCCGAAATATATTTTAATTTTCCACGGACCCCTAGAATGATCCCGGGGACCCCTGGGGGTCCGTAGGGACCACTTTGGGAACCACTAATGTAAATCAACGATGGGCAACCTCTGGCCCGCGAATAATTTTAAAAACTTTTAAAAAAAATGTTTTAGTAACAAAAATATTTATGCGCCAACAATGACGAAAAAAAATTAGTTTTTTTATTTAAATAATAAATCCCCCATAGAAAAATGAGGTATGTTAATGTTACCTTGTTATTTCAGAAAGGTTGGTGAAATGCGGGTTGACACAACACTTATGGGTCATACACAATCAATGAAATAAGGAATAAGAAATAAGAAATGATAATGATAATGTGTTTAACGTCCGTTTTTGAGACTATTTAGTCTATAACAGACGCCACCCACATCATTATTTGTACACTTTATTCGCTACAAATTTTATTCATTACATTATACACTTATGATGTGGGTGGAGGACAAGGAAAGTGGTGGGAGGGCTAGGATTTGGTAGGTATGCGTCTGCAGCCGTCTTCTGAAGGAACTATGCCGATATTCATCTGGAATTGTGAAGGGAAACTGCAGAAAACCTTCACAAGCATAGCCGGCCGCGGGATTCGAACCCCAGACCTACCAGACGGCAAGCGCTTAGTGCACAAGCACGCGCGGCCACTCCGCTGGTAAGAAATAAGAAATAAGGAATAAGAAGTATGCTATCTAGTGATGTTGAATGGAACTTTAACATAACTGCCCATAGGTATATGTATTTAGGTATTTTTGTACATCAAAATTCATGAAAAAATAACGTTCGTGATGACTTTTTTTGTCACTAAAGTGCAAAAAAAACGAATTTTGACGTACAAAAGTACCTACATATTTATATCTATGAGCAGTTACGTTAAAGTTCCACTCAACGTCACTAGATGGCATACTTCTTATTTCTTATTCCTTATTTCATTGATTGTGTAGACACCCTTATTTTAACGAAAACGCAAATGTATAAGGGTTCCGAAGTGTTTCTTCGGATTTGCAAAATTTCTGCAATTGGAAAACATATCTGCCGCATCCTGCGCATCCAATTGCTTATCTAAATACAATTTATTAAAAAATCACTTATTGTTAACCCATCGAAAATTTCGAGTATTTTTTTTTATTGTGTATCCTCATAAAGACAATTTAACTTTTGTGCATAAGAATATTGTAGTTTTTTCATTTTTGCCATAACAAAAAAAAAAAAACATGTTAAAATAACTGGCTGTAGCCAAATTTTAACTTCTTTTTTGCCGAAGTCAAATGTGTGATCGAAGGAGCTTTTGCAGCCGAAGGTGGTCGAAACCGAAGCCGGAGCGACGCTTCGATCGGATATTGAATATGCTGAATACGACCATATGACCTCATGTTACATTTTTAATCTCTAAAATCAAGGTGAGTATTATACAAGGGTACTACACGTATTATATGTATGTATGCATATATGTAATTGTAACAAGGGGACAAACTAGATTGGCTTTGCCTCTGTTCCACTTGTAATGAGTTTGTGACGTACTCTGTTTGTGTACATACACACTGTTTGCAGTGTATTAGTTTGGTTTTTTGTAGTAGTATGTGTATACACGCATACAACCACAACACACGTATTACCAGAGAGAGCTGTTCAACGTGTTCAAGTAACAATGGGTATATTGTTAATACAATGGTATGTTGACTCGACGACGACTACTGACGGACTAATGCCTTAAGCTGTGACTGGCTTACAAATGACTCCAAGCGAATTTCACTTTTTTTATGTTAGTTGGCTTCTAGTGTTCTATGAATTGTAAGTAAAAAAGATAAATAAGAACATAATATTTTTTTGTATATTTGATCATTTTTGCTGAACTAAGTTGTAAGCATGTACATATGTATGTAATATAATACAACTTCAATGATGTTAATCAAAAACGGCAAAAGTACTATATTTTATTGTTATATATATACAGTAGAACCTCTATAAGTCGAATACCTCCAAAACTCGAAAAAAGTTTTGCTCCGTTCCCTTTAAGCCCCAAAACCTCCATTACTCGAAATCTCAACCTTCTATTAGTCGAAATAATCAGTGAGTCCCTACAAGCCATTTAGTACATATTTTCCCTCCTATAACTCGGAAAATTCAATTGGACCCCTGTATCTCGAACATAGCAATGTTTTATTTAGAAATATACAATAAATAGGATTACCAATTCTAATAAATTAGCAATTTATGACTACGCACATACGGGTATTTGATACTAGAAGCTGGCCAAAAACCAAGTTTACTTTTTTTGAAAGACGGCAAATTGAATATTTTTTTATCGTAGTTTAATAGTTATTAACTTATTACACTCATCTGCAATCTTACTTGTTACTTTAGTCGCTTGTGTTATCCTTATCAGTAACTCAATTTCAAAGTTAACTATTTAAGTTTCTCTATAGGGTAAGAGACCCGATGACCGATCACTATTTTTAGCTGTATCATTAAATTAGCTTAAAAAAATTAAAAAATAAAAAAAACACCCATTTTTTTTTCTTAATAAGTATGAAACCAAGTTTTTTTAATCCAATGGATATGTTTTTAAGAAAATATAACCCAAAAATTTTGATTTATTAATGATTTTGTTTTATAATTTGTTGACGTCTATTAAAAAGCAGACAGAAAATATTAACCTCCTTTGAAAGATCAATACACTGACCCCTATGAAGAATCGCGCATTAATATACATCACGTACAGTAGTACAATTCTTATACTATCGAATATTTGAACCATTCTCTTTCAGTCACTTTGACACTCTATCCACTACAAGGGGTCAGTCTGTGTAATAGAGTATCACAGAATGACACCTTGTGAAACATAGCAGCAATGACAGAAGGGGTTTAAATATTCGATAAAATAAACCACTAAAATACTATATTTTCTTTCGCCATCTAATTATGCTTTAAAAAACATTGTGTACATTCTAACATGATTCTAACTTATCTATACGCCATTGTGAATTTTTAAACAGTTAAATTAAGTATATGACGATAGATGACGTATATATTTATATATCGTTTCAAATCTAAATGTCTGACGTTTTTATTTCAATTTCGAAGTTTTAATTCAATATTAATTATTTTTCAATTGATTTTACGTTCTGAAATAAATAAAATATTAAAGTGAAATTATAAAAACGGTTAGTTAAGTGTTTTAAACCCAAAAATTAATTAAAAATGTTTATAAAAGAGATATGCAATATATAATTCTCAAAATGCCGTACCCAACTCTAAAACTTGCATCCCAAGAAGGATCAGTCATACAAATAATATTTAACACATATAAAATTTAATTTAGCTATCCTAATCTCTTAAGTGGACTAATAACAATTATTTGTATACTTTTATTATGCTAATAACTTTAAAAATTCGGTGAAAAATGTTACAATTTATAACCCATGTGTTTTGAATAATGATCATCCACCATATTAAAAATTCACGAATTCAACAAAAATTGTTATATATATATATATATATTATATATATATATATATATATATATATATATATATATATATATATATATATATATATATATATATATATATATATATATGTATTTCTTAAATTAAGTGAGGAGACATTAAATGTGAGGTGAATTTAAATTGAAAAATAATCATTCTATTAACAATAATTTTTTTTATCAAAGGTTTCTTTCAGAAATAACTTCATTAAAATATAAATGTCAAAACTGATCGGACTTATAACCCCGATCGACAATGGGGTCTTTTACCCTACATAAGTTTTCTTAATGATAATAATTATGGTAAACAATATTATTGTAAACAATAATATTGTAAATATTGTAAACAATATTCAATACAAAAGTGGCCTCGTTTTGTGGCCTTGGAAGAGATTTTTTATTTTGGATCTTAAAGTTTAAGGTAGGGTAAAAGCTCCTTTTGTGGAACGGTATCTAATTATGAACATTTATATATTAATGAAATTATTTCTGAAAGAAACGTCTGATAACAAAAATTATTATTAATAGAATGATTGTTTTTCAATTTAAATTCACCTCTCATTTAAAGTTTCCTTACTTAATTAAAGAAATAAATATGTAAATGTCAAAACTGTTTCAGTATTAGATACCGTTCCACAAAGGGGGCTTTTACCCTATGTATAATATTTTATGTGTAATGAAGTGGGTGAGTAGTTAAGGGGGGAGGATCCTCTAGAACTTTCAAATTTTTCATTTTTTGTTTTGCTTTAAAAGTTCATTTGAACCTTAAGGAATATATTTCTAATGTTTTAATCCCAACAGAAAGATTATCTTAGATAACGATAAACTGCTTTTAACTCTACTTTTCAAGAACGAAAACTTTTTAATAGCGTTTTTCTCAAAACAGGTTTTTTTCCGCGCTGTGGAACATAACTTAAAAAGTTATTAACACTTTCAGTCCTATGGCTTCGGCATCCGAAACCAAACAAAACATACTCAGAGGCCGACCGCGATCAATATTTAGAATAATAAACAAAACACTTAAAAATATTTATAAAAAAAGATTTTATATTAGGTATGTATTCTTATAATTAAAATAATTTATTATGTACTACGTACTGGACACTTCATTTTTTGTACATATAAATATATGTATACATACATAATATTATGTTTTATCATCAAAATACAAGATGGGCCAAAAGAAGTCATCCGATGTTGTTTGGCTTTCATTTTTTTTAAATGAAAAAGGGTAACTTCAAAAATGTAAACTTTACCGCATCGATGCAGCATCATGACCTTCTGATGCGTCTAATACTACATGATGCAATGCTGATGCTCCCTTGAAATTTGATGCATATTAGATGTTTTTGAACGGGATATTGGCATCATTTAATCTCTAATTTGGCTAAAGATAATATAGCATGATTAGACTATAGATAATATAGCAATACAGTCCTTGTATATATTTGAATTTCAACTTGAAATTGAAAATTGAAAAAATTGAAATTATTTGAATAAAAAATTATTTTCAGTGTAAGATGTATTCAGATAGTTTAAACAATTTTAATGAAAGGTAAATAAATTCATCTTTTCCAACAATTAGTTTTTCGGAATTATTCCTATAACCGTTATGGTCATAGGACCATCGGCATCATCCTTTATTCACATTACCATAGGTACGACAGCCACCTATATTTTAAAT
Source organism: Brachynemurus nebulosus (assembly GCA_035578155.1). Taxonomy (NCBI): domain Eukaryota; kingdom Metazoa; phylum Arthropoda; class Insecta; order Neuroptera; family Myrmeleontidae; genus Brachynemurus; species Brachynemurus nebulosus. The sequence continues at coordinate 3,973,230 of JAPWDM010000018.1, read as the reverse complement.
GTAAGTAGATACGATATTACGTTATGCGCATGACACGCATCACCAAATTTCTTGATGCATTGTTTTGACGCATCAAATGCAAAAATGAATTTTTGATTTTTCGTTGTGATACGTCTGATGTGTTTTTGAACTTTTGACTCTGCCTCATGCAAGCAGTGATGCATTTTTGAAGTTAGCCAAACTTCGATTCTATTTTTTGATTATGTTTATTTGAACCTTTAGAATTTTATTGGTTAAGTCGAGAAGATGATATCGGCCAAACGGGCGCCGTCACAATTGATTGCTATACGGGCGCCAAAACGAGAGATGAGGCGACCCGGGAACGCCGCCTTCAGAATATCGGTTGTGGCTCGCGCAGTGTGTGCCGTTGCTCCGTCCTATTGGAACCACATGCCCTCCAGTCCTAATTCGTTCAATTGCGGCAGAAAAAACTCGGTTAACATGGCCCTATAGCGCGCACCGTCCACTGTTGTCGTTTGACCAGCGGCGTCCAGTCACTAATGGCTCCTCGTGCATCACTCGTGGATTTTCGGTGCCCCAGAAGCGATAGTTTTGCTTGTTCACGTACCCGCTGAGGTGGAAATGAGTTCTCGCCGAAGTGATGAAAAATGCCATAAAACGAGCCCGTATAGCAATCAATTGTGACGATGCCCATTTGGCCGATATCATCTTCTCGACTTGACCAATAAAATTCTAAAGGTTCAAATAAACATAATCAAAAAACAGAATCGAAGTTTTTCATTTAGAAAAAAATAAGAGCCAAACAACATCGGATGACTTCTTTTGGCCCACCTTGTATCTAGGCTTGTTTATACAATAATGTCAATAATAAATAATAATTAGTGTTCGAAATCTTGCGGTGCTGACAGGACCGTACTTATATTTTCAAAACTTAAAACGTTAAAAAATCGGGCTAAGTACATTTTTTTAAAAAAAAATTGTATCGGTATATTCTTTATTAACCATCAGCTGTTAATAAAAATTCGTTTCAAGTTACAAAAAAGCGTTATTTTAAAAAAGTACAAAAATTTTAACTTTTTTTAAATTAAAATTGTTGAAAATTTGACTGACTGACTGTAACTTAAAACTTGTTAATAAAAAAATAAGCTGTCATTTAAAAAAATATTTTTTGGAAAACATAATAATGCGTTGTCTCTCTCACATTTTACTGGGAGAAAAAAGACAATTGATACACATAAATCATTCACTGGTTACATCAAAACATACCTTAACACAATACATAAAATTAAAATCGGACCAAGCAAGTTCTGACAATAAATGTATACACGCATATCTAAAATATATTCAAAACATATCAATATAAGAGGATATTGTCCGTATATAGGCATCCATAATTACCTGTTGTATATATTTAAAATCGCATCAAAATGTTTTATCTAAAATAAATAAACAATTTTTAATACCTTAAAAAAATAAAAACAATACTGTCAGCCCCGCAACCTCTTCGATCACTAATAATTATAGACCGGATGAAATAATTTTTCACAGGACCGGCTTAACGATTTCAGTGTAATACTGTTAGACTGTTTGTATTTATGTATGAGTCTGCTACAACAGAAATAACAGAATTCTGAAAATTTACTGAAATTCAACATAGAGAAGCAAAAACTTTTTAGAAAAATTTTATTATGTGAGATTTATATCAAAAATAAAATGGGGCCCCAAATTTTGTTGAATTAAAGTTTTGCAATATTTATTTGTCTAACTAGCTGGCAGGTACATATAAAACAAAATTTATTGTCTTGCGGCTGTCTTTCAGCATCAATTGATAAACAAACTCCTTATCTCTTTTTAACTTTTTAAAATTTTATATATGTACCTTGTTTACAATTTTTTAAAATTTTTAGTTTTCTTCATAGGTACATACACATGCAATGTAAATCAAGCAATATTTAATCTAGTTGTACATTTCATTCAAACCCATAAACAAAACATCATTTTGATGACATCGTACGTGTTGTACGTATAAATATGTACGTATGTATTATTTGTATTTTTAACCACAGATACTATTGATATTAGAATATTTGTATGGACCATACAATTTTTTTTTAGATATTATTTTTTTGAAGCAAAATCGTCATATTGATTAACACTTTTGATAATCTACAAACACAGAATACCTACAAACTATCGATGGTAATGAATATTTTTTAATTTTTATGTGATTTTTGTTGTAATTTGAGAGTATTTATTAATAAATGTTCTAAAAATATTTATACTAACAAATATAACATCAGTTAATCTAGAAAAATTTTAAATCCCCTCTTGTTTAACCATCCATATTCGTCAACACTTCAGTCACTTTTCATTTTCATAATATAGATTGTGTATATAAGTGTATTCCCACTATTTATTCAATGCTCAAAAGTATATACAAAAAAAAAATATTAGTTAGCAAAAATGAAATAAATACCTCTATAATATTTTATTAATTATTAGATAACACATGATTAACGTTACATCTTCTTTTCTTAATATGTATACTTTTATTTGTGTATAGTTTGTTGGCAAGATATACTAGTTTTGTATGAACATTTTTTAAGGAAAAATTAGTAATATTTTCTAAAGCAGCTTCCACATTCTCGCCGAGGTTGGACGAGTCGAGAATGTAGAGGGTCATTTCGTTGTACTTCGCGGTTGGTGTTTCAATGCTATTCTTATGCCTCGGCCAACCTCGCGAGGAACTACTTCGTCCAACTTCGGCGAGAATGTGGAAGCTCCTTAAAACATATGTTAATTCGATTTAATTTAATCAGTTTATGTATGTATGTATGTAAAGGAACATTATTTGCTCTAGCAGACTCATACATAAATACAAGCAGTTTAACAGTATTACACTGAAATCGTTAAGCCGGTCCTGTGAAAAATTATTTTATCCGGACTATACTAATAATAATAAATTAATAATATTTTTATCCACGTATGTATGTATGTGTGCTTGTATGTATATGTGTGTTACTTATCTTTTGACCCAAGGGGTTAAACTAGAATGTCTACCACAGAACAAATAGAACGAATATAACTGTCTCTTTTCTGCAATCACTTATGTGGAAGTATGTGCATCTTAGGCTGCTCAGGTGTCAGTTACTCAGTACCCGTCGCTCAGTGTAAGTCAGTCAAACAACAATAAATTTGATTGTTGAACCGGCACAAGTAGCGTTGTGGTATCACACACATCACATACATGTGTGTGAACCAAAGGTCACGTGACGGCTATCACCACTCACACAAACAGAGTTTACCGCACAAATACAAAGTAAACACCGTGCACGTATACAACATATTTTCTATCTCAAGTGGTTACACAGGTTCCAGTAGTATAGAAATATGTATTTTCTCTCTAGATGCTCTATGATGTCTACCAAACTGTTCCCACTGTTATTCTGTGGTTCCCACTGTAATCAATGGGTGACGTAACACAGCACACATACAATCACAACACACGATGTATGGACACAAATATACCAATGTGTTAGTAATATATTTTGATGATATACAGTTCAAATACATACAATATATACTATGAATACTATGATGATTGATGGCCGACATATTTGACAACTAATCAACAATTAAAAATAAATTTATTTATTTTAAGAAAGATATCCCTTTATTTTGAGAAATTTTTTATTCAATGGAATTTTTACACTTAAATACGACACACTTCATATTTTTTTCTGTTTAAATTTCACGAGTTGATTAAAAAAACATGATTTTTATTTTGACGTGAACACCACGGCAGTCAGTAACAGACTAAAGTAGTCGTGGTGTAAATTTCTACTTATTGCAACTTTAAGATTTCACTTTTTTATAGGTAGGCTTGATCTGTCTCATCTGTGTTTTGACCTACATAAGTAACACATATATTCTGTGAACACATACTATGTTGAATCCACAGAACAAATAGAACGAATATAACTGTCTCTTTTCTGCAATCACTTATGTGGAAGTATGTGCAACTTAGGCTGCTTAGGTGTCAGTTGCTCAGTACCCGTCGTTCAGTGTAAGTCAGTCAAACAACAATAAATTTGATTGTTGAACCGGCACAAGTAGCGTTGTGGTATCACACACATCACATACATGTATGTGAACCAAAGGTCACGTGATGGCTATCACCACTCACACAAACAGAGTTTACCGCACAAATACAAAGTAAACACCGTGCACGTATACAACATATTTTTCTATCTCAAGTGGTTACACAGGTTCCAGTAGTATAGAAATATGTATTTTCTCTCTAGATGCTCTATGGTTGAATCCTTTAGTGTTTTGTGGAATCATTTTATGTACATACTTGTTTAAGCGGGTTCTACACGATGCTACGAACGTTCCTTCCAACGTTTGAGGCAATTAAGTTCGATAGTTGATGCGACGAATGTATCTGCTACACGGTGAATCGAATGTTTGATCCAATACGAATGAGGATGTGTTGGTACTCAGTGGACGACGCTGTTATCTGTCTGATGTTATCTCTAATGTTATACACTGATGTTGTCTCTCTTCACATGAACGAGTCGTGCAGCTGCTGAGTCGAACCAACCAACGCAACCAACATTGACCTTCAAATGTTCGAAGCATCCCTTTGACTCGGTGCAAGAATACCGACATCGAACGGGACACGACCAAACAAGGGGACAAACTAGATTGGCTTTGCCTCTGTTCCACTTGTAATGAGTTTGTGACGTACTCTGTTTGTGTACATACACACTGTTTGCAGTGTATTAGTTTGGTTTTTTGTAGTAGTATGTGTATACACGCATACAACCACAACACACGTATTACCAGAGAGAGCTGTTCAACGTGTTCAAGTAACAATGGGTATATTGTTAATACAATGGTATGTTGACTCGACGACGACCACTGACGGACTAATGCCTTAAGCTGTGACTGGGTTACAAAGGACTCCAAGCGAATTTCACTTTTTTTATGTTAGTTGGCTTCTAGTGTTCTATGCTATGAACCATCCAACGTCGAATGTTGGAAGGTGTTCGTAGCATCGTGTAGCAGCGGCTTTACATAAAATTTGCTTAAAAATATTGTCGGCTTCCGGGGAAGTTTACTGTGAAAGTCCTTGGGCCTCATAGTGTTAAGGTATTAATTTGAAATTTTGTACAGATATTCTTTAAGATATTGGCCTTTGCATATACCTAAAATTTTGCATAAATTATTACTATAAATATTGTTTATAACAATTTGTTTATAAAAAAAAGTGAAATTTGTTTCTTTTTGATTTTAAATTGTGAAAAAATTTTTTTTTCATCAGAAATAGGTATATGCAAAGCGTAATGACTTAATAAAATTTTTTTGTCCGATTGAATTCAGTTGATTACAAGAGGCTGGACATTCCTCGGCGTAAATTAAAAGAGTCAACTTGGAACAGCTGTAGCGCCGTTATTTTTTCTTTTTTTTTGCATAAAAATTTATGAGTGAATACACCATAACGTGTACTATACTATGTAACTTCATTTGATACAATAAATGTATCCAGTTTCTTAAAAAAAAATTATTAAAAAACCTGTTGTCTGGAGGATCCTCCCCCCTTAATGTTTACGCAGTAATAGGGTATCAAATGATGACCTAATTATTCATTATATTTTCCACTTTATTTTTAAAAACCAGTCATTTAGTAATACTGCCGGGCAGTGCCCGAAGAAAATTGAAGATATTTAATAAACTATAGTCTATGGTGAATCAATTTCTGAAGAGAAACTTTCCGCCTAATTCTGCCTTTTTTTCTGAGAATTTTTTTTTCTTGATTATTGCTGACTTTTGAAAGTTTTTTTGCCAATGGAAATAGAAAATGTGCGAGGGGAATGTTCCATACAAGAAGAGCAAAGACTAGAATCATTGATTCGGGAAGTGATCGAATATTATTAATAACTTCATGCTATTTTTAATACTTTTTATTATTGTGTTTTTTTTTTTTTAATTTAAATATTTTATCTATTATCCTTTTCAATTTAGGGTTTTTAATATAAAATCTACTTAAATACAATGTTAACAACATTTAAAATATAAACAGATCAAAATATAATTTTGACCAGCTTTTAGTATCAAATACCCGTATGTGCTACGTTAAGACGTGCTTGCTTGCTTGGTGTCAGGTGTTTATTTAATTTCATTTGAATTTTAACGAAGCGTCATTTGTTGTCGGCTAAAAAATTGTTATAATTAGTTTAGTTCTACCGCAATACACATCAATTTTTATAACAGTTTACGAATATAATAATTTTTAAAATATGAGTGCTGTGAAACGCAAACTGAAAACTTTGAGTCTCGCAGAAAAGTTAGAACTGCTTAAAGCTGTGAAGAGCTGTCAAAAGGAAAAAGATGTTGCTGAACAATTTGGCCTACCAATGAAAATACTCTGTCAACAATAATAAAAAATGAATCAGACAACTTGAATTTTTATTTATTTCACCTCTCTCATTCGAAATTAGTTAGAATGAATGTTACCTCTACAAATCGAATCAAAATCCGCCTAAGTCGAAATCCTCCATAAGTCGAAAACTCTATAACTCGAATTTTTTGGCGTCTCCCTTGATGTTCGACTTAAAGAGGTTCTACTGTATTAATATTATGTATAAAACTTTATTTTTTTCTTTCAAAATCTAAACTAAATATGTATAAACTTATATCTAATATAGCTAAGGAGCTGGTGGCAATTTTGATATATTATTTCATAGTCATAGTCCCGGATTCAAGCCGCGTCATGACAGTGGCCGTAATAGCTGAATTTTCGATTCGAAAATTCCCTAAAAAGGAGCCTCCATAAATTATGTCATCGTGTCTGCCATTGATATATTTGTATTGTATGGTTTGGGGGTCATACTTTTCAAGATTTCCTTTTCACAGCTGTATAAGTATAGTAACTTGTTTTCAGCATTTTAAATTTATTTCAAAAAATGCGCAGCTAGTCGACGAGTAATACGACGCGACGACGTAGCGTGGCGGGTGCAACATCACTGATCCTATACATCCTATACATTATGGAGATTAGACAAGGAGACAAAACTCAATGTCTTCAAAAAAGTGTCCAAATCAAAGATGACACTCGTGTTCGTCGGATACGAAAGCGGTATAGTACTTATTCTCAAATGGAACACTCTCAAATAGAAACGCGAGCTTCTATATTATCTTTGTTAGCTTTTGAATAGAACCTTCTGGAATCTTTTTCAATGTTCAACTCAGTTATAAAGTAGGTTTTTCGATCGTTTTTAAAATAAACTTAACAATTTTTATTTTGCGTCGCGTCATTTATATTGTATATTATATAATTCGCTGACGTCACTATGTAAAATCGGAGTCAGTACCACTGGACATTCGCCGTGTAAAGTAATTTAAACTATAACGCTCTTTTCACATTGTACGGTTTTCGCCGTACGGGAAAAAACCGTAAGACTTTTTGCCGTAATATCATTGCTTTCACATTGCACGGTTTTTTGCCGTTATAAAATGCATATCTTCATTTGATTTGCAACATTACACAAGTAATAAGTGTGATTAAATAAAGTTAATTCTATAAATCAGAGGAAACAGAAAGTAGGATTATTTATTATCACATCCCTGAAGACCTGAAAAATGACGAAAATAAGTTTTTCAACTATTTTCGGATGTTTACAGACTCGTTTGATTAATTTCTTGGCGAACTTAACATCAAAACACACAATTTCGAAATTACATACAATATATTAAAATACTGGTTATCACATGCAACATTAGTTTCATCCATTTCACAAATAAAATTAATACTTAACATGAAATTCAACAAAATATTGTTAATGCCGTACGTTAAAAAGCCGTCTAATGTGAAAGCATCCAATTAATTACATACACTATTGAGTTAAAAACGCAACTACGGCAACCGTCAACTCCAGTGGCAAGAGACGGCTGCTACACCGCACGGCAACGGCATTTTGCCGTGACCGTGTAATGTGAAAGGTCCAATGCTCTTCTTCACTCCACTAAAAAAATGCGACCGTACGGCAAAAACCGTATAATGTGAAAGGAGCGTAAGCGTTTATCTCATAGATATGTAATTTCTATGTATTTCCTTATTATTAAATATCATCAACCGGCATTGGTGATTCTCAAATGGAAACACTTACTTCCCCAGTCCCGACGTGTTTCCATTTGAGAATAAGGACTGTATTTACATTCTGTTTAATCCGTTTTATGTTACTATATTCGCTATATTCACATCAGTATTCAAGCATTATTAACGCCGCGAGTGGTAAAAATAGAAAGCCTTTATTTACCATTTTCCTGACCAATTTTGTCAATTCCTCTCATATGAGTATCGTCTCCTTGTCTAATCTCCATACTATACATAGTGAATATTGAAGGATATACGAAATATGAAATCGCTGTATACATTTCGAATTGTAATTTAGTATTACAAATAAATTATAATTTTTTATTTCTCATATTTTAATAATTTAGCACTAAACTTTTATTTCTAAAGTACATAACTTATCCCTTTTAGAATTTAATTAATTTTTTATGTTTTGTTTAGAAAAAGTTAAAATAAAAACTATGTATAGTTTTTCAATATTTAAATGAGATGACTTTTCAAGTACGGCAATAATCAGCAGTATTGTTCGCAGCATGTTACCTACTTATCTATATGAATGCAAAAAGAAACCGTCGCTTGTAAAACAGGTAACAAATTTAAATACAATTGGAGTGAACATAGGGTGGTATTTGTTGTAAGCAATAAAATAATTTAACATCTTGAAAGTTTATGGTCACTAATAACACCCTCTCGAAAAGTCATCCCAAAAATTGTTGGAAAAGGTATATCAAATTTCGCTCCTTAGGAAAAATATTATTCGAGACATCCGTATCCGCATCCGCAGATGTAAGTACACATTCAATTATTACATCCACAACAACCCTGCTCTGTATACAATTTAAATTATGTAAAAATATTTTGTGGGAATAATTTTGGTTGCTTATACGTCAGTCAAGCTGCTCTATTATATAGTAATTTATTAAATAATACAGAACTAAATTTCCATATTATTGAATAAACAATCAATAACTATTTCGTATTTGAAAAGAAATTAAATTACCTATGCGTTTAATAATGTTCAAAAAATTGAAAAACCCCAGAAGCATTGTCATTGTAATCAAAAATTAGTAATATTTTTGTATTCATATTAATAATAAGAACAAGTTTTACTTGAAATCAATTAACATTTTTGAATATTTTTATTTTTTGGAAGTTATATAAAAACTGGAAAGATTTAATGTCAGAAAGTTTAGTTTGGGTAGATATTTTATATTTTAAGATTTTTGGTTGTTTAACTGTAGAAATTCTCAAATTTGGTAATTGCTAACATTTGTATTACACTAACAACTAAAATTAAATTTAACAAATTAGATAAATAAAAAAAAAAAGATTTTGTTTACAACTATATGTATATGTAAGTATACAGGTTTGACTTTGACTGACAATGAGAGATGACAGATGCAGCATCTTCATCTATCAAATCCATTTATAATTTTAATTGTGTATTTCACTTTTTATCGTAAAAATTTTTCTCGAATAAAACATTAAAAATGATTAAATTTTGCTTACCCAATCAATTCCACACGACATAGGAAACAATAATGTAAATCCAAATAGAAATAACAATCGTTTAAATATAACGGTTTTTTCCATTGTTGATTGTTGTATTACCAGAATTTGTTTTAAAAATCAGAATAGTAATTAATAATAACACACAACACGCGGAGAAATAGGATCTCTTTAGTTGAAAATATGTATAGCACTATGTATGTTATTGAACTTGTTCGTTGAAAGTCTCGACTTAATCACTTGTTGCAAACGGTGCAATTGCTTAAATATATACTAAGCATTGAGTACCTAAATAGTAAAATTTTTTGTTTGATTTGTGAGTCAGAACAATGTATAAATATTACGTATGTTCATATCCATAAATCACGATATAATTTATTTTGATGTACAATATAATCAATATAATGGCAAACGTGTGTATATAATAAAAGATTGTATATTTATGTACAAGGTGTTTTATTATTTTTGCGGCTGAACTCACAATTTTTTATTTTAATATAAGAAAGCCGAATTAAACTTCTAAAAATGGGAGTGAAGCGTAAGGTAGGATAACCAATTAATACATACTGGGAGTTTAATAACGCCCAAAGCACAGTAAACTCCATATACACTATACCTACTATTAGGGCCGAGAAGAAAAATGGCAGGCTTTAAAAACAAATTTTTTAAAAGTTTTCTGCCCCAAAAAAGGATCTTTTACTTTTTCCGGGGACCGCTACCGATAACTACGGGCCCCAGGGCTGCAATCCCAACTACCCCGCCCTCTCGTCGGGCATGCCCAGTATACCGTGGATACTGATGTATGTATAGTCGATTTTTATCTGAAAAGGAAAAATTTTTGCAGGTGAATGAGGTAAGGAGCGTACATATACAATATCATATGCACGATCGGTGCATAGATAATATTTGCTGTACGGTGTGGATTAATACGAACGAATGTATTGGTAAAGAATAGATTCGGTTGTAGAGGTCATTAATCGTTATTTTTTAGACGGAAACGCACTATATATATGTACGCCCAAGATTTATATTATGTATAATATGTCGTAAATTTTACTGGTTCTGGGGATTCCAATTTTTTAACCGGTTCAAGGTCATTAACGCCGTAAGACATCAAGTGAAATCTAACTTACTGCGACATTACGTTGTACCACGACAACAATTCTGTATACATAAAACGTACACCAAAAAGGTATACAAACATAGCTTACTCTTTGTCTGTCTACTATCTGTTCCGGAGTGGTTCGATGTGATCTGTAATATATTACGTACTATGCAGCAGACCTGTGGTCGCTGTCAAACTTTCGTACCTATTTGCCTAGGCAGAGAGCGAGAGACAGTTGTTTATGTATTGGTATATTAGTTGTCAAAAGAGTGTATTAGTTGATCATTTCGTCATAATTTTTCATGACCATTAATAACGGGATACTTATAATAAAGTAAAATTAAACTTCTAAAAATGGGAGTGAAATGTAAGGTAAGGTAACCAATTAATACAAACTGAGAGTCTAATAACACTCAAAGTACAGTAAACTCCGTATACACCAGTGGTTTCCAAAGTGGTTTATATCGACCCCGCAAGGGTCGATAATGACCTGAAACGGGCTTCACGGCGCGGCGAGGGAAGAAAAAATTGGCGGTCTGTGAGATGTAAATGGGGGTCTACAAGGCAGGGTAGACGTGGAGTGGGTGCTCGCCCTAAAATGATAAAATGAGAAGTTACTGACTGGTGACCTTCTTTTTTGCTCTCCACCTGCATTTTGCTTGTCCCAAATGGACCTAAAATTGGTGACTGGTGACCTTTTTCTGGCTTGCGACCACCATTTTTTCGGGAGGTTATATTTTCGTAAGTAGTTCTTAAATTTCTGAATTTGTACAGACTCTTTGGTGGCATACACAAATGGGATGTCTTTTCAAGTACGGCAATAATCAGTAGTATTGTTCGCAGCAGGTTATCTACTTATCTATGTAAATGCTAAAATAAACCGTCACTCGTAAAACAGGTAATATATTTAAACACAGGAGTGAACATAGGGTGGTTTTTGTAGCAAGCAATAAAATAATTTAATTTTTTAAAAGCTTATTGTCACTAGTACCACCCTCTTAAAAAGTCATATCAAATATTGATGGATAAGGTATAGAGTTAAGTGGACTAACTGTACGCAGTTTTTATTTAAATAAATGCTTCTAAAATAATGTAGTTTAGATATATTATGTGACCATAATATATCTAAACCATAAAATAGCATTTCTGTTAATAATTCTTAAATGTATATTAATTATTTTAATTAACACTTTCAGTCCCATGGCTTCGGCTTCCGAAACCAAACAAAACATCCACAGAGGCCGACCGCGATCAATATTTAGAATAATAAACAAAACACTTAAAAATATTTATAAAAAAGATTTTATTTTATTCTAATAAAAATAATTTATTACTACGTACCGGAAACTTCATTTTTTGTACATATAAATGTACATAATATGTTTTATCATCAAAATATCTAGGCTTCATCTTTTACATAGAACACTAGAAGCCAACTAACATAAAAAAAGTGTAATTCGCTCGGAGTCATTTGACACCAGTCACAGCTTAAGGCATGTAGTCACTTATTGACCGTCGTCGAGTTCGCACTACATTGTATTAACAATATACCCATTGTTACTTGAACACGTTGAACAGCTCTCTCTGGTAATACGTGTGGTGAGGTAGTATGCGTGAATACACATACTACTACAAAAAAACCAAATACATTGCAAACAGTGTGTATGTACACAAACAGAGTACGTCACAAACTCATTACAAGTGGAACAGACACAAAACCAATCTAGTTTGTCCCCTTGATCTTTTATTTACAGTAATATTTTTATCCACATATGTATGTATGTGTGGGTTGTATGCTTGTATGTATATGTGGATTTTATCAAAATAATAATAACTATGTACTCATCTTTTGACCTGCATAACACATACATGTTGAATCATTTAGTGTTCTGTGGAATCATTTTATGTACTTGTTTATGTACATAAAATTTGTTTAAAAATATTGTCGGTTTCTAGGGAAGTTTACTGTGAAAGTGCTTGGACCTCATAGTGTTAATGTGTGAAATGCGGGCAGTGATCCAACCCAAGGGGTAAGTATCCGCACGTTAACAGGTTAAGTGTACGCACTTAATTTCCCACTCATTGATTACACTTAATTTCACCATTTATATAATTAGCGCAATTTTCATGGCACCAGGCTACATACTGTATTTTTCGGCTTATAACGCGCACCTTGAGCGTTAAAAATATTGTTCAAATTTCATGGTGCGCGTTATACATTATAGACTTATAGAATAAAATAATAAAATATACAAAAACATAAAAAAAATATACAAAATAGGTATATGAATCACTATTTTATTATCGGAAAATACGCGGTATATTGCACTCTTTGCGGTATATTAGCGAATTTCCAGAATGGAATTCAGCTATTACAGCCACTGTCATAACGCGACCTGAGCCCGGGATCATGGCAGAAATTTGTTTTGAGGTCCCTAGAAACCGAAAATAATATTCGCTAGAATTTATATATATATATATATATATATATATATATATATATATATATATATATATATATATATATATATATATATATATATTACTCAAAACAAAATAAGGGCCACTCATGTTTTGCTGCATAAGTTTATTTTTATATAAGTTACAGTATAAGGCATGCTTACATTTAATTAAGGAACTAATTTTTTACTAAATAAAATTAATTTTAATAAAATTAAATAAAAAATTAATCCATAATTACATTTTTTTAGGATTTTATCATTTTTATAGTCATTTTTACAGTCATCAACAAACGTTCACGCTTTGAGTAAAAGCACACATTATGCAACTTTTCGGTGATTTAATATCGAGTATGCCCTCCCCTTTTTAAAACACATTCTTGAAGCCTCCTCGGCATGCTTTCAATAAGATGCCTAACGGTTTCATAAGGAATCTCCTCCCAACATCTTCTCAAGACATCAATCAGTTGTTGTTGGGTGTGCACATCCTCTCCGGCTGCTCTGACTCGCCGTTTTAATTGATCCCAAAGATGTTCTATTGGGTTCAAGTCAGGGCCATTTGCAGGCCACGGTAAAACCTGTATATTAGCCTCCCTAAGGACAGTTGTCGTCGCTCGAGCGGTATGCGCTCGGGCATTATCCTGCATCAGGATAAATCCGTCGGCCGCTCGTTGTGCAAAGGGAATCACATGGGGTCTGACAATCTGTTCGATGTAACTTTGAGCCGTTACAGTACCCTCGTTCAGGAAAACTAGCTCAGTTTTGCCTTGTAAACTAATTCCACCCCAGACCATGACATTAGGATCGCCAAATCTGTCGCGTTCATGAATGTGACGATCAGAAAACCTTTCCCCACTTCTTCTCCACACTCTTACACGTCGATCATCACTAAAAAACTTCACCTTGCACTCATCCGTGAAGAGTACGTGACGCCATTTCTCCAAGCCCCATTCAAGGTGTTCACGTGCAAATCTTAAACGGTTTGCACGATGCGCTCCGATCAGTTTGGTACGGATTACCGGTCTTCTTGAACGTTGTTGGTCTTCATGCAAACGATTTCGTATGGTCTGATTACTGACAACAGTACCAGTAGATCGATGTAAGCGATTTTGCAGAGTACCTGCGGTAACAGTCGGCTCACGTCGTGCACACAGTCGAATGTAATGGTCTTCACGGGCAGTGGTAGCACGAACTCTTCCTGAGCCACGGCGCCGGGTTACACTACCGGTCTGCTGATACCAATTCCAAACATTTCGAATAGCCCTTCGTGAACAACCCAACTGCAGAGCCACGGAACGTTGAGATTGACCACCCTCAATCATCGTTACGGCTCTGGTAGCAGTAGCTTCGTCCATATGGTGTCGAATTCTCGGCATTGTAAAAATAAATGATTGAATAACAAGCCAAACTTCAAAAAACAACCTCAGCAATCAATAATCTAGCGCAAACTGATTTAAAATCAAATTCAAAAAAATAAGTAAAACTAACCACTTGACGCTGTGCGAGACAAAAAATTATTACTTGATTTAATTAAACCATTATATATATTTTATTGATCTAAAAAAGTAAACCGTTAACGTAATCAAGGAGATAAAAAGTTCTTGAATCTGGTATCATTTTTCTAGCCTAAATAAACCTGAAGAAATTCATTAATTTATGCATTTATGAATTTTTTTTTAATAAAAATATTACATATAACATATTAACTATACTTATTTGTATAATTTACTGCATGTATTTTACCTGCAAGTCTATTGTTCAAAGTTGTCTATGTCCATAAATTATAATTTTACTATGGCTCTTGTGAGATTTGTTAACACATATAAATGAAAGATCACCACCATATTTAACGAAGGTTCAAATATATTTGTTGTGTTTCACTTATATTTGGTCTAAACGAGAATAAAGAGAAAAAAATTTTTTAAACACAAATAGATCAGAAAAGAGGTTGCAAATACTAAGTTTACTTTTCTATTTACGCGCTAATGAGTAGATCCAGAGTAATTTTTATTTCAAAATTACATTCTTAAAACATATAAAATATGTTATTAGGAATCAGATTTTTTTTTAAATTTTCCAATCGTTGGTAAATTGCACTTAAACTAAGGCTATATTTGATGCTTTTCAAACTCGTTTTTCACCTACTTAAAAATGGAAATTTGAAATTCTACTTCCTAATAACATTTTTTATTACCATTTTCTTTACTCACTGAAAATTTGAAGTTCATACGTTAATTCTACGCCGAGAAAATAGAAAAGTAAAATCGCCTATTTTTGATGTTTTTTTTTCATTGGTAAGTATATCCTTAAGACACCCCGTAGCGAGCAAAGGGATATCATAGCATTGACTCGTTACGATCCTATGGCGGATTTACATATATTTTTTGTTAAGAACGGTCCTTCATATGTTAAAACTATACGCCTAGAAGTAATAAATAATGATATAAATATAACAAATTGCAGAATTTTTTGAAAAAAATTTAAATGAAATTCTTATTTTATTTTTTTATGAAAAATATAGTCATGTGGAGTACGCATAGTATAAGTGTAGGCGGTGAGTTACGTACGACCATCATTACCAGCTTTCGGCTGCAACCCCATTATTTTAATTCGTACTAAAACACTAAATAAAAGTACAAAGTTACCCGGTAACAGCTCCTTGGAAGCCAAAGATAAAACAAAGGTAATTTTTACCCAATTTTATTTTATTTTCGGCAATATTCAATAACTTGACAAAAGTGTACCAAAAGGCATATTAATAATTTAGTGGCGTTATTAAATAAAGAAACTAATTAATATCTTAAATTATTAAAAATATTTTACTATTGAAACGGCATTTTTATTTTTTGTTTGGTATTTTATTATTTGTTGAGATGGGGTAAGTATCCGTGGGAAAGTTTACGCAGTACATAAAATGCGTACACTTATCCTACTAGGTAGGTTTATACTTTTAGCCCGGGTAGAACGGTACATTTCTTTTATATTATGAAGAGTCAATCTTAGTTAACAAAAAAAGATTTATGTATGAATCAACCCAAAAAGGTTTATTTTTTTCAAGATATTAGGCCTATTACCCTTATTTTGGATTGTGATCTACAAAAGAACTCCTTAGGTTTGCGTAATAAAAATAGAATTTCATAAAATCAAGTCTTGCAGCTGTGGTACTCGAAAATCTGATCAAAATTGTCGATTTTCCCGAAATCCATCAAAGTGCCAATATCTTGAAAACCAACAATATTTTACCAAACGATATTTTGATATTCTGGGCAGGCATGAGCTGATCTATCATCCTTCCAAGGGATTTCGTTGACTTTTGGGACAGCCTGTATAAAAGATGTCCTGGTCGCAAAGTTTGTACAAATGAACAGATAAAAAAATAAAGAAAGTTGATAGTTGAAGATAAAAGCAAAAAGGCTGCCAATCAGCATAGTTGAAATTAATTCACTTCTGTTCTTACCGATATTTCAAACACTCCTATACATACTATTATTCCCATTACTGACATTTAAGTCCACTACTAAAAGCTCAACATTTTTAAAAACGACACCCAGAATGGCAATAAATCTGAAATAATTACTGACAGCACTTGCAGAAAAAAAAAATTAGAAGAGAAGAAAAAGGAAAAAGACCAGACAGTAGGCAAAGTCTGAGAACCAAAAATGAACGACGAAATGATCGAAAGAAGAAGTCAAAAAAAATATATATATATATATAATATGTTACATAAATACTAGGGAGAAAAAGAGAACTACTGTCGTGAAACCGGGCCCAAAGTAAAACACTGAAAAAGAATTCGTATGCCCATTATACGACGAAAGATATGAAGACCCACCCACAGAAGAATGGAATACCCCTGTCGCAGCATCCTGCATAACATAGCGAATTTCCGTTTATAAAAGTTAGTTTTTCTCGGAAACTAGTTGACATAGAACAATAGTTTAACTAATAAGACTTTTTTTATGTAATTTTTTCTCCTCTTTTAAACGGTGCAAAAAAATTTTGCAAAAATTGTTGATTAAGTGGAAATTTTGGCAAAAAACTAATTTTTTGCAAGAACAAACACCATGTTCCTGGCATCCGACGTGTCTGGTTAACGAACTCATCCAACGGTTTGGGACTTCCAATATTTTCACCAAATTTCGTAAACCTAGGACATTCCGTTCGAGAGTTATCGTGCGGACATATATATATATATATATATATATATATATATATATATATATATATATATATATATATATATATATATATATATATATATATAGGGGAAAGTAGTCGAATACCGACCACTTAAGAAAAATGTTCTAGTATAGGCTGGTTTTTAAAAAATATTAATTGAAAAAGTACAAAAATAAATAACTTGACATCTTAGGTAACAAACGCATTTAATAGAATTTAAATACCTTGAGTTGTTATTTTATTAATCAAGAAAGAAGAACAGCTTGTCAAAGTTGCACTACTTTATTCTGTACGGGTAATACCGACCACTAGTACGGGTAAAACCGATCATACTAAATAAAGTTTTCTGTTGGCTTAATTCTGCCAGAAACATATTCTCTGTTCTTATTAATTAGGGTGTATACCGTGTATTAAAGTGCATTTAATACACTGAATATATATATATATATATATATATATATATATATATATATATATATATATATATATATATATATATATATATATATATTCCCGGCCGATCCGGATAATTTTTTCAATCACTTTGTGATTTTTAATTTACATGTGGTTTTTGGTTATACTATACCAAGGAAATCGAGTGCTTAAAAGTTCCGGTTTAGCTGAACGATAGGTGAACATATCAATGCTACGTGTGTTGAAATGCAAACAAAAGTTTGTCATACGCAGTGATGTCTCACAGGCACTCGATAATATTTGAAATTAAAATTGTAACTGTTTCTCGAATCAGAGAGAGTACTAATACACATAGGTGATTGAATGGGTGTCCGGCTCGGCCGCTTGCCGAGCATAGGATCCGTGGTGTAGAGGTTAGCACGCCTGGCTAGTTACCAGGAGATCCTGGGTTCGATTCCCGGCCGATCCGGATAATTTTTTCAATCACTTTGTGATTTTTAATTTACAAGTAATTTTAAATTAAATAAATAATATTAAGAAATTACCTTTACTAACACCTATCACTAAAATTTACTCACACTGTCAGCACATCACTTAAAATATAAAATTATTACACTGTAAAATACATCTTATTGTTAGTCACTATCACTTGAACTTGAATTTCTGGTTTTTCGCCATCTATAACCTATACTTAACATAATTTTTCGTAAACTGTCTTTGCTTCCAGTATAATTAACTGCTTGAACAAATTTCCTATGAATGTTTTTCAATATGGGAAAAATTTTTCCGTCGTAAAAATATTTTGTATAATATTATTAAGTACTCCCTTATCGAAGCTGTCCAGAACTGTTTTATGTTTTACAAGTTTTTTTCTTTCTTTTTCAACAAAAATAGCTTCCTATCCATCATTTTTTTTTTTTTTTTTTTTTTTTTTTGCTTCACTAGCTATTTTAGTTAAAGTTGCCAGCGATATACCCGTAGCTGCAGTAACACGATTTTTAACTTGAGTTAATGGGATTTTCACACCATCACTTTCACTTTTCATAAACACTAACACATTTAAAATGATAAGTTTTTTTTGTGGACTTAACATTTTATTTTTAATACTCGTATTCATTTCCATATTTAAATTAATTAAATATCAATAGATAAAAACCCGATTAAAATAGAGGGTATAAAAAAGTATAATAATAATCAAGAATACGATAAATTAAAAAAAAAAACGCAGTGAGCAGCGGAGCCCCATCACGGAAGTCGAATTTTTCCTTTCATCTTCGGTATTGAATGTCAACAAGCGAAATATAATTGAAAGTCCACAAGCGATTTGCCATTTTGGTGGTTTCAAAACTGATGACGAGTGTCCGGTTGATCGGGGCTTTAAAAAAAGGTTTTAAGTTTTTACGGGCTGAATCTCAGTAAATTTCAATTTTGTGCCGATAGCAGTTAACAGGGAAAAAGCCAACACAATTCGTGCGAGGGCATTCCTACTCATGCTTATCCGCCAATTGCCTATTGTGTTTTATTTTTAAATATTAAAAAAAAGGAACTTAAATAGTAAACTGGAAGGCCATTATGAAGATATTTTTTCTTTCCAAAAAAATCCAAAATTTCTATTTTATAAATAATAAAAATCCAAAATTCCTAATTTATAAATAAACAGTGACTTTAATAACATTTTTAAATTACTTAATATGTCTGTATTTCATTTGTTATAAAAGTAAGTTCACTTTTTTAAAAATTTTTTAAAATTACTATTCGCCTACTTGTATTTAGAATAAAAATAATGTATTTAAAACACATTGAACAATAGCATTGAATTCCGATTAAAAAATGGGAGAATATTAGATTAAAAAGAGATATATATATTTATATATATATATATATATATATATATATATATATATATATATATATATATATATAAATATATATATATATATATATATATATATATATATATATATATATATATATATATATATATATATATATCAGACATTTTTTTTCTACAGAATCGTATTCTACGGGTCCGAAAACTTTCGCCGTTCTTGTCGTATAGGCTGTATAAGTCTAATTTTTTTAAGGAAAAATTCGACTAAAAATTGTTAAAATATCGAAAATTGTATTTCGCAGGTAAAGCACTTGAATAGCCAAAGCTAAGTAAAAGTACTGATTCTAAAAATTACAAATTTATTTGTAAGCATAGAAATTTTGTAAAATTAATGAACAGATTTTATTGAAAAATTCATAATAATAGCAACATTTACAAAGGTAGGTTTTATGCAGGTTTTATGACTGTGTCAGGTAGTTCAATAAAATTGAATACATTTCAATTAATTAACCACTGAAAAGTACAGAGTTTAGAAGAGAAAAGTGTAGACCGTTTTATTATTTGCAATATTTAGTAAATTGTTCAGATAAGTATAAAATATTATATTAAAAATTAAACGTTTCTAAACTACAAGAAATATGTAATATAATTAAAATTAGAAATACCTGTGATAAGAAATTAATGTTTCAAAACGACTTAACGCTACTAATTTTAAAATATTAAATAGGTACTAATAGGAAAATTTTTTTATGAAAAATACTCTTACATAGTAATAATAACATATTTAGGTATTTATAAATACGATTTTTTTAATGGTGTAGACCCTTTCATTTATTTAACGGGGTACTGTAGTAAAACTGGAAGTGGACTTTGATCGCTCAGAAACTTTGCATTTAGTTATAATTTTATTTTTCTGTTTTCTTAGTCTTGAGATATCGTATAAACTTCAAATTTGAAGTTTATTAAAGATGATAATTTTAAAAAGACAGCACGTCCATCTCTGGAAAGTGTGTACAACGGCCAGACAGGCCCGAGAGCTTATAGTACTGCCCAATTTAAAACGCAGAAAGGAATTACTATCTCTAAGCAGGGTACAGCTGAGCCGGTTAATAGGTATACTCACGGGGCACAACGTCCTGAGAAAGCACCTGCATATCACGGGATTAGTGGAAAGTCCTCTCTGCCGAAAGTGCGGCTTGGAGGACGAATCTTCGTCCCATGTTCTATGCTCTTGTGAAGCATTGTCATCCTTGAGATGCAAGTATCTGGGATCTCCAATACTGAGTTCCGAGGACATCAGGACTGCAGATTGTACTGCAATCCTGAGGGACTGGGCATTAGCTAGTCCCTCTTGGATGCCGTGGGGTACAGTGGGCCCGTATTTGGTGGCCTACGTGCAACGGGAGCTCTGAATCCCGACCCACTTACAGCATTCATTCATTCAAGGAAAAGCTAATAAATGAAATTTGTAATGCTTATTTTCATGTTCTGGTGTTTTGAACATCAGTATTTATTTATTATCGCTATTGTCCTCCACCCACATATCACAACTACTGAGTAATAAAAATTGTATATACAATATTAGACTTTTTTGTTATTCCTAACTTTCACGTTGGTAATAAACATTTTATTTTCAGTCAAGTAAAGCTACACCCCACTAGTACGAGCAAACGTATCATTCTCCATGATGATTGTAAAATTTAGTTGCACTACTTAACTCATATACGAACTTCTACAAAAAAGAATTTCATAGGTGTTTGGTTAATGTCCTGTTTTCTTGTACGGATAATTGTACTGGTTGGCCTGGTACCTAAGTATCACAGAAATAAGAAATATTGAATTTATGTTCTGTGATTGAATGCTTAGAGCTATCCTGCTGTGAAGACCTATTATTTATGTATTAAGGAGGAAAAACATCACATAATGTATTATGTATGTATTTAATTTCACATCCTCCTAATAAAATAAGCATTGCATACATGTGAAAAAGAATAAGAGATAGTGTCACCTTAAACCTGTATATTTGCATCTTTTTTCTCTAAACATTTTCAGTATTATTAGAATATTGTTACCTAGGAAAATAAAATTATAAATAAGAAAAGCAATAGTATATTTACTGAATTCTTTCATGAGTCTGTTCTTTTTTAAAATGTATGTGAGGATTTAAAAAAAAAAAATTGGTGGATTCATTGTGCGGTAGAGACAGCATCAAAGTGTTAAAAACTTGAATTTGCTATTTTATTTTTTGAAATTATGTCCTTAATATTTCATTCACACTGGATCGTTTAGTGTTTAATGATAAGTAATTACTGTTGGTAATACTGTTAGTAATTACTGTTGTAGTATTATCTGTTAAGGTACCTTATTAACGCTATTGTACTTTTCTATTTGGCCAATGCACTTTACTTGCTACTTGTAGCTTGTACTAATCATTAAAGACTAAACGCTCAGGCGTGAAAGATACAAAAAATGTCAATTTAAAGAATATGTATTTAATAAAATTTATAAACATAATTTTACTGATGTGCTGTTTTGTTGTCTTTTTGTAGGTATATCAGCTCCAGGTTTTTCAAAATTTTTTATTACATTGGTTTTACATCTGCATCATTTTATAAACATAGTATGTATAAACATAGTATGTACAATCATAGTATGTATAAATCTAGTATGTATAATCATAGTATAAATTTTATAAACATAATAGTATGTATAATCCATACTTACATAATTATAATCTTTCATCAGTTTATGTAAAATCTGGGATTTCCAAAAATTGTTATTAGATCACTCCCTTTCTGTCAATAGCTAAAGATATGCAAGAATATATAAATAGAAAATTATTTTAATTTTTTTTTTCATAAAATGTAATATTCAAAAACATTCAGGCATTCAGATAGAATATATAGATATATAAATATAAAATTCAGTACTTAGAAATCTTACAAAATAGGTTTTAGAAGTATTTTTCAAGGGTTTGATCACTTAAAAAAATTTTGTTAAGTAATTTATTACCCACTTCAAAATCCACCGTCCGGTGACCGGTGATTTGACCGTGAATATGACCTGAACGTGTTGATCTGAACACGTTCATTTAAATATAATACATAAATTGAATTGACCGTCCGGTAGACCGTATGGTCAGTGTTACGGTAGAACGGGTCGGTCTGTCCTCATACGAAAATGTAACAAATTAACTAAAACATGTACGTATTAAATTTTCTTTGTCGACTTTAATTGCTCGAAAATTATACGGAATTGTTGACGCGGTACAGCGTTGCGTCAACGTGTCCAAAATATTATCGGACCCTGGAGATGTTTACTATGTAGACGCATGAACTGTATAGTATTAGGTCATTTATTTTAGAATCACCAGAAAAGAGTTTTGTCGAACTAGCCATATCTCTTAAAGGACCTCCGTCCTTTTGATATCAAAATACCTAAGCGAAAATCTCACATCCAAATTATTCTAATTCAATTAACAGTCCTAATTCAAACCACTTCAATAACGGCAGATTAAAAAAAAATTTTGTTGGCTTAAAAACCGTAAATATATAATAAAATAATAGAATGATAAAAATGGAAGCAAATTATAAGTTTTCTATAACGATCTTTTCATTAGGCCTTTAGAGACAAAGATGAATACAGGGTAGTGATTATAAATTTTATTATGGTTTTATATATACATAGTTACTGCAAATGTAAATACTTTTTAAATAATTCACTGTTGAGAGATTTACTTTGTGAAACTCCATTTTAAATATTGAAAAATATTTAAAGTTCGATTACTTTGTCTATTTCACGAATTAAAAATTATTTTTATTTTTACTGAATGCGTTTTCAACCTTTTGGTCATCCTCAGAGTAGGTCATCCTACTCTGAGGATGACCAAAAGGTTGAAAACGCGTTCAGTAAAAATAAAAATAATTTTTAATTCGTGAAATAGACAAAGTAATCGAACTTTAAGTATTTTTCAATATTTAAATACTTTTTCATTATTATGAAATTATTAAAAAAAATTGTGATTCCCATCTAGTTCAAGAATTGTATACGTCACTGGTGGTTCCCAATGCAGTGATAGACTGTAAGGAGACCTTTAATACTGGGCAGTTTCAAAGTTATTTTTAAAAATGACTCCACTCCCGGTCCCTCTGTCTGTTATAACTACTTTAATAATAATAAGGATATTTTTTTATGGATACGTAAATATGTAGGATATGTAGAAATTTAAAAAAATTTATTGACGTGAAACCATTAAATTACTTTTTATTACCATTACATATAATTTTACTGTAAAATATTATATTTTTTGAGGAAATATTACAAAGTAGGTATATATAATATTTTTGTAATAAATGAGAAGTAAGTAATAATCATAATTTTATAATTACATAAGTAATAATAATGCGGCGTTCAAAACAACGGTAAAGGTAGCTAAAAGTCCTGAGCATAATTGTCCATAAATACTGTGTAGAAAAATTTCATTCGCTCCATTGTTAGAATTGTTCAGATTTATCTTTATCCTTTACATAGTCCAAACCAGAAATATCTGTTGGAAAATTACAATAAGTAACATTACGCTGAGTACATGGTAAATATGGATTCTCATTAGGCATAGGAATATGATTTCGATTATTTCTATCTGGAATATATTTAATGTGAACGTATTGGTTTGAAAAAGAATTTATTCCACACAGTTCTAGAAATTTCTTTTTTGCAAATACTTGTCCATTTTTACATTTTACTTCTGTAATAAAAATACTTATAATTGTCATTTTACATGTACTTAGTATAATAACTTACTTTTATCGACAGTGACTGCAAAGTATCTTCTATTATTCAATTTCAGAATACAAATAAAATTTTTATTTACTTTTATTAATGACTTCTGGATAGGCCGACAGACATCACTATCAGTATCGTATGTTATTCGACCTGTACACTGGACTTTGCTGGTATTATCTACATAAATATTACCATGACAAAGTCCAAACACTGCATCCTTAACAATAAGTCTTTTCCCTAAAATGAAAATTTGAAATTATTATATAAATGTGTAGAATTCGACAGCTTATTTTTTTCGTGTAAATATGTATAACAGTGTAGCCAAGAACCACAAAATAGTATACTACGTGATTGAGATTGTAAGTTGCCTATTACACACGAGTGAAAAAGTTACGCAAGAGCCGCGTAGCGGCGAGTCAGAGGCGTAGCGAGGGGGGTGCAAGGGGGTCTATCATGCACCGGGCGCCACTCGCAAGGGGCGCCAAATGTGCGCTAAAGAGGGGCGTCAAATGTGCCCAAAGTCGGGAGGTCTTGGGGGGGGCGCCAAAAAAATTAGGTATGAGGTTTTTTTTTGCTCGACACTTGTTTTTTGGGAGGAAAAAAGCAATAATGTTTTTTTACAAAGGCGCCAATAATGTGTCGTGCCCCGGGCGCCGGTTATGTTCACTACGCCACTGCGGCGAGTGTGTAATATGCCTACAACCGAGTTACGTACTATACTTTATCTACGACTAACATGAAATTCACAATAAACGATAAAAATTTGGTACAAATTTACACATACCAATAGGTACATTAAAATTATGTAGTATTTGAAATTTATTAAACAAACGTAAACATTCAGTTGCTAGGTAAAAGGACTCCTCCGGATAAGATAGGTGAATCTGCCAAAGGTGCAACCTGGGTCGGGGGTGCCATGGTAGGCTTCGCCCTTGCACATGTATTCCATAGCTACAATATTAGGTCAAGGTTGCTTTGCGTTTTTGAGTTGTACCAAAATGTTCAGTTTTGGATTTTTCCCGATTTTCCACTTTCCTTCTCCCCCCCAAGTGCACAAGTATTATATATATATATATATATATATATATATATATATATATATATATATATATATATATATATATAAGTAGTGTTTTTGGGGCATTTGAAGCCCACCTCCCCACCTTCCGACTTTTTGAGCGACCTCGGGAGGTGGTAAAATACCGAGGCGGTTCTAGAAGCCTCCGGCGGTGGGTGGAGTAATGTGAACGAAAATTTGGTCTCCAACCTAACGATATCTAGTGAAATTTTTTCTAACCTAACAGAACCCAATGGAACTTGATCCAACCCAACAGAACCCAACAAAATTTGGTTTAACCTAACAAAATTTTTTTAACCTAAGAATTAAAAAATTCCCTAACAGATGGCGCAGCCACCTTCCTGTAAATTCACTGCTAGATGGCTCTCGTAGTTTGGATAATAGCGATCCCTGTGCGTAAGTTTGAAAATTCCCCTAATAGATGGCGCAGTCACCTTTGGTAGCGTTGCTAGTCTGGATACTAGTGAACCCTATGCGTAAATTTGAAAAATTATCAATAGATGGTGCTGAAAATCCTTTTTGATAGTTAAACTAGCCATTAAAAGATGGCCTTGCTAGTCTGAACCATCGCGAACTCCGTACCTAGATTCAAAATTTTATCATATTTTTATCTGAAAACAGGTTTAAACTGTCAGCTGACGTCATTAACAGGAATGCTGATATTAATAGCGGAGATTTCTGTCTAATATGCAAAAATGAATTTTATCATATGATTGTATATTTTTATCTGAAAACAGGTTTTAACCTGCATGGCTACATAAAGTGTGATAGCTGACGTCATCAGGCTATTTTTCTGCTATAAAAGACCGCGATAGATTTTCTTCAATCGCAATCTTGTTCGAAACTTTAGTGAAAAAACATTAAATCTTATTGTTGTGAATATTCAATTGTTGTGTTAAGAGTTAATTGTTGCCAACAATGGAATCCATTACTGCTGGTGCTTCATCTGGAAACAGAGACTTAATTCAAAAAATGGCTGGAAATTTTTTGGATGAATCGAATCATCTTGGCGCTGTTACACCAATGGATTAAACTTTCTGATATGGAAATTGGAAAAGTATATAAAATAATGGGAGCCAGTCAACTACCATCAAAATTCGATTCATCAAAAATGAAGACAATATTGGAATTAGAAATTGGATACATATCATTGCCGGCGAGATTTGACAATTTGAACGAGCAGATGCTGGCGTGGCTGCAGAGCAATCCAAAACTGGGTATCATAAATAATGGACCCATTGGACTAACTCATAAACTGGAATTCAAAAAAACATTGGATCTTCTTGAAATCGCAATTAAAAACGTTGGATCTTCTTGAAATTTGTAAATTTTCAATTGTTGTGTTAACAATTAATTATTGCCAACAATGGAATCCATGTATTGTGGAAATCGTTCGTATTCATCACATAGCATTTCAGAGTTGTCGATAATTTGTTTAATAATTTCCTCTCGACGCTTCGCTTTATTTAGTTCTCTTAATTCTGCGTTAGAACATTGAAGAAAATTGATGTAATGATCCGTAAATTCCATACAACAGAAATATTCCGTTATCTTAATATTTCCGACATTTCGTCTATAATTGCGCTTGAAAAGTCTACAAACCACCTCTATAGATTCAATGGTGTTTGTTGGATAATTTTTCACTATTTTAATACACAAGTCGACCAATCGATTCAATTGGTGATCTTTGATTCCTCACAGAGCACTTTCTTGCATATGCACAAATTTTTAATATAATTATAAATTTTACTAGTTAAAAAGTGATCATTGTGTACCTATTTTTTTTAAAAACTATACTTAATAAAAAAATTTAAAGAAAAAAACTGATCTTTTGATTTACACCGATCCCCTAAAAAGAAATCAAACTAATTTTTGATATTATACCTTAAACTTGATGTATATATAAAAATTCCATTTACAATTATGGTACACCATATATACTCGTAAATTTTACAAAAATGTATCACTCTATACATTTTTTTAAATCTGTGTGCACATTCTTTGATGTTATTTAATATAAGAATATATATTAATCAGCTAAAAATTGTTACATACTTACGTTATAAATATCTAAGTGTGTATTTTTTTTTAAATATGTACCTTATAAATACCCATGATTACTTTACTATATCTCTAATCACGCGATATCGTGTTATAAAATACATAAGAATTTACTCATTTAATGTAAAAATATTTGATCATCAACAATTAAATAAAAACGAATTTTTTAAAATATATATAGTAATATAATATTTTGCATATATACAGTACTCTGTTAAAAGTACGGGTTTCTACACCGTTAAAAAACATATTTTTTACAATATCAATATATTGTAAAAAAATCATATTTCTTAATATTTTTAAAACTGAATATGTAATATCAAGAATTTAAAACATTAATTTCTCCTCATAATATTTTTTTAGTCTTAAATTAATAGCACAACGTTCCATATATTTTAAGAAAATTTTCCTTAAATATTTTATAACTTATCTAAAAAAATTTATAGCTATTTTTATCAATTAATTGTAAAATACGTAAAAAACTGTAAAAAACCATAAAAAATTGTAGAAAATTGTAAAAAATGTAAAATACTTAAATCATTTGTCATTTCACTGACAACCAAATTATTTTGACGGTTATTACTTGTTTATAAGTTCACATGAAAAAACGTGTAAACAAAATGTCGAGACAAAAATGATTTTCTGCTGGTGGAAGGCCATCCACAACTGACTACAAAGCCTTAAATTTCCAAATTAACAAACTGAGTTTTAACAGATCAAAAAAACTACGTCTATGAGACGACAATCTCTAATAGCAGGACGAAGGGAAAAGGAGAATTGACACGAACTGTTATGCTAAAAAGAGACAGACGGAATACATATTATGCTAAAAAGAGACAGATCACAATGATGGCAACGACGGCGTCAGAGATCATCGTCTCATAGACAAGTTGTAGGTACTACATATTATTTATCTCTCTTTAAATTATAATAACAAAAAATCACTGATGATAATGATCATGAAGGTGATTGATACCTTTAATAAAATTTAACTGAATAAATAAAAATCTTTTTAATATTGAATTCTTAAATAAACTATTCTATCAAAACTAACCTTTCTTTTTCCTGTTAGTGCTATATTAAGAAAAAATGATAAATATGAGAACTGTTTGCATTTGGGTTTTGACACAAGTCCAAAACAAAGAGATTTTGTTGAAGGAGAAAAATTTCTACATCTATATATATCTATATATCTATATCTATATCTATATATATATATATATATATATATATATATATATATATATATATATATATATATATATATATATATAGATTTATTGAGATCTGTCTAAATTGTAATATGCATTAACTCATTCATCCATTTTTTCATATTCACATTTTAACTGTTTTACAGATGTAGAAATTTCTCTCCTTCAACAAAATCTCTTTGTTTTGGACTTGTGTCAAAACCCAAATGCAAACAGTTCTCATATTTATCATTTTTTCTTAATATAGCACTAACAGGAAAAAGAAAGGTTAGTTTTGATAGAATAGTTTATTTAAGAATTCAATATTAAAAAGATTTTTATTTATTCAGTTAAATTTTATTAACTGAAATGAAATTTTTCACAGGGATTCCTTATATAACGTAGGTGAGCACTAAGAAGGGATTTTTGGAAATTCACCCCCTAAGGGGGTAAAATAGGGGATGAAAATTTTCATAGAAATCTGTAATATTACTGGTTTGAACACAAAAGTTCCAGTGCTTTTAAAAATTCATTCCTCAGGGCTTAGGGGGTTGAAACAGGGGAAGAAACTTTAAATGGAAGTCTGTCACCTAGAAACGTGAAATTTTGCACAGAGATTCCTCATATAACGTAGGTGAGAACTAAGATGGGATTTTTGGAAATTCACCTCCTAAAGGGGTAAAATAGGGGATGAAAATTTTTATAGAAATCTGTAATTTTTTGAGTTAGAAAAATGTATGGAAATTGGTGTTAGGCTACTGGTTTGAACACAAAAGTTTCAGTGCTTTCAAAAATCCATCCCTTAAATTCATCCCTTGTTAAAAATTCATTGTTTAACGTTTATAAATGCGAAATTGAGTTTGTTGATTTGTTTGTTTGTTGATTTGACTTGCTTTTACACTTCAACGACTTAAGGGGGGAGTTCACTCCAGAAACGACTAATAAATTAATTTTTTTCGAATCTCGTTTTTTGTTTTTATTTCGTTCTGTGGTCCTTTTTATAAACACGGTGATATATAAAACATGGCCAAAAATTTTTTTTTTCAAGTAGAAAAATATTTATTTGTGAGCCGCTGCACAGCCAAATTGCTGCTCCTTTGCAGATAACGCTTGCCTCCCCCACCTCGCGATTTGATCAGTAACATTTAATTTTGGTGTGTACACGAGTCATAGTATACACTGAGATAATGTTCTTTTATTTGTATGCCTTTGTAGACGTTTTAATAAACAGTGAGTAAACCGCTTCTTTTGTTATTATTTTTTTTTTTTACCGTTTCCCGAAACTTGTGTTTTTCCCGACAAGGAAAATCATATCTCAAGTTCTAGAAGAGATAGAGACTTAATTTTTTTTATTTTGCTCATAAACATATTGCGCATAAAGTGGAGTATGCTTTTTCCATTTGAACAATTGTAGCTATTTTTAAACATTTTTTTTTTTTTTTTTAATAAAAAATTGGGTTTTATAATTTTTAGAACTTTGGAATTACAATTTTGTAGTAAATTTTTAAAATTACCTGAAACCCATACTCAGCTTTATGGACAGGTTCTTTAGGAATAAAATAATGAAAAAATATTTAAAAAATATTCATTACTTTTTGAGATATGGCGTTCCTTGTAAACGCTTAAAAACTTGTGAAAAAGGGCCCCCTCCCCCCACAGGGAAGAGTAATGAAAATTTCAAAAACAAAATTTTCTATTTGAAACCATCCCTAATTTAAAAAAAATTTCAACAAGCAAAATAATCATAAATAAAAAAGTTGCTTTTTTATTTGAACGCCTCCCTTAACCAGTCAACTTGAAATTTTGCACAGACATAGCTTGGGAGACGGAGACGGTTATAGGCCATCTTTTAAGCCGGAAAAGTAGATCATTTCCGAGGGAAAATCTATGACAATTATGACAGTTGACTATTAAAAAGCCGATTATTGCTTTCAAACTTCGAATATTGTTAACAGAGGGGTTGGAAAAGAACACAGACGACTTTTTACCCTGGGAAAACATCTCATTCTTGTGGGGAATCTCATTTTTGTGGAAAAATATATTTTAAATGAAACAAAAAAAGATTCCTAGAGTTTGTTCGAACTCTGTTTGTTAGCAGATATACGGCGATAAACATAGGTTTTTACACCGAGAAAGTATCTGATTCCCGAGGGAAAATGTTTTTAAAATGAAACAATGAAATAATGACAATTGACTGTTAAAAAAATGGCAGATTGATTTTAAACATTGCATATTATTTACAGCGGGGATAGAAAGGAACGCAGACTACTCTCTCCGCCGAGAAAATATCTGAATCCTGTGAGAAGTCTTATTCCCGTGGGAAAGTATATTTAAAACGATAAAAAAAGGATCACTGACTTTATTCCAAGTTTGCATATTGTTAGAACAATGTTATAGTCTACTTTTTACCCGGAGAAAACATTTTATTTCTGTGGGAAAATTCCTGTGGGAAAATGAAAGTACTTTTTATACTTTTGAACTAGATGTCATAATTTCAAAAGTCACGAACGGAAGGGCTGAGTGG
This sequence comes from Brachynemurus nebulosus, assembly GCA_035578155.1. Taxonomy (NCBI): domain Eukaryota; kingdom Metazoa; phylum Arthropoda; class Insecta; order Neuroptera; family Myrmeleontidae; genus Brachynemurus; species Brachynemurus nebulosus. Next base: position 3,942,000 of record JAPWDM010000018.1, on the reverse strand, counting down.
GTTCCAGCACACATTACGCCGTCACAAGTATGGGCACACCTTGACTCAAGGTATGTCCACACTTTTGACGCGGTACTGTATTTAATGTTTTGGTACATTGCCGTGTCAAAAGTATGGGCACCCCTTGGGTTAAAATGTACCCATACTTTTAACGACGTAGAGTGTACTAAAACCAGCTTAGCCCTTCTATTGCAACGCGGGCGAAGCCGCGGGTAAATGTTAGTATATTATAGGAGTAAGTTTACACTTAATACAAGTATGAGATAATGTCAAATTAACAATTCAAACTGACAAGTCACGAGACATTAATTCAAGCAATTGTAAAATGAGCGTATTTTGACAATAACTGCTACATTTTGTATAAGATTTTTTTTTTTATACAGTATTTTACGGCGTATAACGCGCACCTTGAACACTAAAAATATTCTCCAAATTTCGTGGTACGCGTTATACACTAGATGTAAAACCAAATAAAAATTGTGACGGTTTTTATTTTAATATTACATATTCTTCTGTCAATAGTAAGTGGGTTATTAAATAAATAAAACAAATAAAAGAAAATTTAACAATAATAGAAATTTAATAAGATAGAATAAAAAAATAAAATATACAAAAACATAAAAATAAAAATTTGGGGGACAGGTCTACCCCCTTCTCATTGGGTGTCCCTAAAGACTAGAGATTACTGTACATAAATAATTCTTTTAGCGAATTTCCAGAATGGAATTCAGCTATTACAGCCACTGTCATGACGCGACCTGAACTCGGGACCATGGCAGAAATTTGTTTTGAGGTCCCTAGGAACCGAAAATAATATTCACTAAAATTTATATATATATATATATATATATATATATATATATATATATATATGTATATATATGTATATATATATATATATATATATATATATATATATATATATATATATATATATATATGTGTCCGCACGATAACTCTCGAACGAAATGTCCTAGGTTTACGAAATTTGGTGAGAACGTTGGAAGTCGAAAAATCTTGGATGAGTTCTTCAGCCAGACACGTCGGATGCCAGGAACATGGTTTTTGTTCTTACAAAAAATTAGTTTTTTGCCAAAATTTCCACTTATTCAAAAATTTTTGCGAAATTTTTTTACACCATTTAAAAGAAAAAATTACATAAAAAAGGTCTTTAAACTTTTTTTCTATGTCAACTAGTTTCCGAGAAAAACGATGTTGTTTAGAATGTGATTACTTTATCGTATAAAGTGTGAATTTAGTCACATCCTAAGTACATATTCGACACAATATGGATGTTTTGTATATAACGTATATTATATGCATACGATATCCTTTTTGATACGATCACCTAATTTTATTGTGATACATGTATAAGGGTACAAGACCATTTCATTATCCGTACTACCATTATGCGTACGGTTTGTGTGTGTTGTATATACATACATATATACAGTCTAGGTGAGAAAATTTTTAAAGTAAACAAAGATTTTTATGTAAACAAGTCTTAAATTTTAGAGAATTTCCAGAATGGAATTCAGCTATTATTTAACATATACAGGCGATTATTTTGAAAGTTAACATAAATATATGATAAAATTTCCAGAATGGAATTCAGCTATTACAGCCACTGTCATGACGCGGGGGGCATGACCTGAGCCCGGGACTATGGCAGAAATTTGTTTTGAGGTCCCTAGAAACCGAAAATAATAGTCACTAAAAGATAACTCTCGAACGAAGTATCCAATTTTTACGAAACTTGGTGAAAACATTGGAAGTCCCAAACCCTTGGGTGAGTTTGTCAGCCAGACACGTCGGATGCCAGGAACATTGGTTTTGTTCTTGAAAAAAATTAGTTTTTTGCCAAAATTTCCACTTATTCAAAAATTTTTGAAAACTTGAAAGTCGTCCAAGAATGGAATTCAGCTATTACAGCCACTGTCATGACGCGACTTAAACCCGGGACCATGGCAGAAATTTGTTTTGAGGTCCCTAGGAACCGAAAATAATATTCACTCAAAGGCTATTGGCGGATAAGCATGGGTAGAAATGCCCCCGCACGAATTGTGTTGGTTTTTTTTCTGCTAACTGCTTTCGATATAAGATTACAATTTACTGAGTTTCAATCCTTAAAAACTCACCCTTTGGGGGTAAAAAATTGTTTTTTGAAAATCACAAAAAATTTATAACTTTTTAGTGGCTTGACGGATTTGGCTGGAATTTTTATATGTTTTAGATACCTCTATAGTGTACCTCAGAAAAAATTATCAGCTTTAAAAAAAAATTATAACCCCCCCAAAAAAATTGTTTAATTTTTCAATATTTTTTTTCATCAACTTGTAGCTATAGTACAATCACCAAAATTTTTTTGCAGGCTTTCTACTATGACCGATATAACATATAATTTTTTCAGATTTTTTTCTCCGGGTGCGTCATAGTTAAAAAAAAAATGTCCAAAAGGATTTTTTTTTCGAAGTTATGTTCGTTGTACAATCACCAAAATATTTCTACAGGCTCCTCACTATGATCAATAGAACATATAATTTTTCCAGAATTTTTTTCCGGGTGCATCATAGTTAAAAAATTGAATGTCCGAGAATATTTTTTAGAGATAGGCATAGGCTTCCGGGTACTCAATCGATTGGAAATCGTTTACACATTTTGAATATGTTCATAAAAACATTTGTGATTGCTTATCGTGCAGACACATTTATATATATGTTTACTAAGTGTCCGCACGATAACTCAAGAACGAAACATCTTATTTTTAAGAAATTTCGTGAAAACGTTTACGGGGTTTTGGACATTTTTCGTAAAAAAAATTTGGCGGAATGAGGCGGAAAAATCACATAAAGAAGGTTTTTTTTATTTACAATTACTCTATATCAACTAGTTTCCGAGAAAAACGTACTTTTGTAAATGGAAATTCGCTATGTTATGCAGGATGCTGCGACAGGGGTATTTTCATTTCAGGCGACTTCTCCCCTGGGCCCCCGATAGAGGCTTTGCCCCGTGCACCATACCGGGGGCTTCGCCTTCTGTAACTAAGGGTGGGGGATCCACCCTTATCAAACAAATGATAACATCATTTGTTCTCAAGATATGCGAGACAAAATATATTTTGGCAAAAACTAATTTTTCAAGTTTCTTATTTTGTTTTTTTTTTTTTTTTTTTTTTTGTTTTTTTTTTTTTTAATACTGGCGTTTTTAACATCAAGGAAGGTTCTTAGGCCATTATATAATAATGTTATGGTAAAAAATCCATATAATCTATGTTATCTTAATAAAGTTAATTCCGTTTTTTTACCACAAAAACAAACCGCTAATCCGAATTTGCTGAAAACTTTATCCGGTCTTCATTTTTTGATTAAGCATCTAATGAAATTAGTCCGGAGTTGATATCATCATTTGTTCTCGAGATATGCGAGACGAAAAAAAATTCACGAACGAACGAACTAACAAACGAACGCACACACAGACATCACGCTAAAAACAATGGATTCGGATTCTAGTGACCTTGAAACGTGGAGATATGTCAAAATTAGCGATTCGTAAAATCGGACCCATTACAATAACTTCCTATGGGAAGTTAATATATAAAATAGGTATATGATTCATTATTTTATTATTAAAGTTTGGGTGCGCGTTTTACGGCGGGCATACTAAAAAACTAGAAAATTATTCAAATTTTTGGGGTGCGTGTTATACGCCGGAAAATACGGTACTTTGTAACTTTTCAAGAGAAGTATCCTGCAAAATTAAAAAAGAAATATTGTTCATTATAGTGCAGTTATTTGCAGTTATTGTAAAGGAATATGTAGTTAATTTCTAAGCAGAGAACAACCTCGTACAATATTGTGCCAGATTTAATAGTTAAAAGAGTTAAAAACATAAAAATTAATAACATTTCGAAATTGGCCAAAGTTTTTTTGCGTAATCCAACAAGAGTAGAAAAATTATATCTACCATTGTACGATATAATCGCCGTGCCACCATGGCCGCGAATGATTTCGTTAACGATTCCTAACGCTGCCGTCTTCATTTTAACTTGATTCATATAGTTTTCAAAGCCAGTAGGATTTTTGAAAGGTGTGTTTTGAAAAGGAACTGTAAAAAAAATTTAGATTAAATTTTTTAATCGTATTAACAAAAAAAAAAAAAAAATATTTAAAAATTAAAAAAAAAAGTGATAATTTCCCGTGCAAATTGATTTTTTTTTAAGGTTTGCCGATTTTAGAGTTAAAAATCTTACTTACTTCTCCTGTATTGTTATAAATTTGTATACTGTTTATTTGGTATTTAAAAAAAAATCTTATTTAAAATATCTCATTAATGAGTATTACTTATTTAGAGTATTTTTTCGAAGGAAAAAAAAAAATATTTTACTTACACCCTGGTGGAAATGAAGTTCGCTTATTTGGATTAAATTTAAAATCATCCTGAATAAAAAAAAAAACTCTTATTAATTTCGAAATTAACTGTAAGTAGTAGTAATAAAAAAAACCTTAAAGAAATACTATATTGCGAAAATTGAGTTCTAAACTCAATGTACTTTTAAAATAACATAAATATGATAAATATTTTGAATGCGTAACTAACCAGTTTCTACACCTGAACTTTAAAAATCAGTTTGATCTAAAAAATATTTATTGGAAGAAATATTTCCAAATGATATTTATGAATAATATCGAGGCCATAGATGACCCTGTATTTTCCCATAATGAATTTTCACTTTATTGTCGTTTTATGGCGCGGCAATGAGCGCAGAGTTAGTTAATAAAGGAATGTCAGTAAGCAAAACTCTATTAACACTTTCAGTCCCATGGCTTCGGCATCCGAAACCAAACAAAACATCTTCAGAGGCCGATTGCGATCAATGATTAATTTATTGATTAGTTGGTTACGCATTATGTGTGCGATGTTTATCATTATTCATCACACAGATGTGTTCCTACTCACACAAATACATACCAACACACGCTACTCTTTTGGTTTCTATGTATAAACAATTTTAAGATAAACAAAAAATACATAAGAAATATAATTTATATTTTTAAATAAAATTGATTTGAATGTCAGTGTACATGTAGTATATATACATATCACGTATGTATGTTTACAGTTTTACACATACATGTTGAACTGTGCTGAAACTGTATTTGAATCATTTTATTTTATGTATTTGTTTATATAAAGTTTTTTTTTTAAATATTGCCGGCTTCCGGGGAAGTTTACTATGAAAGTGCTCGGGCCTCATAGTGTTAAGAACCCTCACGCCACATAATTTTACATAAAATAAAAATATTGTCGCACAAATTAGAATAAAAGAGCATCTTGAAGCAACTTTTGTACTAGTTTTTCTAGAGAGGCGCTTATATATACCATCTGGAAAATTGAAGATATTCAAGGAAAGTTTTCAACTTGTCCCTATCTTATAGTTTCGTAATGTATTAAATGCTTCAGACTTCTTAGAGCCTTGGAGAGAAACTCAAAAAATCCTAACGGGACTTCTTCCTATCAACCACATAACATCCTGCCTCTTAACAATCATAGATCGTCTTTTGGAACACCGATTGAACTGTTTATCTGAACATAACCAAATTATTCATCCATTTCAGTTTGAATTCTGGAAAACGTTGGACGTCAGTCTTTCGATTCTACATGCTGATATTCTTGCTACTTTCACCACAAAACAGTATCTGATGAAAGTGTTCATTATTATTCTCTTTCAATAACATTCTCAACGTTCTGCCTCGCCTTGTTACAAACGTAACTAACTATATCATAGTTACAAATTGGCCACCCATCCAACTGTCACAGCGTACCTCGGTTTGTCCCAAGCTGCTGTTCTCAACAGAACTCCAAAAATTGATGTTGGTTCTTATAAATAAATACGGATACTATAGCTTCTGATAATTAATAAACACATTCATTTAAAATCGTTTCAGTTAACTTGTGGTGATAAAAGTAAATGATTCCACAAGGGTATAAGTAACATTACGGTACATATTTGCCTTTTCATAGTGAATTTCAATAAATGTACTTAAATTTCCCATAATTTATCTTGAAAAATTGTGACAAAATTTAGGTAAGGAGCCTGACATGCATTTACTCCCCCCTAGCTAAGTCGACACGCACTTACCTAATTTTTGTTGTAATACAACTTGAAGATTCGTTAAATTTTTATTTTAGAAATTAAAATCTAATTCTAAGTTAATGTCATGAAGGTAGAAACACGATCCAGAGCTAAGAGTTGGATTATGTTGGAAGTTATACTAATAATCTATATGATTATTCGCTTATTCTGTTGTATTTTCTTTTATATTTAGTGACATAATTATATAGCAAGAGTCATTATTTTTATTTTATTTATAATATTATTTGAATGAGAGATGACGAGACGGGGAGATACATAATCAATAATTTTCATTTCTATGGACATATTTATTTGAAAACTTTTTCTCGACTAAAACATTAAAAATGATTAACTTTTGCTTACCGAATGAACTCCACATAACATGAGGAATAATAATATAAATTTAGATAGAAATAATAATTGTCTAAATATAACGGTTTTTGCCATTGTTGATTGTAGTATCGAGAGAATTTGTTTTTACAGACCGATGTACTTACACCGCAGTGCAGTTACTTAAAAATTGCACTAACTGATAAAATTTTTTTATTAGACATTATTATGAGAATTATAATACGGTGTATACGTAGTGAATAGTCAAACATTGTTCTTGAAGTTCTGATACGAGTATAACGATATAAAATTTAAAAAAATTAAATCATGATTGTTTTAGTTAATTATTAGGTATTTGTTAATTTATAAATTTAGAGATAAAAAAACACACAAGACTTTAAGCATCAGTTTTTGGACGTATTTAATTTTTGTTTCTGAAGTGAAAAATTTTATAGCGAGGGTAATTGCGTGAGGGTGTAATGAAACCTGTAATGCGAGAGTGTAATATAATCTGTAATGCGAGAGGGAAAACTATTATAATGCTTTGGCTGTAATGAAATTTGTAGTGGTTGTTAAGGTGAAACAAAAGCTAATGATTAGTTGGTCATTGCTAAGTGGTGAATATATTGGTTAAATTATTTAAGTTATACATAATATTCTTGATGTCACATGCTGTATTATTTAACCTTAGATTCAACTCGGTAATCTCGGTATATATAGTAAAGATGCAGCCTCAGTATGTTACTGTTGAGGAATCTAATTTTTAATAAATTTTTTCTTGAATAATAATAAAAGTAAATATATAGGTACCTATTAGAGATGTCGATTCTCCAAAAAAAAGATCGATTTTTGGATCGATTTAAATCGAAATTAAAAAAATCGATTCAAAAAAAAAATCGGCTAAAAAAAAATCGATTCTGTGAGATCGATTTAAAAAATCGAAATTTTGAAAAGTTTAATAATAATAAAATTAGCTGATAATTTTTGTTAAGGGACTTAATTGATAGTACATGGGATATATCGTGTAAAAACGCTTTACATTATATTTGTCAGGGCGATGAGTTAACTTTTCAATTATAATTATAGCAAATAACACAATTGAATATGTAGGACGAATACCACGGAATGAACCAAGTTTACTATTCAAAAATTTCAAACAAACTGACAAAAAAATGTTTTCTGAATAAGCTGCTTTTGTAGGAAAGGGATCGTTAGCCCCATAGGTGGTCTTCCTTTCCTTTGTATTAATAGTCTTCTACTGGACAAAATAGTGCGTATATATACGTGTTTATATGGAGCCACATGGGGGATTCGTTGATAATAACAAGTACAAAGTGACAATTTATTAACAATAACGTTTTTGGTGTTTCATTTTAACACATGTTTCTTTGTAAAATTACAATTAAAATGAAATTATTTTTGAAAAAAATCGGTTATCGATCTCTTACTTTTAATAATCGATTCATGAATCGATTCAAATGAAAAAAATCGAAAAAAGAATCGATTTTTTAAGCTTCGATTAATCGATTTTCGATTAATCGATTTAAAATCGACATCTCTAGTACCTATACATTTTACATACTAAGAGAATTCTTACGGTTATGTTAATAATTCAGTTCACTAAAAATTAGATTTAAAAAAAATTAATTCAACTACTTTTTTTAAAAAATCTAACGGTAATAGAAAGAATAGTATATTGTGCAAATTGGAAATTGTCGATTGCCCACGAAAGCGAAGTTGAGCGCACGAACGTAATGAGTGCGCTCATTCGCTTGAGTGGGCAATCGACAATCCCGCACGAGTTGCACATACTATTTTTTATTACGAATTTGACATACTTCTTTCTATTATTATTACTATTTTTGACATTTTTATTACTTTTTAAAATAATATTTTTAAGTGTTCATCTTTTTTTTCTGAATTAATTATTGTTTAAATTATTTGTTGGTGGTTTTTATAGAAATAATTATGAAATATTTATTAAATGAAAAATCAAGAGGCGGTTTTGCGTGTTTTGATTAAATTTTGCGTGTTTTATTGTCAATTTGTGTGTGGAAAGTTACTTTCCGCACGCAAAAAAGTATGTGGGAAGAGCACAGTGGGCAAACAGCTATTTTGCGTACAGAAATGTGTGCGCCAAGTTAGTACTTCTCCCGCATGAGTAATAAAAAATTATTGAACAATATTGCAAGTAAATCGTTACAGACTAATCGTGCGATTTTGTTTTTAAATGTTTTAGTTACAAATAATTTAAGATAATAGTTTGGTAATCATTCTTTGTTTAGTTTATGATCTTGAATTTTTTCTTCGAAAATAGATAATATTGGGGAATAATTAAGTATGCAATTAATAAATCATAGTCAATATTGAAATTCCTGATAAAAAAAAGTAAATTGATAACCGTGATTAACATTATTAACCTATAAATAAAAATATTTGGAAAGTCCAATATGATCCAGTAATGCGTCATTATAAATGTCATCACTTCCTCGTCGTTACCGATCCTACCGATGACCGATGTACAATATATTGTACATCAAATTTAAGTTATGTTAACATTATTTTTTAATCGAGAAATAACTAAAAACTTCTTAATATTATTTAAAATTACTAAATTACGCTTATCTGAAGACGTAAGATTAAAAATTTTAATTCAAATAAACGCTTGTTTACATCTTTGTTCAGTATGATGGACAAAAGTATACTCATTGACGTTTAAGAATTTTTAAAAATTAGTAGCGAAGAAGTTGACCAAGCACTCATAAGTCATAAATTTCTATTTTGTAAACTTTTTGTTTTCGGTCTGGATATAAAATGTATTTCGTTTTAAAAAAATATTCCTTAGGATTCCTCAGTACTCTCAGTAGCTAGAATTTTTCACGCTTTTGAGATAAAATATGAGACATTCAAGTACATTTTTTACGATTTTTTACAAAAATAGATGAATATATTAGACGTATTAGACAATCCTAATTGACATGTGTTACTGATGTCACTATGAGGGTCAGAACTTATTTGCTAATACAAAATACAACTCTAAAAAAAAGAATATTCATTATGCCCACTATATTTCGAAAGTATAGTATAAAACTAAGAATAAACATTTAATAATAAGAGACGGGTGGTTTTTTTTAAAGGGGTTGCAACTTACTAATAAAAATTCCCGTTTCTTAAAGGTTTATTCTTGGAGTTTTATACCACATTTGACATTTGAAATATAATGTACTTATTTTCTTATTTTTGTAGTAGTTTTTTCTTGAGTTCCAGTAACTAAGGGTTGTTTGAAGACTAGAGGATGAGTTTAAAAATCGAACATATATCTGCTTAAAAGCTCATAAATAACTCTTAATTTTACCGTAAAAATCAATGTGATATTTGTATTATAAGCGGCAGGGGGGCTGAATCGAGATTGACTCAGCCCCCAACTAGGAATATCCAAATCTTGCTCAGTGTGGTTATTTTAAAATTTTCGTTTTGCAGAATATGAAAGCTTATAAATAGCTTATAACTTTGTGTTATTTAATTTTTTAATTCTACTAGGTAGGAGGCTCAGGCCGAGAGGGGTTGAATATTTATAGAATTTAATAGTCAAATGATTTGAGGTTATTTTATAAGGTCATTTCTTGTAGAAATATTAACCTGGTAGAAAGTAGATTTAAAAATTGTTTTGTAGATAATTTTATAAACTTTAATTTTATGCTGTTGAACCATTTCTCCCGTAAAACTGAAACAACCAAGCAATTGGTCAGAAAGTAATATTTTACTCCTTCTCCCTTCACAAAAAGGGGGGCGGGATGCTTGTTGGAGAGGGTAAACTAAATTTACTAATGACAATTTACTATTTTCAAATTTATTATCCTGTTTGTTGTCCTTTATAAGATATTAAGTGTTAAATAGTCGCCTACTTACAATTTAAGCACTTTCTGTAGAATTTATTTTGGTAGCATAGATCAATAAATAATCGATTTCTTGGACTCCATTGAAATTCGTTTAATTTTTCAGTAAATATATGAAAAAATTAACCTTAAGGATTATTAAATTTTATGTTTATTTAAAATAAGGTTATATACTGTCGTGACTACTTGGATTAGACGGTTGCTAATTTGACGTAAGTCCACCGAACATTAATGGTTTAGAATTGGCAGGGCTTGCTGTCACCAGGGCAGCCTTTATACTGGGCTCCAACAGTTGATAATCGTGCCGAACTAGGATGATGCTTCTGGTTGGCGCGATGGGAAACAAATTCCTTGATCCTGTTGATGTTGGAGGATTTCGCTGCTAACTTATAGACGGTGTAGTGTTTAAAAAATAATAAGATTTGTTTTAAATTCGAAATTAGATATTTTATTCACTAAAACGTTTAAATAGTTTACAATGGTATTATTTAATTATGATAATAAAAATATGTTACTCTTTATTTTAAGTTTATTAATTTTGATTAAATTTACAAAATACAAAAAATAGATAATGATATTAAATTTCAATCGTACATCCGTAGTTATTGCAGCGCGTTGAATTATGAAATTTGAACCCGTTTTCGTTTGAATCGGCGGCGGCTTTTATTTGTTGATACTGCTTGCTCAGCAGTTTGACGGTGTGATGTCAGTGATCATCCGATTATTGAATCTCGACAATATACAGTATTTGAACGTGTACTTATGATTACAAAAATTTTGGAAAGTCCAACAGCCGTTTTCGGTAATTTTATCTGTTTGACTTCTGACAACTTTGTAGGTATCCTACAGCTTCTTTCATAGAAATATACCGCCCATTATTATTGTTTATTGAAAAAATAATTTTACATTTCGTTAAGTAATCATAAAATATGAATCAATTATATATACCTACGGTACCTGTAATAAAAATTTACTTACTAAAAAAGAAAAAATACCTCTTCTTACATTGTAATCATTTAACGTAATGCTTAATTATTTTGAAAAATATACAACTGATTTGAATAATATTATGTAAGTAAATACGAAAAGGACGTTTTATTGTATTCATATGCATTTTAAAACTGACCATTGCATTGTGCGATTTTATTGTATCATAGACTAGTTTATTATGGATACACACACAGTAAGGGGTAATTTGATTGTGTACATTTACGTTCAATAAATTGAATCATTCTTCTATGAAATAAGATTAACTTATAAAAACATATTATTTTTAATTTACCGAATTACCGGTAAAAAATCAGCAATTTACCGGTAAAAATTTTATGGAATTTTTAGTAATTTACCGGTAAACCGGTAAACCTACTTAATCACCTGTAAATACGCCACTGACACCTGTTAATTTGATAGAAAATTATACTTTATTACCTACATAAATGTAGAATTTTTTAAGATTTTTAATCCATACAGATAATACTTATATTTTGGTTTCAAATAATACATAAATTAAAAGTAAATATTATAAATATATTATTCCTAAAGTTATCAACCCAAGTTATCCCAAATATTTTTAATTAAAAATTGATAAACCGACCGACAGACAGACAGACGGACATACATTAACTACTGTATATAAGATCTAGTTCAGCGCTTAAACTACAAGTGTCGGCAAGAAAGGCCGCTTTTGTTTGTATCAATAATAATTGTAATTTTACGGAAAAACCCAATTTTTGTTTTTAGGTCAGATGTTTGCCAGATGTTTTCTCCCAGACATGTTTGCTGATAATATTTTCAATTTTGTTACTCAATCCGTTTTTTTATTTTCATCTTGTGTGGACATCAAAAATATTTATCTGCTGCTCTTATTTTGTTGATTTTGTATCATTTTTAAATAATGGATTTGAGAAGTATGTCGCCATTTAGTTCGTATATAAAGGAAACTGGAATCAAGAAGGTAGTTCAAGATTTAAATCTGGTAGAGAGGAGAAAATTGTGCCGTAAGTGTGGTGGTTATATGAATGTCAACTTCCGAGAAAATTGATTATTAAACTGGAGGTGTACTAATTGTCGCGCACGTGAAACCGTGAGAAACAATACAGTTTTTTGTGTCTCTGGGGTTTGACCTGAAACGTTTTTAGTTATTTTATTGGGGTGGATTTTGAAATATTCATTGAATGTAATCGTTAAGGAAAGTGGATTGGCTCAATCGCAACGGTCTATTCTTTAATTAAGAAGTTTCGGGAACTGCTGACCTACTGGCTAATGGAAAATAGTGAGGAAATCGGAGGTGTTGGAGAAATTGTTGAAATCGACGAAAGTGCGTTCGGGAAGCGAAAGTACAATAGAGGCCGCAGGACTACAGTTCGGTGGGTAGTTGGAGGGGTAGATAGGCGAACCAAGAAATGTTTTTTTTTAACTTGTGGAAAGAAGGAATGAAACGACGTTACGTGCAGTTATTAGTCAGCATGTTAGACCAAGCACAACAATTATAACTGCCATGTGGCGGGGTTATAATTTTCTTCAAGAAATAATTTTCTAGTGATTTTTGAAGGGCTGTATAAGCAAAAAATTTTAGGAGTGACAGTTATCGAGAAATCCTAACGAATAACACAAAACTTGAAAATAGAAAATTTTTTGCTCTTTTTTTTCGGTCTACGGGCTTGAAAGATTTTTTTACAGTAAAGCCATGGTATTGACTTGATAGTTTGTTTATTCAGCTTCAATTTCCTTTTTAAAATTTTTCTCTACGTTGAATTGTTCCGGAAATATCAAACTTTGAATGCAAAAGGATCCTTTTTGCTTTAACCATCGATATCTTAGTAACCATTGATCGGACAGAAAATTGAAGGGCAGTATTGGAATCTGGAATAAATTTCCTACAAGGCTATGCTGCGTACTTTAGGACAAAATATTTTTTTCATCTTTAATTTAACCTGAAAAATGTGAAAAAAGGGACTGTTTTCCTTGTTGCGAAAAATTATCCGCATCCTTGCGAGTATTGATGGGGAATTTAATATTTGTACGAATTTTTATACGTCACTGTACTCCCAATAACCCTGCAAATCGACAGAATGATCTATCGAATGGTTTTCCTAAACCGTTTGTTCAAAATGTCAGAAATAAATTAAAGGAGCAAAATTGAATGAACAAAATTGAATGAAAAATTCAATTTTTTTTTCAACTTTTTTCACAGTTCGGCATTTTTTATCCATTAAATTTGAAAATTAAGATATCATTTTTGTTCTAAATTTTTTTTACTTAAAAAATTTTTTTTTCTTAATTTTTAAATTTAATGGATAAAAAATGCCGAACTGGGAAAAAAGTTGAAAGAAAAATTGAATTTTTCATTCAATTTTGTTTATTATATTTTGCTCCTTTATTTCTGACATTTTGAACAAATGGTTTAGGAAAAGCATTCGATAGATCACTCTGTCGATTTGCAGGGTTATTGGGGGTACAGTGACGTATAAAAATTCGTACAAATATTAAATTCCCCATCAATACTCCCGAGAATGCGGATAATTTTTCGCAACAAGGAAAACAGTTCCTTTTTTTCACATTTTTCAGGTTAAAATTAAAGATGACAAAAATTTTTTTTCCTAAAGCACGCAGCATAGCCTTGTAGGAAATTTATTCCAGATTCCAAAACTGCCCTTCAATTTTCTGTCCGATCACTGGTTACTGAGATATTGATGGTTAAAGCAAAAAGGATCTTTTTGCATTCAAAGTTAGATATCTCCGGAACAATTCAACGTAGAGAAAAATTTTAAAAAGGAAATTGAAGCTGAATAAACAAGCTATCAAGTCAATACCATGGCTTTACTGTAAAAAAAATTTTCAAGCCCCTAGACCGAAAAAATAGAGCAAAAAATTTTCAATTTTCAATTTTTGTGTTATTCCTTAGGATAACTGTCACTGCTAAAATTTTTTGCACGAAAGATCTCAAAACTAGAATCTTGAAGCTTCAAAATGCTTTTTTTATCATCTCGATACGACCATTTTTCACGTAAATACAACCCTTCAAAAATAACTAAAAATTTAGCAATTTTTTTTTGTTCCCTTAATTTTTTGTAGTAGTATATTAGTGAAAATTTTTTAACTTATATAGGAAGTAGAAGATCCAAATAATAATATTATAAACAAAAATTTGGGGGACAGATCTACCCACACTGTCAACTTCCCCCCTGGGCCCCCGATAGAGGCTTTGTCCCTTGCACCATACCGAGGGCTTCGCCTTCTGTAACTGTACCTGTACCTCTGGGTGGGGGTTCCACCCTTATCAAACAAATGATAACATAATTTGTTCTCAAGATATGCAAGGCAAAATATATTTTGGCAAAAAACTAATTTTTTCAAGTTTGTTATTTCGTTTTTCTTTTTTTTTTTAATTTTGTAATAAAATATTGGCGTTTTTAACATCAAGGAAGGTTCTTAGGTCATTATATAATAATGTTATGGTAAAAAATTCATATAATCTATATTATCTTAATAAAGTTAATTCCGTTTTTTTACCACAAAAAACAAACCGCTAATCCGAATTTGCTGAAAACTATCCGGTCTTCATTTTTTGATTACGTATCTAATGAAATTAGTCCGGAGTTGATATCATCATTTGTTCTCGAGATATGTGAGACAAAAAAAAATTCACGAACGAACGAGCGAACTAACGAACGCACACACAGACATCACGCTAAAAACGATGGATTCGGATTCTAGTGACCTTAAAACGTGGAGATATTTCAAAATTAGCAATTCGTAAAATCAGACCCGTTACAATAACTTCCTATGGAAAGTTAAAAAAGTTCAATTTTGTGGGAAATTATGGGAATCCATTTGGTTTAAATTTTGTCATATGAGTAAATATGCTGCTGTAAGAATACGAGTTAGGCTAATTGTATGACGAAATTGAACTATATATCCTACAATTTCAACTACGAAATACTCACAGCCAATAAAAAAATGAAAATTTTACATAATAATTGGATGAATAATTAAGTGGTTTTTGTGACTGAAAATTATCAAGTTTTCATTCTGATTACTAATGTTGAACACCATTAATGACTTCAAATTTCTTGTTAAAATTTTGAATCATATTTTTTTATGTTCAAATAGGTATATGTTAATATCAATATTTATCATTTTTATGTATATTCATTATTAGACTGAAAATGATGGAAGGTTTTTGACTTCTAATAGTTTCAATGGATAATCCCGTCGTTTAAAGTAATTAGCTTATTAAATACAGGCAACAATTTCATAGACTAAGGTCTGTATATGTATAGTATGTATAGGTATAATAATTTCTAGGTAAACAATTTTTATTTATAATGAGCAAATAATAAAGACAGTCTATTATATCTCTTTTCAGATAAAATTGATCATGAGTTTTCGTTAAAAAATTAAATAATTCTTATATTCGAAACAAATCGCTCTTCTATTCTTTTCTAAAAATAAACTGCAAATTTAAAATTTACATAAATGCAATAATAAAAGAGATAAAGCCAAGAAAACGGAAATTATTTAAATTCAAAGTTACGAAGCATTGTTAAATTTAACTGAAATGAACCATAATTTTATGTTGTAAGTGTGTACACAGGGCAGGATTTACCTTTGAGAGGCTTCGGGGCACTTTATATGTGGAGGCCCTTACATTAGTACTTTTGTGGAGGTCCCTGATAGGGCGATGAAAAAATCGAACGAGATCAAGAAAGTGCTGCCAAAATTACATGTGGTACATAATTTTGATCTTTTCGACATCTCTTATGTTAAATATTAATTAAAAAGTGTCTATACGATAATGTAGAAGCAATAAAAACCGGATTTTCATCTTTTACTCATTACCTCAGTAGGACACTACTGGGTAGGATTCACCTATACCGGAATTATGCAAGGTTTTAGGCTCTGCAGAAGGGTAATGCGCCAAATCAACCCGTAAAAGTACCATAGTATATTTACGGCGTTCATGGTCGGATTTGTCACACTATTCCTTATATTGTTATTGTTGCTTGAAACGAGGTGTTATGCGTCTATTTTGGTGTACATTGGGTCGTACGACGAGTTTTTGTGAAGGCGAAGATGTTGACTCAATGACAATAATAATTATTATTATTATGGAGGGAAGAAGGAATAAGGTTATTGGTGAAAACGATACGTTTTTGATCCGTCATTCTCTCTTCAGTGACGCGACTTAGGTGAGGGTAGGTGCGCGTGAACTTTTGATGTAATTTGGTACGGTAACCAGTTTTAATTCGTATCTTTCGCTTAAAACGCCTGTTGATCTGAACATATTATATCACACATTGGATACGCGATAGTAGTAGAAATATGGGGCTTTGGGGACCACCTCCCGATTTTTTGAGCGACCTCGAGAGGTGGTAGGGCTACCGAGGCGGTTCTAGAAACCTCCGGCGGTGGGTGGAGTAATGTTTTGGTCTCAGACCTAACCGAACCTAAGGAAATTTAACTGAACCCAACGAAATTTTGTCTAAAAATAACTGAACCCAACGAAATTTTGTCTAACCTAACCTAACCAAACCTAACAAAATTTTTTTTAACCTAACCGAACCCAAGGATCTGATCTAACATAACGGAACCTAAGCGAACTTAGCTTAACCTAAGAACTGAAAATTTCCCTAATAGATGGCGCAGCCACCTTTGAACTCTGTAAATTCCAAGTTTTCACTACTAGATGGCTCTCGTAGTCTGGATACTAGCGATCCATGTGCGTAAGTTTGAAAAATTATCAACAGATGGCGTGCAACGTCTGATTATTGTAAAATTAATACATTTTATTCTAAAATAAAACAGGTTTAAGCTCGTATAAATTGTCAGCTGACGTCATTAGAAGGTATACTGATATTAATAGCGAAGATTTCTGTCTAATACACAAAAATGAATTTTATCATATGATTGTATATTTTTATCTAAAAACAGGTTTAAACTCGTATAAATTGTCAGCTGAAGTCATTAGAAGGTATACTGATATTAATAGCGAAGATTTCTGCCTAATATGCAAAAATGAAGCAACAGGTTTTAACCTGTATGGCTACACAAAGTGTGATAACTGACGTCATCATGCTATTTTTCTGATATAAAAGACCGTAGCATAGCTTTTCAACCCTAATTTGGTTCGAAATTTTAGTGACAAACATTAAATCTTATTGTTATTAAAAAAAATATTTTTTAATTGTTGTGTTAAAAATTAATTATTGCGAACAATGGAATCCATTGGTACTGGTGCTTTATTTGGAGACAGGAACTTAGTGCAACAAATGACGTCAAATTTTATGTCTGAATTGAACCATTTTGGGTCCATCAAACGGTGGATTAAACTTTCTGATATGGAGATTACATAAAATAATGGGCGCAAGTCAGCTACCATCAAAATTCGATTCATCAAAAATGAAGACAGTTTTGGAATTAGAAATTGGATACATATCATTGCCGGCGAGATTCGACAATTTAAATGAGCAGATGTTCGCGTGGCTGCAGAACAATCCACAATTGGGTATCAGAAATAATGGATCAATCGGACTAACTCATAAATTGAAATTCAAAACATTGGATCTTCCTGAAGTCGCAATTCAAAACGTTGGTTCTTCTTGAAATTTGTAAATTAAAAAAATCTTATTATTGTTTAAATGTTAAAAAGTGATCATTGTTTACCTATTTTTTTTTTTTTTTAAAACTATACTTAATAAAAAAAAATTTTAAAGAAAACCGATCTTTTGATTTACACCCATCCTTAAAAAAGAAATCAAACTAATTTTTAATATTATACCTTAAACTTGATGTATATATAAAAATTCCATTTACAATTATGGTACACAATATATACTCGTAAATTCTGCAAAAATGTATCACTCTGTACATTTTTTATCTGTACCTAACATCCTTTTGATGGTGACATTTAATATCCGAATACATATTACTCAGCTAAAAGTCGTTACTTACTTAAGTATGTATTTTTTAAATACCTTATAAATACCTATGACTACTTTACTATATGGCTAATCACACGATATCGTGTGATAAATATAAGAATTTGCTCATTTAACGTAAAATATGTAATCATCAACAATTAAATAAATAAAAACGAATTTTTTAAAATATATAGTAATATATTATGCATGTAAAATGTATTATTTCTTTTTAAGTATATATACAGTACTCTGTTAAAAGTAAGGGTTTCTACACCGTTAAAAATCATATCTTTTACAATATCAATATATTTAGAAAATTCATATTTCTTAATATTTTTAAACTGAATATGTAATATCGGTAATTTAAAACAGTTTTGAAACATTAATTTCTCGTCATAGATATTTTTTAGTCTTAAATTAATAGCTCAATGTTCCATATATTTTAAGAAAAATTTCTTTCCCATATTTTATATTTACTTAAACAATGTATCTGTTTTTGTTAAATTTATTACTTATTGTTTTAATTATTAAAAATTAGTTAAATATATCTATAGGTATTAAATGACCTCTAGTTTTTGTAAACGACTATAATAGGATTGTAAAGTTTTTATTTACATATCTAATATTTTAAACATAGGACACTAGAAGCAAACTAAAATAAAAAAAGTGTAGCTCGCTTGGTGTCATTTGTTGGTGTGTCACAGTTTAAGGCATTTAGTCAGGCGGTGTAGGTCACCGAATACACTACGATTGTTATGTATTGTAATACCATTATTGCTTGAGCTGCACGTTGGGCTATCTGATAATACGTGTTTTGTAGTCGTGTGTGTGAATACGCACACAGAAGCAAACATCAAACCAATACCACTACAAAGAGTGTGTACCCACACAACATAGTAATGCGAAGTGGGGAGGGTTTTACGTCACTTTTCTGCTACACTCGGAATACTATCATAATAGTAGTTTGGCCCCTTGATTTTAAACAAGATTCAGAATTTTTTACATACTTCAATATGTACCTACTCTATATTATTGTAATTTTTTTATAAAATAAAATGTGTTTATTTATTAAAGCTTTTATAGAATTTAAGAAAATGACAAACTGACTACACGATATTTCTGGTTGAATACTAAATCATGCAGTTAAGAATCATGTCTATGTATATATTAACAAGTTTGCCAAAACGATGATGAACACTTTAATTTGGACTATGAAATTTTCAATTTTTCGGAATTAATTGACCCTTTTCCTGCTCGACAGTTTTAGATCAGTACAATTTGACGATACTTTATTTTTAACCAATCATTAATAATCATATTTATACGGTGCAAAATCGATAGTTTTAGAACTTTCGTTGCCGATCTCACTATATCGCATGATATGACTACTTTACTATATGGTCAATCACGCGATATCGTGTGATAGATATAAGAATTTACTCATTTAACGTAAAATATTTGATCATCGACAATGTGCTATATAACAATTAAAAACGATAACAAGCATGCTTTTTATAAACTAAGCACTAAAATTGATATGAAAATGAAAATTCTGGTTTTCTAGATAGTTATGTTAAGAAACACTTTTTAGGATTAAAAAAATTAATGTTGTGTTAACCTCTATACTCCTAATTAAAAGCATTAATACAGTTTAAAACATTATTTAATAAAAAATCGAAATTATTATTTAATAAAAAAACTCTTTTCTGTGCATTACCCATGTCTGCTTTTAAACTATTTGTAGTTTAATTTTGTAAAAAAACCTAAAAAGGAGGGAGTATAAAAACAGCCAATTTTTGCCCAATGAGCGGCAAGTAAAATAATGATTTGTATTTAAAGTACTCATTCCACAGAATTCAAAAATATCAATTATAATCATTTCACTTCAAGGGAACATTTTAAAAACTATTACTCAACCACTTGTGACAATACCCATAATCTACCAATTTCAACTATTTTATTGTTTATATCGCGACGGCATCCGGCCGTATGAGACTCGTTCAGACTTGTTTGTTGCCATAAAGCATCATTGATACTCTATATCAAAAATCAGATTATTTTATTAGGAGCTCTCTCACTAACTCTATTATAAAATAATATACAGGTGAACTTATCTTATTTGAATTAATCGTTACTCTATATAAACCAATAATTATTGTTACAAACATATTGGATCGTTAATTGTCTAGTGCTAGTTTTCAATTATTTTTCTTATATCAGTTTATTCTAGTGATTTTCCGTTTCTTAATATTTTTTTATTATATCTAATCGAGAAAATGCCGTTAAAGTGTATCGACTGCATGAAGTCTCTTGAAAAAAGAGCTCGTAATGAATATCATGAAACCGATGGTGAGTTTCGTTGTTTAAATTGTTACAAAATATTTACTCGTTCATCAAAAAATGTAGTATCAGTGGAGCCACAAAATCAAAAAGAACTCAACAGTGATCACGTCAATCTTCTTATCGAACGAGCTTCATTTTCTCATAATCAATGTATTTTTAAATGTCTTAATAAAAGTAATGCACTTCGATTACTTACAAAAGAAGAATGTCTTGAGATTTATATAAATACGAATGTGTACGTTAAGTATGGTTCTCGAACAAACATACTTATTACAAACTCGAGAACCAACTGAGAGAGCTCCTAGTAAAATATCTGATTTTTGATATAGAGTATCAATGATGCTTTATGGCAACAAACAAGTCTGAACGAGTCTCATACGGCCGGATGCCGTCGCGATATAAACAATAAAATAGTTGAAATTGGTAGATTATGGGTATTGTCACAAGTGGTTGAGTAATAGTTTTTAAAATGTTCCCTTGAAGTAAAATGATTATAATTGATATTTTTGAATTCTGTAGAATGAGTACTTTAATTACAAATCATTATTTTACTTGCCGCTCATTGGACAAAAATTGGCTGTTTTTATACTCCCTCCTTTCAATATTTTTTTTTTTTTTTTCGTTTTTTGGTATGGTACAATAATGTAGAATGTTTTAAACCAAATATTTGGGAACTTTGATTTTGGAGCATTCTACATTAAAACATATTGTTAATATATAAATATTTCTAAACAGCGAATTGAAAATAATGTGTCAATGCAAAAAAAACCACACATTCTCTTATGTAAGCTAATACTTTAAGAATAAGTACGTATACAGGGTGAAAGTAAATAACTCTCATCGTTTTAAAAAGCGACTCAAAGCCTCCTGTAGACACTAAAACCATCGGAATATTTTTTGGGGATTAAGTTGTATTCAATTAATTAACCCTTTCCTGCTCAGCAGTTTTAGATCATTATTGTTCAACGATACTTCAAATTAACAAATCATAAATAATATGGGTAAATACTTATTGGTAAGAATTACATGTAGCAGGTATGGGGCCACTTGGCAGCACAATGTAATTGCCTATATTCAGGAGCAAGTGAACACATTGCGTTACCAAGTGGCCCCATACCTACTCAAAAATATTCATCGGATAATTCATTGTGAGAATAATCACTTCGACGATCTTTTTTAACCAATTACTAAAATTGTTTAAGGACTGTGGTATGTAAGAAATAATAACACTCGCATAATTTTAAAATATTTTATTAAATAATTAACTTTGGTATACAGCTGTTGGAAAAATTACAAAGATTTTTAAACACACTTATTAAATGTTAAGAGTTTATTTTAACGCCTCCTATAGCGTCGTAAGTATAACCCTTTACCTGCAATTTTTTCATCACCGTTGTAGGCGACTGTATTCTCGTCACCATCAGCTTCTCCTTCGCTCGCAATAGCTTCGTTGTCGCTAGCAGATGTTTTTTCATCGCTGTCTGGTACGTTTTGGTATCCTTTGATGTCTTTTGGTGTATTTTGGTCAGGTGCCTTTTGGTGCCTTTTGATGCCTTTTGGTGCCTTTTGTTGCAAGAGTCACTCCTAAAAGTCACTCCCAAAGAGCCACTACCAAGACGTCACTCCCAAAGAGTTACTCCTAAGTAGTCACTCCCAAATAGTTACTCCCAAAGAGTCACTCCCAAAGAGTTACCCCCAAAGAGTTACTCCCAAAGAGTTACTCCCAAAGAGTTACTCCCAAAGTGTCACTCCCAAAGTGTCACTTCCAATGAGTCACTCCAAAAGAGTCACTCCCAAAGAATCACTCCCAAAGAGTTACTCCTAAAGAGTCACTCTCAAACAGTCACCCGCCGAAGAGTCTACTCCCCTAGAGTCACTCCATAGGTATATATAGGGTGGGCCATTTTAATCTATGCATCTAAATATCTCGCCAGAGGCGTCACCTATCAAAAAATGACCTTGACAAAAGTTGTTAGGTACGAAAGGGGACATTAATTGGTTACCTTAAATTTGACCTTGACCTTCATTTTCAAGGTCATTTTGAGGTCAGTCAAGTCGTATTTTTCAAATTGTAAGACATATTTTTTATTTCGGATTCTGAAAGAGCGTGAAATTTCACGTCAAAAATGCTATGAACGAATTTTTTTTATTGGCCTTTAATTTTTTATTTTTTAGTTATGAAATTTATTAGCTATGAAAAATTAATTTTTCATAACTTTTTAGTGTTTTTTTCTGGATTTTGACCTTAAAATGACCTTCAAAGGTCATTAAAAACGAGCAGAAGCTCCTATTTTAAGTCTCCAAAAGATGTCGACAATTTCAAGTTAGGTTTTTCCTTTAAAATCTAATTTTTTATTGTTCTTTGGTGGTCATTACACCTCTTAAGGTCAATAATAAAAAAAATCGTTTATAGCATTTTCGACGTGAAATTTCACGCTCTTTCAGAATCCAAAATAAAAATAGGGCTTTTAATTTGAAAAATACGACTTGACCTCAAAATGACCTTGAGAATGAAGGTCAACGTCAAATTAAGGTAACCATTTAATGTCCGCCTTCGTACCTAACAACTTTTGTAAAGGCCATTTTTTGATAGGTGGCGCCTCTGGCGAGATATTTAGATGCATAGATTAAAATGACCCACCCTGTATATAAGGCTCAACTCGCGGAATCTTTAGTCAGTCGAGTTTAGCTGAGCTATTCGTAAACAAGTTGCAATCGCAATACTGTTAAGCTATGCATAGTTGTGAATTTTGTGGTATGAAATTTTCGCGGAAGTTTAATCTCTCACGTCATTTGAGAACTCAACATAATTCGTCTGAGAATGATAAAAATGATAAAAGTGAAATAAGTCAATTTGAAAATTTCTCTAATCAGTCAGTAAATAATGGGACACATGTGAACAGCGCGGAGAACAGGAGACTTTCAAGACAAAGTGAATCGTCAAAATCCAATGATGAGGATGATGATAGTGAAAACGACTATATCTTTGAGGCAAGAAATGATAGTGAAGATAAACACGAAGATGATGAAAATGGATCTAAAAGGATCCTAGTCCTATTACCGTTTGGAACTAATAGATACCTGCTGGGGATAATTAGCCCGGTTACAGGGACTACCATTTAGTGCTGGTTGACTCGCATGCATAAAGATTGGTACTTAGGCAGTACCAGGCCTAAGCTCGGGGACCCTGGGAGCGCTACTTCCAGTATTATTATAGCAACCGACCACCGAAGCAACCGGGTGTTAAAAGAAACCCCTGGAAAATTTATCAAACTGGATCGGCTGGGACTAGAACCCGTATCTCTTGGTTGCTAGCCAAGCGTCTCACCAATTAGACCACCGGCCGCTAGTTCGAGTGCCATTCCAATCTGATAATCAATCAAACACATCCTCTCTTTAATGCGAGACGCAGTTATATTATTAATTTCAAATTTAATCGAGTGCCTGTGAAACATTATTAATGTATGGCGGACTTTTGTTCGTATTTATACATACACCAATATTCATATGTTCACTTAATGTCCAGCTTTAGCTGATACTTGAACACTCGATTTACTTTGGCAGGTATGACCAATTCATTGTGTTAATTAAAATTCACATAGTGTTTAAAATTATTAAATTGGATCGGCTGTTTAAATAAATAATTAAGGAATAATTTTTTCCTTAAAAATCATTATTTGCATTTCTCAACACGGTAACTAAAAAAAAATTTTTTTAAATATTAAAAAAAATATTTAAACAATTAAATAATTTTTTAAGAAAAAATTTTTTGTTTCAAAATCATTATTTTTTATGACAACAAACGGGTAAAAAAAATTTTTTAACTATTAAATTTCTCCATTTGTTTATAAAAATTTATTAATAAAAAAATTTCAACCAATGTTAATTGCTGTCATGGGTAGATAAAAAAACGTCAAAATTATAAAATTGCTAAAAAAATTTTTTTATTGTTATTTCCTTCATATTTCTTAAATTTTTAACTTTAAGAAATTAAAATAAACAAAATAAAAACTTTTATAAACTTTTAATCTTCTTAAGTAAATACATAAAAAGGGCTCCACGAGGCAAAAAATTTTTAATGTAATTATTTAATCTTTTATGTAACTATTTGAGAAAGCAGAGATCCGTAAATTATTTATTGGTTAACAATCGCATAACTTTATGAAAAATTAGGATAAAATTTTTTCCTAACGGGATCTTATTCTTTAAAGTGTTTTGAATACAGCATAATTTTTTTAAATTTTTAAATTAACAGTTAACGTAAAAGCCCCCATTATGGAACGGTATCTAATACTGGAACAGTTTTGACATTTACATATTTATTTCTTTAATTAAGTAAGGAAACATTAAATGCGAGGTGAATTTAAATTGAAAAATAATCATTCTATTAATAATAATTTTTGTTATCGACGTTTCTTTCAGAAATAACGTCATTAATATGTAAATGTCAAAACTGTTCCAGTATTAGATACCGTTCCATAACGGGAGCTTTTACGTTACTACTATAAAAAAATTATTTTCGGTGGTATGCTGTTTTTAGCGTCGCTGAATCTGTGTCAAAACTGGCGGGCGGAACCCGATTTTCGGCATTAAATTAAAATTAGAAGTAATGGAGGTAGAGTTCCGGGAGTTGGGACTTTTTTATTGCAAATTTCCTCCTCTTTAAGAATTTTTTGTTTCATTTCTTAACTATTAATATTTTTAAGCTATTAACAAAAAACTGAATATCTCGTTTTTTTCCATCTTATTTTATTAATAACAATTGCAATTTTTTATGTGCTGTAGAATCCTTAAAATACATTTTTCTATAGGTCATTACGAATGGAATGAGCTATTGCTCATATTTTTAAAGGCTTTATTTCTATTTTTCAAGTTTTTTAACTTGTGGACTAGACTATAATATAATATTAAAATAAAAACCATCATAATTTTTACAGAACTCAGTTTTATATCCGGCGTATAACGCGCACCACGAAATTTGGACAATATTTTTGGTGTTCAAGGTGCGCGTTATACGCCGGAAACTACGGTATTTCTTTCTGTTAGCTTGAATCATGCCTGAATACAGAGTAATAATAATCGACCAGAATTAAAACAAATTTTTACTTTGCTTATCTTCAGACTATCATGACAGTAAGGTCATTAAAATGAACAAGTTTTAAGTTTTTAGCGGTAGTTTTTTCATTTAAAATTTGAGTTATTTTTTATGACTTGAAAAATTTATATATAAAAAAAATCGCTTAACTGATCTCTAAAATACAAGGATTTAGAATCGTTTAGAATCGAACCCAAAATTTTGATTAATAAAAAAAAGGTTATTTAAGCAAATTATAAATCCGTTATATTTAACAGACGGATGGAGAGCTAGGATATGAAAGAATGCTTCAGTAGCTGTTTTTTGGAAGAATTCTGCTGCTGCCTTTCTTAATACTCGCTTGAATTCGTATTAACATTAAAATGATTATTATTTGCACTTTTTAACTGTATCTCGATTTATTTTCAAAGAATAAATTTAACGATTGTTAAACATTTACAAGAATGTATTTATTCTTGGAGATTAATAGATTTTAATAAAATTGTATTTTGACTACTACAAAATCTCACATGAAATTGTATTGTATTATTAGATGATAAGTACGATAGGTACAATGGGTACAATAAAAGGAATAAAAGAGATGACTTCAATTAAAAATAAACACCTACGTTTTATTAAAAGTGTACAGCTCACAGAACTCGTTCAAAAAATGAAATACAGTTACATATTACAATAATTATTATCTACTCTAGTTATCGTAATTATACTATTCGAAAAAATAATTAAAACCATAAAAGTTTTAAAACTATGTAGTATGTAAGTTTGAATTTTTTAAATGTTTCTTTTCAAAATATATAACATAACCTATATTTAAGTATTTTAATGACAAACTGAAAACAGAATATATGTAATTTAAAAGTAACAAATTTACATTCAATTCATAATTTCTTAAAAATTTCAGGTGTGAAGGTATTTTATGGCACTACTGTAATACGTAAATGTCAAAAACATTTGAAAATGGAATACCTAGTTACCAATTTTTTGTATACCTATGTTATTACATTTTGTACATAATATGTGCGAAAAATTAGAAATACTATTGAGAAAATTCTGTTTGTGAATTGTGAAATTATAGAAAAAAAAAAGTATAAATATTGATAAAATTGAAAGGTGATATACTATTAATATCACCTTTGATTTATTTATGTATAGCAATCATAGATATATGTACATAATATGTACCATATGTACATAGCAAGTCAGTAAAAGTACAGTAGCAACTCTCAGTAATACCAAATTTGTTCAGTAGGAAAATAAAATTCTGGGAAACGCTATACCCCACTTACTCGAATTTAAAAAAAAAAAAAATTGAGTTATAATTATTTCGAAAGGATATTTTAAATTGTTACATATATGTTTAGGTAACAATACGCGAAAACCATCAAAATATAGAATTAAATATACAGAATTATAAAAATAATCTAGGATAAAAAAGGAATAAATAAAATAACATTGTGTGATACCATGCAACCTTTGGCTATTTTTTGGCCGAAGCTGAATGCGTGGCCGAAAGTGAATTTTGTGGCCGAAGCCGAAGTTACAGTCGGACACTAACTATATAGGGATCTAAACTTATAGGGTGCAAACAAAACCGAAACGTCACTGTAGGTACTGGATATTGAAACCTAATATCTGATAAATAAACTGTTAAATTTGAACTTAATTTAGGTTTTATAAAAAAAAAAAAGAAAAAACAAGCACATATATAAGCAAGCGTAAATATATATATATATATATATATATATATATATATATATATATATATATATATATATATATATATGTGCTTGTTTTTTTTTTTTATAAAACCTAAATTAAGTTCAAATTTAACAGTTTATTTATCAGATCTTAGGTTTCAATTAGGGATTGTAAATTTATCGACTTTTTCATTTACCGGTACTTCGGTAATTTTTTTAGCAAAACCGGTTACTGGTAATTTACCGATATTTTTTAAAGCACAGAAAATATAAGAATAAATATTAACAAAAAGAAAAAAAAACCTAAAATTATTTTATTAAAATCATTATATGCAGTATTTGAACGTGTACTTATGACTACAAAAATTTTGGAAAGTCCAACAGTCGTTTTCGGTAACTTTATCTGTTTGACTTCTGACAACTTTGTAGGTATCCTACAGCTTCTTTCATAGAAATATACCGCCCATTATTATTCTTTATTGAAAAAATAATTTTACATTTCGTTAAGTAATCATAAAATATGAATCAATTATATATACCTACGGTACCTGTAATAAAAATTTACTTACTAAAAAAGAAAAAATACCTCTTCTTACAATGTAATCATTTAACGTAATGCTTAATTATTTTGAAAAATATACAACTGATTTGAATAATATTATGTAAGTAAATACGAAAAGGACGTTTTATTGTATTCATATGCATTTTAAAACTGACCATTGCATTGTGCGATTTTATTGTATCATAGACTAGTTTATTATGGATACACACACAGTAAGGGGTAATTTGATTGTGTACATTTACGTTCAATAAATTGAATCATTCTTCTATGAAATAAAATTAACTTATAAAAACATATTATTTTTAATTTACCGAATTACCGGTAAAAAATCAGCAATTTACCGGTAAAATTTTTATGGAATTTTTAGTAATTTACCGGTAAACCGGTTTACCGGTATCACAATCCCTAGTTTCAATATCCAGTACCTACAGTGACGTTTCGGTTTTGTTTGCACCCTATAAGTTTAGATCCCTATATCGTTAGTGTCCGACTGTAACTTCGGCTTCGGCCACAAAATTCACTTTCGGCCACGCATTCAGCTTATATATATATATATATATATATATATATATATATATATATATATATATATATATATATATATATATATATATATACCTACCATGACATTGTCAATTAAATATATATTATTTGCGAAAATTTTAAACTAGTTTTTGAAATTAAGTTCCACAAATATAATTTATTAATACGTTAATGGCCATAAAAAATTATGACGAGATGACCACTTGACTCATTGTTGACGTAATACATATAATTTGTGGTGTCGCAGTAGTCAGGTTTCACTTGACGTCCTACAGCGTCAATGACCATGAACCGGTTAACATATAATATAAATTTTTGATAATTTATAATTTATTTAATATATCCCATATATGCAATTATTTATTCAGTTGTGTGAAAATATTACATAATTGGTATACATTTTATATTAATGTAAATACCTATGTAGGGATTTATCATTTATTATTTATTGAACTTTTTTATATAATATGTTGCTGCCGTTGTTGCTGTACTCAGTTTTATTACATTATTATTGTGTACATAATAATGCAATAAAACTGTACAATATGTTGGGAATAAAGTTTTAAATGCAGTACAACTTTAGTAAATATTAATCTTTGAAAATACTGTGTTGATCAGTTTAATACCAGCGTCGCAAATAAAAATACTAAATTTTTATTGCTTATTGCTTGATCTGAGTCTAATCGTTTTAAGTGATAACCTTCACAGTTTTTTGTCTTTATATTCTTTCCTTATTTCAGTTTGACTAAAATTGTCCAATAATAAGTTAAAACAGTCAAACAGTCAATTATTTCGAAATTCACGTTTATTAAGGATCTTAGCAGTTCTCAAAGTTTATGATCAGTTCATTATTTGCTAGTAATGAGTCAGTACAAAAGTATACCCGTCTAGTCCTCTACTATTAAGATTTGTACTCTACTGGTGATAGAATCACTGAGCTATCGATAGGTTGTGGATAAATCTTTTTTATTGTAAATATATGTATATTCAAAAATTTTTACTGGCAATGGAAACAATACTTAAAAAATTTCTCGCAATCGCATTTAAAGTTATGAGGGCGATATAAACCTAGTAGTTGGTTTAGAAAAAAAGAATCCATCAGGTCGGGATCCATCCATTTGTCTTAAGCCCACAGGACTCTGGTGAAAATTGACCTCACCTTTATCTTCTAGATCTCAAAAATATTTGAATAAACTTTGGCCTAGATTAGAATATCGGGTATCACCTATCTACCAGTGAAAAAAATTTTTGAAATCCGTTGGGAAATTTTTGAGATTAAAAAACTCAGACTTCACTTCTTTATTATACAGCCTTGGCCAAAAGTATTAAGCACCCCCATAAAACACGTGTAACTCATTAATTAATTTAAAAATGACTTACCTGCTTAACAGCAGAATGAAAGGCAATACTAAAAGTTAATTTTAAACACTAGATAAAAGATTTTAAGGTACTATAAAACACCTGGTCTACAAAACGTGAAATATGAAGTTTTTTGAAAAATAATGTAATTTATTTGTTAGTCTTTTATTAACTTTCGGAATAACAAGAAGCTGCTGGGTCCTTAAGTGAGTCACGGATAAGTTTTCTAACGTGGCGGTCAGTAGAACGCGTTTTCTGCCCGTTCTCATTTTGTTTGCGTGAGAGCCAGTCTCCGCGAACCTTTCAATGGTAGATTGCACTGCACATCGTCAAACTTTTACTAATTTAGCAATATTTACTTGAATCTTCCCTTCTTCACATAACATCTGGATTTTTATTCGTGCTTTTGCGTTAAGTTCTCATTGTTTCGACATTTCGTATTACAAACTGTCTCTACTACACAAATAAACAACACTCAGCAGCTTCTAGTTATCTCGAAAGTTAGTAAAAGACTAACAAATAAATTACATTATTTCTCAAAAAACTTCATATTTCACGTTTTGTGGACCAGGTGTGTTATGATACCTTAAAATCCTTTATCTATTGTTTAAAATTAACTTTTAGTATTGCCTTTCATTCTATTATTAAACAGATAAGTCATTTTTAAACTAATTAATCAGTTACACGTGTTTTATGGGGGTGCTTAATACTTTTGGCCAAGACTGTATTAGGAGAATTATGAACAAAAAAAAGAGAAATAATAATAATAAAAAATCAAAATCTGTTTAATTATTGTTATCTGAAGGTCACCTTTTTGATTTCATCTAAAAAAAAATTATAAAAGAATGTATTTGATTAAAAAAAATTAGGTAACATTCAACAACTGATAAAAAACATTTTTTATAGTAAGCGTTTTAACTTCCTAGTCAAGTAAAGTATTAAATTTCTGATAAGAACGAACTTATGATAACATTTTACTGTATTCAATAAGTGCATTAAATGCTATGCAACAATAATTATATTTCAAATTAGCATAAATTAGCTTTAAAAATGGTAAATTACTTATTCGAAGGAGCAATTATTCATTGTAAAGTTCCATTTCAATTAGAACTTATAAGTCATGGCTACTTACTTGTCCTCGATAAAAAAGTAAGTTATATGTTTTCTTAATTTCATGATATTAAAATTAAATAATTGTCTTTTTCCACATATTGTTAAATCTAGATTAAATTCATTGGTACAGAGAAGCCAGACTATGCTGACAATGACATAAAGCATATTACATTAAGTAATACGGAATTTTTGATGCCCGGTCTAATTGATACACATATACATGCACCGCAATATCCAAATGTTGGATTGGGCTACCATTTTGAATTATTAAAATGGCTTGAGAATTACACATTTCCTCAAGAGGCAAAATTTAAGGACACAAAGTATGCTGAAAAAGTTTATACACAAGTTGTGGTAAGTTATTTAAATAATAATAGCTTAATAGAAGATACAGTTACTTGAAATCTCGAATAAATAATATTTGATTGAATAGACCAGACTGACTACGATTATAGTTTAATTATAGGGAGCATTCGAAACGCACCTAGCCAAAGTGTCTTCATCTTACTTTTAAGAACATTACACTTGTTTTGAAGTGCTTTTGTCTTACTTTTGAGATATTTGTATATTCCTGTCTCACTTTCCATGTTCTTGAAAGAAGGGTGAAGGTATGTATACGATGTGATACGATGTATACCGAACGCTATTACTTGATTACATATAAACATAGAACACTAGAAACCAACTAACATTAAAAACGTGTAATTGGCGCGGAGTCATTTGGAGTCGTGTCACAGCTTAAGGCATTAGTCAGTCCGTGTCCGTCGTCGAACCAACAGTGCATTATATGTACATTGTTACCATTGTTGGTTAAACACGTTGAACAGCTCTCTCTGGTAATACGTGTATTGCGGTGGTGTGCGTAAATACGCACACTACTAAAAAACACCAAACTAATACACTGCAAACAGTGTGTATCTACACAAATAGAGTGGGGAGATTTACGTCATAAACTCATTACAAGTGGAACAGAGACATAGACAATCTAGTTTGACCCCTTGCATATAAACTATGTATGCTAGAATCATCGTATCACATCGTATACATACCTTCACCCTTCTCTCAAGAACATGGAAAGTGAGACAGGAATATACAAATATCTCCAAAGTAAGACAGAAACGCTTCTAAACAAATGTAATGTTCTTAAAAGTAAGATCAAGACACTTTGGCTAGGTGCGTTTCGAATGCTCCCATAGATTCAAAAGAATAAATTACCGTAGTTTGGAGTGAAACGGAACGATTTTCAACTTTGTCGTAGATTTTCATATTTTTTTTTATCTACTAGATGATAAAAAATGGATTGGTATTATTTCCGGTCGCTTATTCTTCATACTTACCATTTTCAAAATCCATTTTCTTTTTTATTTAGCTAGAAAATTGGAAAAAAATAGGCGTTTCTATTCACCTCGCACTTCGGGGTGTCGGGGAACGAATGAGGGGTGAATAGGAATTTTGGACATGGCTGTCCAGTTTGTCTATAAAATGGTAGCAATAGCTGATAAATTAATTTTACTGGTAGGAGAATGAAAAAAAAAAAAAAAAAAAAAAAAAAAAAACGAAAAAATATGCATATATCTTAAACTTAACCTCTTCGATACAGTCGTTCGACAAATAAAATGGAATAGCGAGTTTCCATTCTGGAAATTCGCTAAAACCATTTGTACGTATGTGTCACGCTTACATTACAATATAATATATTTAACACATTTTGTTGGTACTGACCTATCTCATGTATGTTATGTATACTAATGTATCTTATGCACATGTCTGATTTTTATTCGAAGTTTCTAATAAATTTATTTCTACATATTTTATTTTTAACAAGCCTTCTAGAATACTCTTAAACTTATGCGATATTAAACATCTTAAACAAAACATCAAGTGTATTAAAATAAATATAAACTTATTTACATTTCATATTTAACACATTTTTTCAATTGAACAAAAATATAGGTAATATATACGTATTAATTTTGAATTATAATGATCTAAATATTCGTAAAATTTTGGTTAGCCTTGGTACGTCATTCCAAAGTAGTTCCCATTCTGACTCTAGCGTTCCTATTGATCTGATACGCGTTCCTATTTATGCTGCATGCGTTCCGATTGCCCCTGTTTTCGTTCCCAGTGACCCCTAATTTTGGTCCTATTCGCCCCAGTTAGTAATTTGGGCAAATATACAAAATGTTTGTAAGCAATTGGCATAATTTTACATATTTTAAATAAATAAAGGATCCAGTTTTTTAA
The DNA here is from genome assembly GCA_035578155.1 of Brachynemurus nebulosus. Classification (NCBI taxonomy): domain Eukaryota; kingdom Metazoa; phylum Arthropoda; class Insecta; order Neuroptera; family Myrmeleontidae; genus Brachynemurus; species Brachynemurus nebulosus. The sequence goes on along the minus strand of JAPWDM010000018.1, from coordinate 3,908,760 downwards.
ATTTACCACCCTTTTGAACATAAACACAGTTTAAGCAAATTACGAAGCAACTTTTGGTAACCTAATTTTTGTGCCATTTTACTACTGACTTTTGACATTTAATTTTTTAATAATTTTATTAGTTTTAACATTAATTAAATTTATTTTATATTATTTATTAATTTTAATTCATGTAGGAATCAAATACAGTCGTCTTTAAGGTAAAAACTAAAAAATTACAGTAATTAAAAGAAATTATTTGTTTTGTTCCTATTCGTACCCAAATTCCTATACATCCCGTTTGATCGGTATTTATTGTTTCTGAAAAATTTTTCGTTGTAGCTAGGGCCACGTATTTTGATAGCAATTCGCGCATGATAAAGACATAAGGTAACGGGCCTAGTTTCTGACCTTTTAAGAGTGACGGCTGAGGTTAAACGACAGTAATAAATATAAGTTTAAACTTAAGAGACAATTAATAATTTTATCAACTAGTTTATGGCTTTCAAAATAAAGTCATACAAGTAAAATAATTATTTGAATTGAATTAATAATTTAAATTAATGTTTTAAAAATTGACAAAAAGGACCCAGTTTCTGACCTTCAAAATTTCTCATATGACATTTTTTGACCCTGACAGTGGCCTAGTTTCTGATCCTTAAATTTAAAAATACAGTTTTTTAAAATTTAATTTATAAATAATTTTTTATTGATAAAAATGAATGTTTAACGTTATATACGTTATGAAAAATAACAAAAACTAATCGAAGATAATTATAAATAACAAAATAACTAACAAAAACTGGTTAGAATTTAATTGGGCCATACCACTTTAGAAGTGAGCCTAGTAATTGACCCTCATATTTCAATAATAAAAATCATTCTAAGGTATTTTATAAATATTTTAAAATAAATTTTAAACAAATATTAACCTGCTCATATATTTTTAATTAAGTTTTCATACTTACATGATGAATATTGCACAGATCAAAATGAGTACTTTGTAACATAAATTGTTAGGAAACTACCAAAAAGATAGTTTTTACACACATTTTAAACTTAAAAATTTTTTTTATTTAGTTAATATATTCTAAACTTTTTAAATTGCTGTTCATTAGACACAGAATAGATTACTTTAAATTAAGAATTTATTTTTTTTCTTATTTAAAATATAGTTTTTTTATTAATTTATAACAAAGTTGAAAAGTTCAGAAACTGGGCCAGGGTCAATTACCGGGTCTTTTACCTTATATAATATTTAAAAATGTATGATAACCAGACTTGGGAAAACAGTGGTCCCTAACAGAATCATCATATAAAATATTTTGGATTGGGAGGCTGTAAATTTTATTACAAGGCTTAGGATTTTCCTCTGGATTTGAATACTAGCCTAAGGAAACTTGAGAACAAATCAGTAAAAATTAAAAATGACCTATTTTTAATAATTTAATGTATAATTCTAACTTTAAAAATAATTTTAAAAAATTAATGTTGAATAAATAAGTGGTCAAGTATAATAGAAATTAATTAAGTCGAATAGAAAATATTTATAATGTAAGCATATCTCTATTTCCTTTGTGATTATTTAAATAACATGTATATCTCACCTTCTTTATACCTGCTTTTAATGTAAACAAAATCGATTGATCAGTAGATTGTATCATTCCAATCGCTCCTTCACATGTTTCAACATGATTTAGTTTTTGCATTAGAAAAATATAAAGGTATGTATGTATAGATAACAAACAAAATGATTCATGAATATTGGGACTTAAAACACAAACAGACACACACAACATAGATGATGTAGTATTAACAGTAAAACATCGTAAAACTGATTTTTAAAGAGATTAATTATATTTTTACGTTTTATGACAGCCCTCCAGTTCCGTTAGTTCCCCCCCCCCCCAGTATAAAATATTTTATATGGCGATTCTGTTAGGGACCATTTTTTCCCATGTCTGATGATAACTACGGAACACATACTTTTGACAGTTATCCACATTCAATACAACTGAAAGAAACTCTTACTTGCGCAGTTTTTAATTAGTGTGCGCATGTGCCTACATCATTTAGAAGTAAGTGATGAAGGCAACGAATACAGTCATTGCTGTTTTTCATTTCCTCTTTTTTCATAATCATTACGTTTGCTGCTTATACTTATTTGTCTTCTACCCACTGCCAGTATATGTGGCCCTAGCTATATAATAATTCATCATTGAATTGAACCATGTTTTACTATTACTATATATTTATTTTTTCAGAACAATCTTTAAGACTGTCTTAAATTTTGTAATTCATTTCAAAAACTACATAGGTACTTCATGTTTTTAATTTATAAATTTCATTTAGATTTACTGTATAGTTAATTTAATTTATAATTAAATCTTAATATTCACTATTTTCTATTATCGTAACAGGGGTTCTTATAAAAATAACTGGCACACTATTTCGACTAATACATTAGATTAAATTAAGGCTTTCTAAAAATCAGCCCCTTAAAAGACATAAGGAACTTTACTAAGCAAGATAAAGCAAATTAATGAAATTACTAAAAGGGTTGGATAAATCATAGTTCATAATAATTAAAACGGAAAATTACCGTTTAAATAAAATATTTTGTAAAATTTTCAGAATAAAACCGTACAATGCGGGACAACAACAGCATGCTATTTTGCCACATGCCACTTGGAAAGTAGTTTAATCTTGGCAAATATTGCTGCTAAAAAAGGCCAAAGATGTCTGGTTGGGCTAGTGAACATGATAAAAAATGCTCCAAATGATTTACTACAAACAAGCACTGAAACATCAATACGTGATACGGAAACATTTATTAAAAAAGTTTTTAAAATGGGAAATCCATTAATTAAGCCTGTCATTACACCTCGATTTGCTTTAAGCTGTGATATAGACACATTAAAAAAATTAGGGCAATTAGCCAAGAAATACGATGTTCATGTACAGGTATTTATTTATAATTGCTTTCAAAATACATGTTAAATTGCTTTGATGTAATTGTGAATTTTTTTAATTGAACTACAATTTATAATTAATAGGCGCAATCATCATCTCGAGGATGCTTCCATAAGTCACGAACTCACGAAGCCCTCTTTGACTACACCTATTGATCCCTCTCTCATGTTGTAGCTTTATCTATATGTATTTTAGCCACAGACCAATTAACACTATTATAATTATATTAAAAAAACGTAAAGCCAGTTTGTCGGTAATTTTCTTGAAACAGGTAACGGGGTGACACGGGTGAAATTTCAGATAATGTCAATTTTTGAGCAAATGTGACTATAATTATTGCAGCCCTAGTAACCAGTCCTGTCGTCAGAAATTTGGATCAGATTTACGTCGATCTGCGCCGTTTCTGACGAATATATAGACGGCAGACTATCAACAGAATCTAACGTCAGGAAAAAACAGCAGAGATACGTAAGTCTAATATAACGAATAATTTTAAAAATAACTCGGTTGACAGACTTACGGCAGGAAGATGGCAGCTACCAGCTTTAAATTCTCCCCTCCCCTAAATTTTCAGCGGTTCTCATTTTCATTTTTTTAATTGTGTTAATTCAATGTAAGTCAGTCCTTTGTAAAAATTCTTATTCGTTTCCATACATATGTACCAAAATATATATAATAAAAAAAGATAAGAGTAGTTCTTATTATTAAACAAAACTGAAAAATTATAAGTTTTTTCATTTATTGACGAATATAGTTTTATTAAATGTTTAAAAATGAAACAATTTTCTTACATTTTAAGGTTATTTTGTTACAACTTCAGTTTAAAAAAATCATGTAAGCTTACGAGATTGTATAAAGCTTACATGATTTTTTGTCTTGACTTTCTGTCGATAATCTGCCGTCTGTATATTCGTCCAGAAACGGCGCAGATGGACGTGAATCTGACGAAGGGTAATGTAGACCTAAGTACGTAGATCTGATGTCAGTCTGACGTCAAGTTGGTTACTAGGGAGGACATAATTTGTATACGTACGTATTTTGAAAATAAAGCGAATACCACTTTCTTTCTTTCAAAATTTTGCAGTTTTTTCTTAAAAAAGTAAAATTTTATTATCAATATTATATTTTGACAATAATTATTTGAAAACGTTAGTACGGATACACTGGATTATTGCAATGATTACTATATTACAGAATCATATTAGGTCGGAATTTGGTCGTAACTGGCTGCCTGAATTATACATTTATATAATTAAGCCGCTGCTACACGATGCTACGAACACCTTCCAACATTCGACGTTGGATGGTTCATAGCATCGTGTAGCCGTTGTTCGAACCTACGAGTGTCCAATGTCGAGCGTCAAACGTTCGCATTTGGTCGTGTCCCGTTCGATGTCGGTATTTTTGCACCGAGTCAAAGGGATGCTTCGAACGTTTGAAGGTCAATGTTGGTTGCGTTGGTTGGTTCGACTCAGCAGCTGCACGACTCGTTCATGTGAAGAGAGACAACATCAGTGTATAACATTATATTAGAGATAACATCAGACAGATAACAGCCTCGCCACTGAGTACCAACACATCATCATTCGTATTGGATCAAACATTCGATTCACCGTGTAGCAGATACATTCGTCGCACCAACTATCGAACTTTCGATCGAACGTTGGAAGGAACGTTCGTAGCATCGTGTAGAACCCGCTTTAGTCTATGTAATATGTTCATTGGTCTGTGATTTTAGCATTCAACCTAGCATTTTGCAACAACCTCTCCATCTAATCGAACCACGTGGTTTATGGAAGCTCCCTTATAACTGCGCAAAAAAAAATTCGTCTAATACATTATGGATACATCAAAGTGATTTTTTTCAGTACTCAGTTTAATTTTTTTATATCCTTTCTAACTATTATTTACCTATAATTTCAGACTCACATAAGTGAAAATAAAATTGAAATTGAAGAAACCTTAAAAGTTTATCCTGGATGTACAAGTTACGCAGATATTTACGACAAAGCAGGTTTACTAACTAAAAAGGTTCGCAAAATTTTTATTAATATAGTAATAGTACCTATAAAAATTTAGAAATTTTTTATTTTAAAACCCGACACAAAGAAACTAACGCTGATATATAGTGGTTAACCCATTAGTGACCGCAGTATTACACGTAATATCGCGGGAAAGTCAACTTTCAAGGTAGTTTTCTTAATTAAAAGAATTTAAATGGGATAATTTTCTTTGAAATTTTCTCTCTCTCCTTGTGTAAAAATTACTATTAAAATACATTCGGCTGAATTTTCCAAGTATTTAAAAAGGGTCTGAAGCACATAATGTAGGTTACCACAAATATTTGCATTGATTTTTAAACATATTAAATTTTAATTTAAAGAATCTTGATGAAGTGTTAGTAAGATAGACGTTTGAAGCGCTATATGTTATAGAAATAAATATTAAAATAAAAAATTTAATAGAGAATTAACAGATATATTAAAAATACCCAAAACCGTTACGTAGTCATAAACTCATAGATACTTTAGAGATTGTCGAGATTATTGCACGTATTTTGTTACAAGTATTTCGTTGCTAACTTCGTGAATGAGAGATAAAGATAATTAGTTGTAGTAAAGTTAAACAAAGAAAGAATGAAGTACGACCTATGATTTGCGAGCATGTCCCTGCCACTCTCCATACAGTCCATTATAAAAAAATGGACTGTTTTCTGACGCCGCTGTAACTAATATACCAGATGGCGTTGATGTACTAGAATAAAATTAGAGTCGGGACATGAGTTTTGATAGTTCGCTATTTACCATCAAATATTCATCTAAAATAAATTGGAAATAAATTAAATATTTAAAAAATACTTTAATTCAAGCTAGAAAGATTAACTAAAATAAAAAATTTTAATTCTTCGTTAACACAGAACTTGGTGACGATACTTTTGTACTCAATCATATGATAATTAATTTTGACATTTATTTGATGAAAAATGCTCACACGTCCCAACTCTATTTAATATGCTCCTCTACCATCAGCGCCACGTAGCAAACTGTGACATTCAAAGGTCCGTCCTTGAAAACAAGTGGCAGGGACATGTTTGCACTTTGCGAGTATGAATTTTTTATGAATTTTAACAAACTAAACCAAATATAGAACAAAAACATTAGAATATTTTGAAAAAATTTTATTTACAGATTTTCCTGAATATAATCAAAATTAAGTCTTCTCAATAAAAATGACATGGTATTAGGGTGATAAATATATTTACTTTTAGGTAATGTAACTATTTTTATTTTCGTAATGTCAGTCTTAAAAAGTCCATAGTCAATTAGTTTAAAAAAAAAGATTATTAATCTTTTATGTAGTTTTTCTTCCCTTTTTTTATGTTAACCTTATTTATTCTACTCGATAAATTCTTTTTAATTTTCCCGCAAGTTTCCTGGGAAGAATACAAGAATCGTTTTTGGGGATTTATTTAATAAGCCCATTTCAGATGTTTGTGTGAAATTTTATTAAAATTTAACCAGTAGAAATAGAACCAGATAGAAATAGAATTAAGAACCAGATCATCGTCCTGGTCGTTATTAGACTCTCTAATTTACCGTTATGAGAACTACTCAACGAAACTAAACATTTGAGCGCAAACTTGATATTTCTAATAAAATTGTTGTGGTACCTACAAAAACTGTGATGAGGACTAAAGATCCTGGAAAATATTGAATTAATTCCTATTAGTTTTTAAAAAATTACATTGCAACTGATTCATCCGTTCTGAAGCGATATTGTCAGTTACACAGACAAGGGCTTCAATCCCATAGCGCCTCTCTTTTTGTGTCGGGAGTTAAGAATTTTGAACAAAATTAATTATCTTTTGGTTAGAGTATTTTAGCTCATGCTGTTTTCTTAACAACGGAAGAGAAAAAACTTATATCAGAAAGACAAACCTCTGTTGCCCACTGTCCAATTTCCAATACGTGTTTACATAGTGGATTATGTGATGTTCGAGACCTAATAAACTCTAATGTGACAGTCGGTTTGGGAACCGATGTTGGTGGTGGCGCAGACCCTTCATTAACTCATGTAATGCGTGATGCATTACAAATTTCTAATCATATAAGTTTTCAAGAGAACAATTATAAACCTCTCAATTACCAAGAAGTATTTTATCTAGCAACACTTGGTGGAGCCAAAGGTATTATTTTTATTTTTTATCAAAAGTTTTTTTTTTTTTTTTAAATCAAAACGAATAAATTCTGTTTTAGCGTTGGCGTTAGATAGTGTGATAGGAAATTTCACTGAAGGGAAAGAATTTGATGCATTATTAATTAATGTCGGTGCTAAACATGGTCCGATTGATTTGTGTGATAACTATTCATTAGATGATCTTCTTCAGAAGTTTATCTATCTAGGAGATGATAGAAATGTGAAGCAAGTTTTTGTTTCTGGAAACAGTATTCATGAATCAGTGTATTAAATGTAATAGTATTTGTACATACTGTATTAAAGTTAATTAAATTAATATTTTTATTAATTTGTGTATTATTATTAAATAACATGATTTCCTTTTAAGGGGCGGATACAGCTCTCAAATTAGGATTTGGTCACATTTTTTTAAAGGTTTCATAATTTTTTGGAAAAATGTACCTAAGCTAGTACTTATTAAAAGAACGACTTTGAAAATCAATAATTATCTTCCAGTTTCATCATTCTGCTATTTCATTGACAGTTTTTAAAGTACTAAAAAATTTCAGTAAACTTGATGACGTCATTTAAAAAATTCCTCTTGATGTAAAAGGGTGCGTTTAAATTCGCTGTTCCATTTGAATTACCAACAATATATAGTTTGTTTATAATTTTTAGAGTATACTTATCATATTTCCTTCTCTGTTTTACAGCGAATAGAAAAAATGTGCAAAATAAAGAAGAGAAATAAACAAACTTTAGTTGGATTCATTTATATTTTAATTTCATATTATATAAAAGTAAATACACTTATTATAATGTTGACAATTTAACTCATGTGTATCAAGTCCCATTGGGGACGCAAAGATTCTCACTCACGCCTCTGGTGGTAAAATTAGAACTAGTATCAAGTAAAAATAAACGTGTACGTTTAATTAGCGATATAAAATCTAGATATCCGCACATAATTTGTATAATACATATGGATATGACACATATTCCTATCGACAATTAAACGTATACAAAAATTTTTACTTGATACAGCTTCTAATTTTAAAAACCAGGAGCGCTTGCATAATCTTTGCCTCGCCAATAAGAATATTGCAATTTTGTCACTTTTACCATGGAAAAAAGTTAGGATAGATTTTTACAGCGAAAAAAATGGTACAAAACATTTCATTGATTAATTCATTGTAGGTAAACACGATAAAAACGAAACAAAAATTCGTATTGGTAAATTTAATTGACTTCAGAACCATAGTAACAATGTATTAAATACTAATATGAATTATACTAATTTATTTTATTCGTTAAATTGTCTTACCGTATTACACTTGAATTTTATACTTTTTCTAAATAAATTTGTGTTTTCTACAACTCACATTTCTTACCTAAAAGCAATTTAACTCGAAGAACTGCCAACTCAAAAACGCTTCAGCTTCGCTGTCGCGTTTTTGTTAGTTGACAGTTCTTCTCGTTAAATTGCTAGGCAACAAATTTTCGTTAGACAAACCCAAATTTATTCGAAAAAATACTACAAATCTCTCCTGTAATAATAAAGTGATAAAAAAATTTTGTCAAATAGTTACATAATATAAACAAAAGCTCCAGGCAATTTGAAAAGGATTCACTGTTTGGTTTCTAAGATAATGTGAAAAAACTAGACAAAAATGTTATTTTATCACTGTTTCGTTCACACTCCCCAATACAAGTTGTTAGAAATATTGGTTCACAGCTTTGTATACTTACATATCCCAGTAAAATTATCCCATTTTTTTTTTTTTTTTTTTTATAATTTTAATCGAGTTTGGTGAGTTTGGTATTATTTTTTCAAGTCTGAGAGGCGATCGTTCCCTTGATTTGTCCCTGATAAATACAGATATGATAAAAGAATATTAAATAAAAGCCGACTAAAGTCTAACATTAAGGCGGTCAAAACCAATGATTCTAGGTATTAATATATATATAGGTATTTATTATTATACACCAAGACACCAAGAGATTAAAATATAAGTTTTGATCTCGAATATTAAGTTTGTTGCTTAGGGCCTGTAAAGCAGTGTTGGCATTCGTCACATAATTATAGTACATTTGACATAATTTTATGAATTTTACTATGTAACATAGAGTTTTGATTATGTTACGCAAAAGTACTATAATTTTTAGTGATTAGAATTCCACAAAATGTACCAAACTAAGTACAGTTTCGGTCGTTTGAAGCTGTATTTTGTAACTGCAATAATCAATTTCCGTTTTTTTTTTTTTTGCTCGTCAGTGAAAAATTTTTGGTTTTTTTGCTGATCTGACTGTATTTTTGCGCTGTACTATAATTTTTCAAGAAATATTACGAAATACTATAATTTTGCAAGCCTGATCACATAATTTGTCCAAAAAAAAAAATGCCAACACTGCTGTAAAGGTTCAAGTTTAATAATTAACAGAACATGAGTGATTCTGCTTATTAACTGGTGCTGTTCTATCAATTTGATAAATTTCGCTTGATGATCGGTTATAGTTTATGGTTATATACAAAAATTATGTGCAAAACATAATTTTGTTGAAAAATTGGTTTAGTTTTAAATTTCTATAAAAATATTTAAAATAAACTAGAAAAAGGTATTCAAAATTATTTTTAAAAGTACCCTAAAAAAAGTTTAACCTCATTAAAAAAAAAAAAAAATAGGGTGACAGAAATGACAGTTAGATTTTAGATGTATGTGTATACCTCTACTCTTGACGCTGCTTTTACACGGTAAATAAACCAAATAACAGTCATTGCAGTAAAGCAGGTAAATTTATTTAAACATAAAAAAATTTCAAAATGGTTATAAGTGAAATGTTATCGAAAAAAATTATTGAAATAAAAGTGAATTATTTTGACTTGAAATCTGAAGAAGCACATCGACAAGCGTGACAGGAGTCAAATTTTTTGCTGACTACGCAAAAATTATTTAAAATTTAACGTTTTGAACACTACAGCCCGGAGCACTTTCACAGTAAACTTCCCCAGGGCCGGAAATATTTTTAAAGAAATTTTTATGTAAACAAATACATAAAATTTTCGAATCAAACAGCATCGTATTTTGTATATGCAGGTATATCGCCTTTGATGTGATTAATGTAAATAAAAGATGAATAGGTATTTTGAAAACATACGTATACAACACATACATATAAGTACCATGTGAGTTTTTTGAGAGTTGCCATTTCTATTACAACCAAATTTTTATGATAGAAATGGTACTGGAAAATGTTCTTTTCTTGGATGTAATGGAAATGTAACCAAGAAAACACTATCGGTTGAAGTAGCCTCAAGTATGGTTCATTTCAGTTAAATTTAACCATGCTTCGTCACTTTGAATTTAAATAATTTCCGTTTTCTGGGCTTTATCTCTTTGGCTGTAATAAAAAAGGCAACTTTCGAAAAACTCACACAGTATATGTGTATAAAATATTATTGTAAATAAAAGATGAATAGGTATTTTGATAAAACATACATATACAACAAAAATGAAAAATGTTCGGTACGTAGTAATAAATTATTAGAACAATATAAAATCTTTTTTATAAATATTTTTAAGTGTTTTGTTTATTTTAAAATAATATTGATCGCGATCGGCCTCTGCGGTTGTTGTAATTATTTTTGGATGCCGAAACGGTGGGACGTAAAGTGTTAATTAATACCACAGAGTACCAGGGGCAACATATCTATCTCTATATTACTGAAACCAGTGTAACCATTAAAGGATAGAAAATATGTTATATACGTGCACTGGGTTTATTTTGTATTTGTGCGGGGATCTGTCTTTGTGTGAGTGATCAGAAGTGTGTTGGTCGTGTTGTCGCATACATATGTATGATACTACAACGCGTGTATATGGCTCTGGGTGGGGGTTCTAACAGTGCCAACAACAATCAACATAATTGACTTGTGACTGACCTACACTCATCCACTGCTACGGAGAGAGTGACTACTAAGTAGCCTAATTTGCACAGAACTGCACACTGCAGATTACACGATAGAGATAGTTGCGTTACCTCTATACTCTGGGATTAATACAGAAAGAATTTGTCCTAAATACATTATAACCAGATGGGAAGAAAAGGTCCCTAACAGAGTCGCCACATAAAATATTTTGTACTGGGGGGCTATGAATAGAGCTGGAGGGCTGTCATAAAACGTAAAAATATTATCAATCTTTTTAAAAATCAGTTTTACGACGTTTTACTACTAATACCACATCGTTAATGTTGTTTTGTGTCTGTTTGTGTTTTTTAATTGCCAATATTATGAATCATTTTGCTTGTTATATGTACATACATATCTTATATTTTTCTAATGCAAAAACAAAACCATCTTCAATCTTGTGAGCGACCTACTAGAGTGATACAATCTACTAATATAATCAATCCCCGATACGGTAAGTATTTGGGTAGCATTTATTTTCTGCTTTTCTTCGCTCAATCTTATCACGTTTTTGACTTTCCCTATTTCTTATGGGGTTCGATATTTTAACTTTGTTTTCCATTTGTCATGTTTGACATCCAATTGCTTTAAAGGTTATGTCCATTTGATGCTGTGCTTTTGTCTCAGTTGTTTCACAATTGAGTTTCTGAGTTCCTGAAGATGATCATTTAAATGATCGAAACATGTAGAACAATTTTATTTTAATTTTTCTAATACTTTTCATGCAGGGTGTCGCAAAATTTTGAAATTAATCATTCAGTTTCACCTGCAGTTGGATTTTGATAATTTTTGATAATTTAATACAATCAATTTTGTTTACATTAAAGCAGGTGTAAAGAAGGTGAGATATAGATATTATTATATTTAAATAATCATAAAGGAAATAGAGATATTGTTTACATTATAAATGTTTTGAATTCGTCTAAATTAATTTCTATTACAGGCGACCACTTATTTATTCAACATTAATTTTTTTAAATTATTTTAAAAATTAAAATTATATATTATGAAAAATGGGTAATTTTTGATTTTTACTGATTTGTTCTCAAAAGCTTCCTTAGGCTAATCTTCAAATCCAGAGGAAAATCCTCAGTTTTGTAATAAAATTTATAGCCCCCAATTCAAAATATTTTATATGGCGATTCTGTTAGGGACCACTGTTTTCCCAAGTCTGATTATAACAAAAACTGTTTGGTCATTTTAAAATCCACACACAAAAAAACCGTGTAGATACAAGGTTTGGTGTACATTGCTTATTTGTTTATGACGCATAGGTAGTCAGCGCCACTAGTTAATAGAAATGTAAGATGACAAGCGTCCGTTAAAAAGTTTTAAATTCAATTGTGTTTTGTGTTTGAAAAGTTAAAAGTCGGCTGATAGATCCGGAGTAATTTTGAAAGTTTTTAGTATTTTACATTGTGAAGGTATCAAAAATAAAAGAATAATTATAAAGAAAGTGAATTTTGAGTAAATTTTGACAAAATGAGTACACAAAAGGAAAAGAAGAACCAGCAAATACAAGTTTTCGTACGTGTTAGGTTTGTATCATAATTCATATTATTTGATTATATAATTATACAGGGGTGTTTATTTGTGAAATATTTTTAGGCCCATAAATAACCAAGAAAAAGAGCAACGATCACATGCAATAGTCGATGTTCCGTCAAATAAAGAAGTAACAGTTCGCCAATCTTTGACATCTAAAAAATTTACATTTGATCGTGTTTTTGGTCCTAAATCGAAACAGGTATTTGGTCAAAATAAGCGTAATGTTATTTTCCATTTTTTAAATTTTTTTATTTAATTATAGGTGGAATTATATACAACAGTTGTAAGTCCCTTAATTAAAGAAGTTTTGGCTGGCTACAATTGTACGGTTTTCGCTTATGGACAAACAGGCACAGGGAAAACTTATACAATGGCTGGTGGGGAAGCAACTAAATCCGACTCTTCCTGGCAAACAGTATGTTTTTTTAAACAAATGATTTTCGTCATCTATATTACTTTGTTTTAATTTAGGATCCGGAAGCTGGTATTATTCCGCGTACCTTGAGTCATTTATTCGATGAATTACGTTTGCTTCAACTGGAATATTCGGTTCGGGTATCGTATTTAGAACTGTACAATGAAGAGCTCTTTGATCTTTTGTCTCCGACGGATGATTCTTCGAAAATTCGATTATATGAAGATAATGTACGAAAAGGTTCGGTTATCGTTCACGGATTGGAGGAAGTGATCGTTCATAATAAGAATGAAGTATATAAAATATTACAAAAGGGCGCTGAAAAGCGGCAAACTGCCAGCACATTGATGAATGCACAGTCAAGGTAATTATTAATTTTACGTTTTGTTTTGTTCGTTTGTTTTGGTAAAGCCGGGTCTACATGTAACGAACGAACGTGAACGAATGCGAACAAACGTGAACGAACGTAAACCAACATGAACGAACATGAACAAACACAAACGAACGCGAATGAACAATTAACCTCAATTCGTTGATGTTCGTTTATGTTCCGGCTACACAATAATTTTTAAATAAGTTGAAATTTTGAAATGAAGTTATTGCAGTAAGAGTTTTATGGTCTACTGATATCGCCCACATTATGACCCCAATTTTGTCATGCGATCTTTAAAAACCAACAAATCAAAAAGATGTTGGCAGATGGTTTTGTTTCATAAAAGTAAAACTCGTTATAATGCCTCTAATTTACTAACTGATTTAATTTGTGAAAATTCCTAAATTTTTGGAAATTTCACAAGATCGTCACTATCAGATTTCGAAAAGTTAACTGAAATAGTTGGAGCAGAAATATCTAAACAAAATATACACTTATTATCAGAAAGCAATTCCTGTTAAAGAAAGACTTCAGTGTTATTACACATTGCGACTTCCGTTAATCAAATTTTCCTTCCAAAGATTCCCTAAAAAATTATCTAAAACATTCCAAAACATCGAAATAAAATTTCAAGTCCTGTCAATTTTAAATTGTTATGAATTTATTTTAAACTGTCTATCTTAATTTATTGTTAGAATAATTTTTAATCGTCCACATCTGGCAGACACAAACAAACACGAACGAATCTTTTTCTTTGATGTACCGACAACAAGTGGAAAACATTCGTGAGTGTTCGAAACTGTTCGTTCGTGTTTGTTCGCTTTCGTGACTACGTCCACATTTGTTCGTTTATGTTTGTCCCCTACCATTCGTTTACGTTTGTTCGCATTCGTTCGCGTTCGTTCGTTATATGTAGACCCGGCTTTAAATTTTAAACTTTTTTTTTCATTTTGAAAATTTGACCCACAAAGTCAAGTTTCGTTTTTACCAAAAATGTACTATTAAGGTGCCATCACAGTGTGATCGGCCGAAAAATAGTCAATTTTTGCAATTTTTTTTCGGATTGATAGGATGGGGGAATGGGGATGCATTTTTTTTTTTACGATTAATACCAATATTTAACAATACAAAAATATTTTTTTTATTCATTTTTATTTATTTTCTATATTTATTATAATTTTTTGAAAAAAGTGTCTTTAAAAAAGGGCGGATATTGGTGCCCACGATTGCGGCCGCTGTTTTCATTTAGAAAAAAAATCAAATAGATTATCAATCTGTAGGTAAGCCGCTATGTACCTATGAAGCCGTTTTTTTTTTTTTTTAAAATCTTCCTATTTTTCCACACGGAAAACTATAAAAAATTGTGTATTTTTTATTCAAACCGCCGCCATTTTTTCAGATTTCAAAAAAAAGCCTCCATAGGTACATAGCAGCTTACCCACAGGTAGATAAATCTATTTGATTTTTTTTCCAGATGAAAACAGCGGCTGCAATTGTGGGCACCAATATCCACCCTTTTTTAAAGACACTTTTTTCAAAAAATTATAATAAGTAATTTTAAAAAATAAATAAAAATAAAAAAAATATTTTTGTATTGTTAAATAGTGGCATTAATCGTAAAAAAAATTCTTCGCTATTCCTCCATCCTATCCATCCGAAAAAATTGCGAAAATTGACTATTTTTCGACCGATTACACTGTGATGGTACCTTAACAGGTTTCAAAATTAATTCGGGTCGTTTTTTATGTCATCGAAGGATGATATATTAATATTGTTGTGTGATTATAGTGGGGGAAACATTATTATAGAGTTGTATATCCATATTGAATAATTATAGAGTTGTACATCCATATTGAATAAACGCAAGAGGGCTGTAGAGTTAACAACTATAGAGTTAACAAAAGATCATAAATTAACACTTTCACTGAGGTGACATTACTCAGTGCGTGTCAAAAACACGCACTTAACGAATTTTTGTAAATTTAGATTTATTTAGCAATAATTTTAATACAATACATACATTGATTAGTTTAACGTCGAGGATCTTACAAACTATAGTTATGTATAGATCAAATAACTATTGATTTTATAAAAACGCTGCGCGATAAAATTTGGTTGTTCTTAAAACAATAAAGTTAAACAATGGCTTCTAACAATTTTAATTTTCTTTATCGAAATTAATTTTATTTTCTTTATTGCCATCGAATTTAACTTTATCCCGAAAATAGGGCTGAAGGGGAAGTTGACAGTGTGGGTAGACCTGTCCCCCAAATTTTTCTATATGATTTGGTCTATTAACTGTATATCATATCATAATCATATCATAGCTTATATCAAACTTATCATAAGGAAAGGTAATTTTGCCTTAAATAACTTTACTATGGATTTTAAACAATTAAAATAACAAGTGGCTAAAGTAACCCTAACCCCTGGGTAACTTTGGCCAAATTTTTAAAAATATAAAAAAAATATATGCATAGGTACTTCCAAAATTAAAAAAAAAATGGTAGCCACAGCACCAGAATTATACAAATATTGTTTTAAAATTTTTTAAAATAATATGCTGCCATTTGTATAAAATATATCACAAGTAAATTTTGAAAATGTTATATTTTGGGCCAAAGTAATTCCACTTGACGGTATAAAAAATAATCAAAGTTGACTGGATTTAAAAAAAAAAAAATTATTAATCTTTCCGTCATTTATTTTGCATACTTTGAATAACTTAACGATGTGAGCACTTATTTAATACGTTAGTACAAGTCTTTAAAGTCTTTCATAAAATTTTGTAAACTTTCATAAAAACATCTTTTTTTCGAAAAAATTCTTTTAGAAATTTTTCGAAATTTAGTTTTCTTTAAAAACACGAAAAACTATTTTTGGCCTTCTTTGGCCGCCATTTTGGGGAACTTCTTCAATGATTCAGCTATTTAAAAATAGTTCATCGAATTCTACCGAATTTTTCTATTTTTTCCATATTTTCCCTTCCAGATATTAATTTTAGCACGTAAAAATTTAAATTGCTTGGACTAATGGCATTTATTAGTCATGAATATTAATTAATACTTGAAAATATGTAGCAAAAGAATGAATTTTTAATTCAATTTCAAATGATTTGTATTTTTCTGTAAAACAAAGTGGCATGAAGTAATTCACACGGTGATAGTTGGAATCATTTTAAACTAGCATATAAAAGGATTTTACGCTAAAAAATTTAGAAATTAATAATAGCTATGTTTATGTAAGTTTTGTAGTTATTAAGTCCGTGATTGTGAACGGGAACTTCTTTTTAGTTTCAGAGTATTCATGATTTCAAAAAAGTATGTTGAATATTGTAATAACTTCCACTATGCGGTACATTTTTTGACTCCAGTAAATTTAAATATACAAAAAGTGAAGATAACTCCTAGAACTAAAATTAAAAATCAGTTTTGTTTTTTTAAAATAAGGTATATTTATTTCATACTAATGTAAATATTTATTGTTTTCAGTCGTTCACATACAGTATTTTCGATAACTGTTCACACTAAAGATAGCAGTATAGAGGGTGAAGATCTCCTGCGTACTGGTAAACTCAATTTAGTTGACTTAGCGGGCAGTGAAAATATTGGACGTTCTGGAGCGGTCGACAAGAGGGCACGCGAAGCTGGAAACATAAATCAGTCATTGCTCACACTTGGTCGAGTTATTACAGCCTTAGTTGAACGCGCACCCCATATTCCATATCGTGAATCAAAACTCACTCGTCTCCTACAAGATTCACTAGGTGGCCGCACCAAGACGTCAATTATTGCGACAATATCACCGGCTCTTTGTAACTTAGAAGAAACTCTAAGCACATTAGAGTATGCTCACCGTGCTAAGAATATCACAAATCGGCCAGAAATCAATCAACGATTTACAAAAGCCACTCTATTGAAACAATATACGGAAGAAATAGAACGTTTGCGTCGTGATTTAGCTGCAACTCGAAGTTGTAACGGAGTTTATCTCGCCCAAGAGAATTATCAAGCGATGATTTCCGAAATTGAAAATTACGCGCAAGAATTATCCGACAAAATCAACGAACATCGGGCCGTTTGTGATGAATATGAAAAACTGACCGATGTTTACAATCAGTTACATTTGAAGTTTATTGAAACGCAAGCGCATCTTATGGAAACTGAAGAAAAATTGAAAGAAGAAATGGAGTTATCTGAGGAACATGTTCATCTAGTTGAAAAATACAGTAAAACTGAAGCGAAACTAGGAGAACAAGCAAAAACGTTACTTTCAGTTGTCGAAGACGTTGCCCAAGACACAAATAAACTCCACGATAAATTAGACACCGTGCGAAGTATTGAACGTAAAAATATACAACAGAGTAACCAATTCCAAAATATGTGCCATAAAAATCTGGTAAATATGCAAGAGCATGTTGAATGTCATATAAAAAAACAGAAAGACTTGATGAACACTTTTATTGAAAACTATGCAGATTGTTTACGCGGAAATCGAGAACAGAGAGCAAATATTTACACAGTTTTCACCGAGCTAATGAATCGTGTTTCAGTGCTACACTCAGACCTACATTCAACCGTTAAACGTGCTTTCGACGCCAATTTAACGAACTCGATGCAATCCAAACAAAATATCGAAACACTCTTCGAAAGTCATTTCAAATCATTTTCGTCATTTCTGGAAAAAGAAATTTTATCATCATTAAAAAATTATCTGAAAATCTCAAATGAAAAAGTGGAATTGTTTTTGACAAACGGACAAAATCTTATTGATGCTTTCAATGAATCATACTCAAAAGTAGAGTCATTTTTTGAAGATTCTCAAAAAAGAATCACTGAACTCCAAGATACAATTCTCGATTTAAATAAGAAACATTTTGAATCATTGAATGAAATGCAAGAAAATATGAAAATCAAAGCAGAACATAATGTTAAAATTGACAATTTACTTGCTAAATTATCAGCTACATGTATAGAATTGACCAGCGAAATGAGCGTACAGAAAGAACAGAACACTTTATTAAACACGAATCTTTCCACAGCAAACACTCTCTTAAATTCCGTACAACAAGAAATCATTACAAAAACTAAAACTGAACAAATAATCACTCAACAATATCGTGAAGATTCAAAGGCGTTACTAGATAAACACGAAGCGCAAGTTCAACAAATGTCTTCAAAATTAATCGAAAACGAAAACTCCCAACAAACAGTTTACAAAGACTTACATAAAATTGTTGAAGACACTGTTACCACCTTAAACACTCAGATTAAAAATGACATACAACAAATACATTTAGAAATTGACACTCATTTAGAACAAAATCAACACTTTACCAATTCACAAGGAACATATCTATCTGAGCTCGTCACACAAGTAAATCAGGTAAATTCTGAAGCAGATTATCTGCAATCGACTGTTACACAGCAAGAACACAGTCACTTAACACTTTGGCAAGAAAATCTAAATCAACTTAAATCGTCCGACGCGGAATTCGAAGAAAAATTAATCGAATCCATTCACAAACGGGACAATGAAATTGAAAAATTCTTCGCGGAGGATATCATATTGCAGTGTCAACCAACCGGGCAAACCCCGCAACGTAAAGAATTGAATTATCCACGCCATTTAGTTTCCACATCACCGAAAGATGTCATTATTGAACGATTCCGTAAAAATCGAGAAAAACGAAAATTAATCGAGAAGTTACTAAATAATGGCGAATTGAGAGAAGATGTTAAAGTGGAGGAAGCTGTAGAGGTGGAGAACGATCAAAACTATTACGTAACGAAATCTGCATCGTCCGATGATGTTTGTCTTCTGAATAAAGAAAATCGAAAGTCACAAGTAAGTATTGACGCCTAGAAATTACAGCTGAACTCTTTTTTTGTGAGGTGGATAGAGACCGCATAAAAAAGATCGCACAAAAAAAATATATTCAAAAATATCATAAATAGCTATAAAAAGTATAGTTCGATCCAGGTTGTACAAAAAACTTTTTTTGTGCGGTTGGTCGAGACCGCATAAAAAAAGTTTCATCGAAAAAACATCACTTAGAACGCTCAAAACTTAGAAATTTCCTTAGAAGTTGCTTCTATGAACAAGATAAGGCATTAATTTACACGTAGAAACATTTTATTTCAATTTTATAATATTATGAAAATTTTGAAAAATACATCTTTAACAAAATTAAATGATGCAATAACTTATGTTCTTATGCAATGTATTGATTAAATGCTTAAAAACCGTTAAAAAGAATTTTTATCAAAGAAATTTATTATAGTAATTGTTTAAGTTTCTTACTGTCTCTTGATTTTGATTCACATTATGCATTTTAATGGCCATTTTTTACAAACCGCATAAAACCGTATGTATATATTGTTTAAAAAAATGTGAACAACGGTATTAATTTCCAAGTAGATAATGAAAAGTTTGATTAATTTCTTATTTATAAAAGTACCCACACACAAACAACTTTTAGTGGTACAACTGTTTAATCGTTCAGATAATATGTATAGGAGTAAATTGAAGCGCACGTATATAGCGATTCAATTAACAAGTCGGCGCACATACGACAATTTCACCCATTTAGCGCGACAAAAAGAATTTTTTTTTTTAGTATGAAAAAAACCAAATATTTTTCTTACTATTAATTATTATAAAATAATATACTTTATGTACGACTGAATCATAAAAGCCTATTTTATTACATTGTTAAGAGATGTAAAAAGTATTACTTTTTGGCACTAGTTGCATAATGAAAAGCAAAAAGCACTAGTGCCATAAAGAATAGTCTACTTGATAAATTTTAATTTCAATTTTACAATAAACAGAAAACACACTAACTTTATTTGTATACCATATTTACAAATGTTGGCATAATTAATATTAATTACACAATCTGAACTATTATTAATATTTATTCCAGGCAACTTTTTCTCCTTTCTTTTTCAAATATTAATAAGTTTTGTTGAAAAATCTTTTAAAAATGCTCCAATATTTTATTAGCTTTAGATGCCAGATAATAACCAAAGCATATACTTTAAAAACAATAGTTGTGTTCCAGCATCTATTTTTGGACAAGTACAAAACAAGTTACGAATTTGTTTGTGCGCATGCTCGGATACAAACA
Organism: Brachynemurus nebulosus; assembly: GCA_035578155.1. NCBI lineage: Eukaryota > Metazoa > Arthropoda > Insecta > Neuroptera > Myrmeleontidae > Brachynemurus > Brachynemurus nebulosus. The sequence continues at coordinate 3,888,197 of JAPWDM010000018.1, read as the reverse complement.
AGTAACGAACTTGTTTGTAATGTACAGTGTGCTGGAACGGTTTAAATTCGTTTCTGACATTCTAGTGACTTTCACTTCAGTGCCTTGGTAACACTAATCATAAATCAGATAATAAAATGGAAGGTAAACATAGTTTTATGAAGTAATACATAACAACGCATAACACCCATAACAACCACAAAAATATGTTGAGATAGATAGCATAAATAGATAGAGATAGATAGCACGTTGGACAATTTGTCCATTCAAAAGTTCGCTAACAATTCTGACAGTTAGGAACAAGTTGAAAACATGCCAAAAATAATGCTGGAACGTTGTACAGTTTATACAAAATGGTCAAAATGTTTGATTTTGTTTTGCTGGAACGGTTACGCATGTGCAAACAGTTTGCGGACTGTCAAACATGCGATGCTGGAACACAACTAATAAATTTGTCTATGCCAACTATATATAAAATACATTTTTTATTTAAAGTATAGAGGTGAGATTTATAAATTTGATTTTTATCGACAACTAGGAATTTTAACAGTCGTACATAAAACTTTGTATGCAACTTGTACATAATTTGACTTTATGAACTCTCCTTTTTTTACTGGCCTCGCTCGCAAGCTCGCTCAGTCATAAACACGGCTCTTTCATAAAGATCTTCATTATGTACATACTTGTTGCATAAATAGCTATTAAATCAATTGCGATATTTTGCCCTACTTTATTTAATTACTAAGTTTTCGTGTTCGATGAGAGTAAAAAAATAAGACAAAAAAATCGATAATTAATATTTAATAAAATAAAATGTACAGATGTAATGAAGTAAGGTATCAGTAAATGTTTTATTAGTCTTCATTACCATCTAATTGGCGTTCGGTATCAGTTTAAAAAATGATTATTTGGGATAGCTAAAATTTGTTTTATAGTTTACTGGAATACTAAACAAAGAAATAAAATAGCAAACAAAGCGGTACTGGATAGAACTTTTTTTTGAAAACTATGGAAAGTTGTATTATATGGAAACAAATTTAAAAGAAAATCATACTTTTATTTTTTAATATTATATAGGGTCAAAATATAAAGGACATTCAAAATAATGCTATTAATTTGTAGTACGTACCTGAAGCTACAACATCCATTATCAAAATTCAAATAATATTTGGTACAATTCTCAAAAAAAAAATCACTGTTACTCGTTTTAAATTTCGGAACCAATTAAACACACCAGCTGAAATAGAAAAACTTCTATTTTCGGAGCCTTTCAGTTATTGCATTAGCTTCAAACAATAGGTTTATGGATAAGAGTTAGGTGTAAGGGTTATTAGAGAATGTGAATTCATAGTTATTGGTGTTCAAATTCCAAAATGATTTTTCGACTTTTGTCGCGTTAAATAGACGAAATTGCCGTATGTGCGGCGGGCACTACCGACAGCAGTCAAATTTAATTTTAAAATACACAAATAAATTTAATCGGTTCGTAATTGTTGCCTTAACCATGTCCCTCCCACTTGTATGTGTTCAAGGACGAATTTTTATTATCACAGTTTGCTATGTGGCGCTGATAGTACTTGCGGGCGAAAAACAGCAAAGATTTACAGGAAATAAAAAAATTTGGGTGACAGTTCTACCCACACTGTCAACTTCCCATTGGGTGTCCTTAAAGACTAGAGACTACTGTACATAAATAATTCTTTTTCCATTTCGGGCAACTTCTCCCCTGGGCCCCCGATAGTAGAGGCTTTGCACCATACCGGGGGCTTCGCCTTCTGTACCTAAGGGTCCTAAATCCATATAATCTATGTTATCTTAATAAAGTTAATTCTGTTTTTTTACCACAAAAAACAAACCGCTAATCCGAATTTGCTGAAAACTTTATCCGGTCTTCATTTTTTGATTACGCATCTAATGAAATTAGTCTGGAGTTGATATCATCATTTGTTCTCGAGATATGCGAGACGAAAAAAATTCACGAACGAACGAACGAACGAACGCACGCACAGACATCACGCTAAAAACGATGGATTCGTATTCTAGTGACCTAGAAACGTCAAAATTAGCGATTCGTAAAATCGGACCCATTACAATAACTTCCTATGGGAAGTTAAAAATAAAACAATTCAATAAATTATTATTTGTTGACACATTCCATAAGCTTCAAAATCACAGCTCGATTTTGAGTTATCTAAAATTGCCGCTTATTCAGCCTATAAGTACCATTAACGCCATTTCGTACGTTATTGTCAGGGGCGACAATAAACGATGTATTTTGTCATAAAAGATTTATGGAGAGTGGCAGGGACATGGCTTTTGCCAACTTTAATAAACTATCGTCCAACTAAACTTGGTAAAGTCTCGATGACACTGAGCGAGTTTACTCGCTACTAGCTGGCGAGTTTACAAGCTGCTAGTAGCGAGTAAACTCGCTCAGTGTCATCGAGGCTTAAGTGTGCAGGTATACTGCAAGTTTTTTTACACTATCCAAACTCTCCAAAAAACTTATATTTTTTGTTGATTTTTCTTTTTTGGGTTGAAGAATAATTTTCTTTTTCGTTTTGACCGCTACCCAAAGTGATGAGGATTACAGGATTTGTGTAAAAATTAAATTAAAATTTATCATATTTTACAATACATAACATTACAGAACATATATCTACAATATAACAATAACAACATTTTTTAACAATTTTAAAGTAAGAAAAAAATTTTTAAAAGAGAAATATTTCTAGAAATAATTTACATTAATGTCAGCCTATATTAATTCTGTCTGTTTTTTAGGAAAAGCTACTTTCCAGAATGGGTTTGAACTAAATAAGATACAATTTCCAATCAAGAAAAATTAATAATTAACTAGTAGAGTTAAAATTTAGTTAATGATTTCTAATTTAATTGGAATGCTACTTTTACATTATTAGAAACAATGAATTTAGTTTGTATGGAAAATTATTGAGTCTTTGTCTTGTTTTAAATTACAAATAAACATTAATTCTATATAAACTTAATTCATTATTTCTGATAATGTAAAAGTAGCTTTCCAATTAAGATTGTATGTTGTACATCTGTCTCATTTTCCTGGTTGGTCTGTCTTGTTTTAAATTACAAATAAACATTAATTCTATAAACTCAATAATTTTCCACACAAACTAAATTCATTGTTTCTAATAATGTAAAAGTAGCATTCCAATTAAATTAGAAATCATTAACTAAATTTTAAATCTACTAGTTAATTATTAATTTTTCTTGATTGGAAATTGTATCTTATTTAGTTCAAACCTATTCTGGAAGGTAGCTTTTCCTAAAAAACAGACAGAATTAATATAAGCTGACATTAATGTAAATTATTTCTAGAAATATTTCTCTTTTAAAAAAATTTTTTTTACTTTTAAAATTGTTAAAAAATGTCGTTATTGTTATATTGTAGATGTATGTTCTTGAAAATGGCGCCAACTGTGCCGAAATATATTGAACAACGAAATAAATTTCTCTTATGGAATTTGTTGGAAAATTTTAATTTAATTTTTACACAAATCCTGTAATCCTCATCACTTTGGGTAGCGGTCAAAACGAAAAAGAAAATTTATATTTTTGTTTTAATAACCGACTTTACCGCCATCTAGAAAATAAATAAAACGTTTGTTGTAGGATTCCGATAAAGAAAATTCAAAAAGTATTACGCGAGTGAAGTCATTTACGGATCTACCAGTAACAAACGCTACAAAGCCAAGCCGACGGATTTTAGGGAATAGTAATTAGCTAATAATAGCAGGTAATTAATTAGTATATTTATGTATAACAAAAGTAAAACTATTTTTTTATTGTAAAAGTGAACTACTCTAAGTTTTTATTTTATATATATTTCATTATTAAATACATAAATATAATTATTGTAGGTACATAATTTTTATAATTCTTTGTGTGACATCTATGTTTAAAATTGTTTTATAATAAAATATGAGTCAGCACATGTAGTTATTTCTTATTTTTGTATATTTTGATGTACCACATAAATCACACACTAAATAAATATGTAATTAGATTTAAAAAAATAATTTTATTTCCAAATCGTTAAATATTGAGCGTATTTCATTTTAGAAAATATTACACAGTGGATTTACAAGTGTCACACAGTGTCTACTTATTTCATAAATGGAACGTCAACTTTTAGTGTATTTCGACAGAGGGCATCACAGACAAAGTTACTAGTTTAAAAACTCGGTAAACTATAGTATGTGACTGGATAATAAGCTTATATTATCAATAAGATGTTTCAAAACGTCACCGACAGATGTTATGTGCTAGGCCACTGCAAGCTATTTGCAACTGTTTGCTTTCATGAATGTTCCCATTCTACTTTCAGTTAGTAGCATGGGTAGCATGTTAGCAATTATGGAGATTAGACAAGGAGAGGAAACTTATATGAGAGGAATTGACAAAATTAGTCAGGAAAATGGTAAATATAAGGCTTTCTTTTTTTACCACTCGCGGCGTTAACAATGCTCGAATACTGATGTGAATATAGCGAATATAGTAACATAAAATGGATAAAACAGAATGTAAATACAGTACTTATTCTCAAATAGAAACACGTCGGGCTGGGGAAGTGAGTGTTTCCATTTGAGAATCACCAATGTCGGTTGATGATATTTAAAATAAGGAAATACATAGAAATTACAATAAACTCTTATAGTTTAAATTACTTTATACAGCGGAGATCCAATGGTACTGACTCCGATTTTACATAGTGACGTCAGCGAATTATATAATATACAATGTAAATGATGCGACTCAAAATAAAAATTGTTAAGTTTATTTTAAAAACGATCGAAAAACCCACTTTATAACTGAGTTGAACATTGAAAAGGATTCCAGAAGATTCTATTTAAAAGCTAACAAAGATAATATAGAAGCTCGTGTTTCCATTTGAGAGTGTTCCATTTAAGAATAAGTACTGTACTATATTCGTATCCGGCGAACACGAGTGCAATCTTTGATTTGGACACTTTTTTGAATACATTGAGTTTCGTCTCCTTGTGTAATCTCCATATTGGCAATAATAAATAGCGTCGGGACTGTATGTCCCGACGATATGTTTGAGTAAATATGTATGAGTCACAGACCAAAGAACATAAATATTATATTCTATAGACTAACTGTATTAATGTATAAATGAGGCACCCAGATATGACCAGTATACGACCTAATAGTATTCTGTAATATAGTAATCAGTGCAATAACCGGTGGTATTCGTAATAACGTTTTCAAATAATTATTGTCAAAATGTAATAATATTGATAATAAAATTTAACGCTTTTTATTCTAACCATAGAGAAATTTTTCTCTCAAAATGCCGGACCTTTTACTGCCAGTGACAAATACAATAGGGCCAATTCGTATCGGCAAAAGCAGAAGCCGCTTGCGCTCAATTGCAAGCAGTTTATGCTTGAAAACAAGCGCATTTAGCTTGCGATTGATATGTATGTATATTCCTGTCTCACTTTCCATGTTCTAGTGAAAAAGGTGAGAACATGTCCCTGCCACTTGTTTTCAAGGACTGACCTTTGAATGTCACAGTTTACTACGTGGCGCTGATGGTAGAGGAGCATACTAAATAGAGTTGGGACATGTGAGAATTTTTCATCAAATAGATGTCAAAATTAATTATCATATGATTGAGTACAAAAGTATCGCCACCAAGTTATGTGTTAACGAAGAATTAAAATTTTTTAATTAAATTAATCTTTCTAGCTTGAATTAAAGTATTTTTTTAAATATTTAATTTATTTCCAATTTATTTTAGATGAATCTTTGATAAAAAATAGCGAACTATCAAAACTCATGTCCCGACTCTAATTTTATTCTAGTACATCAACGCCATCTGGTATATTAGTTACAGCGGCGTCAGAAAACGGTCCATTTTTTTTTATAATGGACTGTATGGAGGGTGGCAGGGACATGGGTGAGAAGTATATAGCCAACGCTAAGCGTTGGCTATATATGCTATATATTATACTTCTCACCCTTCTCTCTAGAACATGGAAAATGAGACAGGAATATACATACATATCAAGAGCAAACCAAATGCGCTTCTTTTCAAGCATAAACTGCTTGCAATTGAGCGCAAGCGGCTTCCGCTTATGCCGATACGAATTGGCCCATAGATTAGGTTATAAAAAAGGACAGAAAATCAGAGATGCCAACATCAAAAATGCCAACTTAGGAACACAGAGTACCAGAGACAACATTGCTATCTCTTTACTACTGAAACCAGTGTAACCAATAAAGGAAAGAAAATATTTTATATTTGTGCACTGGGTTTACTTTGTATTTGTGCGGTGATTTGTCTTTGTGTGAGTAATTAGAGGTGTGTTGGCCGTGGTGTCGCATACATTATATGATACTACAACGCATGTATGTGGCTCCGTGTGGGAGTTCTAAAAATGCCAACAACAATCAAAACAATTGACCTGTGATTGACCTACACTAATCCACTGCTACGGAGCGAGTGACTACTAAGTAGCCTAACTTTCACAGAACTGCACACTGCAGATTTCATGATATACACTATAAACAAAGATAGATAGATTGTTCCAGAAACTACGTAAATAAGGATTCTGAATCTCGATGTAACAAAATATTCACAGATAAACGTAAAATTGAGATTTTCATCACTGACCTTGTCCTTAAATCCTTATTTTCCTACATTTTAGAGCAATATAAGTTTTATTATTTATTTATGTTACTTACCACGTACATTCCTACGGTATATATCACGGCTTTCAATAACGCGAGAAATTCTTCCAGGACAAAAATACTTTGCTAAGTAATCCTTTCACTTAATCCTGACCATTCTATCACTTTTTTATGGATTTTTGTTAATTTTTTCATTAAAAAATGACAATTTAGAGTAAGACGTAATATTTTTTATCCATATTTCAAGAGTTATTTTCTAATTTACTATCCTGTTGGTTATCCTTTATCACAAATTAAATGTGAAATAGTTGTTCACCTATCATTTGAGAGGTTTAAGGACTTTCTGTAGGAATTTATTAGCATACATCAATAACAATTTCTTGAACTCCATTAAAATTTTTTTATTTTTTCGGCAAATTAATCAAAAATTTGACCTTAAGGATTATTAAATTTTATGTTTATTTAAAATAAAGGTACATACCTACGTAAATATACTTCTAAATTTGAAAAAAAGTAATTCATTTTTGAAACATATAAAAATATTTATCAAATTTTATGGTGTACAAATACGAATGTGGCGTTAGACATGTTGATACAAATTGCATGCATAACATTTTTCTTAGAGAATTTTTTTTTTAAAAAAATTAATGAAATTTTTTAGCTTATATAGGAAGTAGAAGATCGAAATATTAATATTATAAACAAAAAAGTTCTAATTTGTGGGAAATTATGGGAATCCAATTGGTTTAAATTTTGTCATATGAGAAAATATGCTGCTGTACGAATACGAGTGTGGCTGACTGTATATATATATATATATATATATATATATATATATATACATATATATATATATACATATATATATACACATATATATATATATAATATATATATATATATATATATATATATATATATATATATATATATATATATATATATATATATATATATATATATATATATATATATATATATATATATATATATATATATATATATAGTGAATATCATTTTCGTATTCTAAAGACCCTAATGACCTCAAAACATGTTTCTGTTATAGTTTCCGCCCAAAGTTCCAACGTGACACCGGGCGTAATAGCTGAATTTCGCGTTTTCGAAATTCATTAAAAATATATAATTTAAACTATGATGATTAGGCAAGGTGACCCAACTCAGTGTATTCAAAAAAGTGTCTAAATAAAAGAGGGCATTCGTGTGACTTAGATACGAAAGCGGTACAGTACTTATTCTCAAACGGAACACTCTCAAATGGAAACGCGAGCTTCTATATTATCTTTATTAGCTTTTGAATAGAATCTTCTGAAATCTTTTTCAATGTTCAACTCAGTTATAAAGTGGTTTTTTTCATTGTTTTTAAAATAAACTTAACAATTTTTATTTTGAGTCGCATCATTTACATTGTATATTATATAATTCACTGACGTCACTATGTAAAATCGGAGTCTTAATTTCTATGTATTTCCTTATTTTAAATATCATCAACCGACATTGGTGATTCTCAAATGGAAACACTCACTTCCCCAGTCCCGACGTGTTTCTATTTGAGAATAAGTACTGTATTTACATTCTGTTTTATCCGTTTTATGTTACTATATTCGCTATTTCACATCAGTATTTTGAGGATATTAACCCCACGAGTGGTAAAAAAAGAAAGCCTTATATACCAATGTGCTATTTTCGTGACCAATTGTGGCAATTCTTCCGTAAGAGTTGGGTATCCATGTGTATGGTCCATAATTTGAACACTCAGTGTCTGGCTGTGCGGAGATTTGGTTTCACAGACGAGATAGATGAGTTGGAACACAATCATTCCGTGTTAAACTGTGATCTTTTATTTTTCTGTTATTATCTTCTCTGATGGATTTTAAAAATTTTTTCCCTATTTATTAATTTTCAACGTTCAATATAATTTAAAGATAAAGTCGGCGAGAGGGGAGACAGGGGGCTGTAGCTCGTAGGGCCCGGGTTCGAAAAGGGATACCTGGAGCAGAGGCGGCGGAAGATTAAAATTTAAAGTGGGCAAGATGACTTTTGCGAGGACTCCTTCTTTGATTTTCTAAAAATTACTTCCCAAAACATAGATAACCAGTAAAAAAAAGAATTTTCCGAAGCCTCCTTCTCGCAAAATATGGTAGCTCTCATTATCCGCTTTTACAATTTGATTTCAGTTTTTCTGAAATAGGGGCCGTGCGAGGTCCCAAAAAGCATGAGGCTAAGTGTGGTCGCACACTTTGCACATCTCTTGTACCGCCTCTGACCCGGAGTCATTGCTTAGGGGCTCCGGTAAAAGTGTGAAAATTTCTTTTTTTGTGCTTGGCTGTATTTTGGAGGAAAATTTTTTTGTTTGGTCCCGCAACCTGTTATTTCTCTCACTGGTCCTGTTTACAGATGACCCATAATCAGGGCCAGCGACAGAAATGACGGGCCCCCGGACACAACAAAACATTTTTCTCCAAAAATACAATTGAAAAAAAAAACGTCTTCTCACTTTCTTGCCCCCTAATCGAGGCTGCGGGCCCTCTTTTTAAACCCGGGCCCCATCTGCTCCACCCTCTCGCCGGCCCTGCCCATAATATCACATAACCTCAGATTTTGTGCAATGTTATTGAGCGGTGTTGGGGCCGCTTAATGTAACTCTCATATTATAAATCAATTTCCATTTGAATAGTGGTTTTGAACTTGCTTTTAAAATGTGAAAGCGAATTCTGTAATATCGACCGATACTTACCGAGTATGCACTTCAATGGTAAGGTTGATGCGAAGAAATAATTACGTTCTATTTAGTTAAATAATAAGTTTATTTATAATAATAAGAATAATAATTAATTAGTAAAGAAGAGACAAGTTTAAGGTTATTTTCGTTTATGCCTGACTTATTTTTATATTAACTTAAAATGCTATTGTGTTAGATATGAATCAATATGTACAATTATGGTACGTTGTATATTCATGTAGATATGTATGTATGTGTTTAATTAAATTAGACCACCAAAAGTTTTTTTTTGATGAATTTTATAGCAAAAAAATTTATTGTTTTTAATTTTCTTTAATTAAAATTTTTATAAATGATAATTGTATTCGCATTGGTGATGAATTTCCATCCAACTGATGGGCTACTTATCGCAGGTTTTTTTTTTCTTTTTTAATGCACATGTGTGAATTGTACGTAAACAAAAATTGTAAAATATATGTTTGCTCTTAGTGGGATAATTGACCAATTTTGGAAAACTCTTTTAAGATACGCACAGTGGCGGATTTACCAGCAGGCTGAGTAGGCTGGAGCCTAGAACGACAGATTTTAGGGGAGGCAAATTTGGGCCAAAAAGGGTGGCAAAATGTAGAATTGGTTTTTTTTTTGCTCATCACTTACGTTTTTTTAAGAAGGGCGGCAGATTTTCGGGGCGGAAAAATGTAGAATTTGAAGTTTTTTTTTTTTGCTCGACACTTACGTTTTTTAAGAAGGGTGGCAGCTTTGGCAAAAAGGGCGGCAAAATTTTTTTTTTAGCTTTTCAGGGGCGGTATTTTTCACTGAGCCTAGAGCGGCACTTAGGGTAAATCCTCGACTGGATACGCATATTTATGCATTATACATGTATATATTTTCCATTTTTGAAAATAGTATCGAAAATCGTTAGAAAAAGTAGACTGTGTTGGTTTTTGTCATCTACACAGCAGATGATTTTTGTCATTCGTTAGGTTTTGCAGATGATTTTTGTCACTAGTTCGGTTTTGCAGATGATTTTTGTCATTCATTCCGTTACGGTGTACTTGTGAGTATTAACAAAGTATCACCAACTTTTGTTGGTATATTTTAAACACTAGCATTTACCCGCGGCTTCGCCCGCGTGGCTGTAGAAGGACTAAGCGTGTTTTAGTACACATTACGTCCTCAGAAGTATGGGCACATCTTAAACCAAGGGATGTACCTAATTTTGCAACGGCTGTGTACCACAACATAAAGTACACTACCGCGTCAAAAGTATGGACACACCTTGACTCAAGGAGTACCTATACTTTTGACGATGTAGTATGTGCTGGAACCTGCTCAGCCTTTCCACTCGTGGCTTTTGAAGTTATGACATCTAGTTCAAACGTCTAAATTTACTTTCATTTTCCCACAAGAATTTTTCCACAGAAATAAAATGTTTTCTCCAGGTAAAAAGTAGACAACATTGTTTTAACAATATGCAAAGTTCGAATGAAGTCAGTGATCCTTTTTTTATCGTTTTAAATATACATATTTTCCCACGGGAATAGGACTTCTCACAGGATTCAGATATTTTCTCGGGGTAGAGAGTAGTCTGTGTCCCTTTTTATCCCCGCTGTAAATAATATGAAATGCTTAAAATCAATCCTCCATTTTTTAACAATCAGTTGTCATTATTAACTTGTTTCATTTTAAATACATTTTCCCTTGGGAATCAGATACTTTCTCGGTGTAAAAACCTATGCCTATCTGCTAACAAATTCAGCTAACAAAAAGAGTTCAAACAAACTCTACGAATTTTTTTTTTGTTTCATTTAAAATATATTTTTCCACAGAAATGAGATTTCCCACAGGAATGCGATGTTTTTCCAGGGTAAAAAGTCGCCTATGTTCTTTTCCAACCCCTCTTAACAATATTCGAAGTTTGAAACCAATAATCCGCTTTTAAATAGTCATCTGTCATAATTGTCATAGATTTTCCTTCGGGAATGAAATATTTTCCTGGGTTAAAAGATAGCCTATAACCATCTCCGTCTCCTAAGCTAAAGGGCTGAATTTTTAAAACGCTGAAACTTTTGCGTTCAAACCAGTAATCTAACACCAATTTCCATATTTCTAACACAGAAAATTACCAATTTCTATGAAAAATTTCATCCCCTATTTTACCCCCTTAGGGAGTGAATTTCCAAAAATCCCTTCTTCGTGTTTACCTACGTTATATAAGAAATCCCGGTTCAAAATTTCACGTTTCTAGGTGTTAGACTTCCATTTACAATTTCTTATCCTGTTTCAACCACTTAAGGGATGAAATTTTGAAAGCACTTATGGCCGGTTTTACAAACGGAGTTTAAGCTTAAGCTTAACTAAACCTAGTTTAAAAGTTAAACCCAGTTTATCTTCGCGTCTGTTTTACAATACAGTTTAAAGGAAAGTTTAAGTAAGCTTGTGTTGGCGAACCTGCTTTCAATCATTTGCTTATTTCATTCAATACGTCAAGTGCAACAGTTCCGGAGATATTGTGGTGGCTACACCGGTTTCAGATTTAAGTCAGCAGCACCATTGTTTCTCAGCTACGACTGTGGCAAAAAAATTAATTCTTTGGCAAAAAAATAGCAAAGACTTATCAGATATAAGTCAGCCCCACCATTATATCTCGGTAACGGCTGTGGCAAAAAAATCAATTCGTTGGTAAAAAATTAGCAAAAAAATAGCAAAAAAATATAGCCTAAGTGGGATCTCGGGGTTATGACTTGGCGGGGCTAGCTTCATAGACACAACTGGAAGGCTTTTATGAAGATATTTTTTCTTTCCAAAAAAATCCAAAATTTCTATTTTATAAATAATAAAAATCCAAAATTCCTAATTTATAAATAAACAGTGACTTTAATAACATTTTTAAATTTCTATGTCTACTTATGTCAACTTTTTGTCATCCAAAATATCAAAATATTACAAATATTCCTTGCCCGTGGTTCCAGCCCCCCTTCAAATCATTATATGGGCGCTCATGCTCCTGTCTCCTTATCTCCTCATACAATCCAGCGCTCTTTTCTCCTTGTACATACCATCAAGGTTGGCGAGAGAAATAACGAGCCTCCGGGCAAAGCAAAAAATTTTTGCCCAAAAATACAGCCGACAAGCAAAAAAAAAAAAAATTTTTTGCTCCGGCTCCTACAAAAGACTCCGAGCCCCGTAGGCCCGGCCCCCCGAGCTCAAACCCCACCTGCCTCCCTCTTGCTCTCTCGCTGGGCCTACATAGCATACAATTCAATGTCCTTATGATGCTTAGCTACTTGTAACATCCTGTACAACTTCATTTAGCAAAATTTGAGTAAATAATGAAATTCGTTGTAAGGTATATAAAATTACCTTTTCAATTTTAGTTATCAGACTTATAATAATAAAGTTATAATAATTTTTGTTATCAGACGTTTTTTTCAGAAATAACTTCATTAATATATAAATGTTAAAATTGTTTCAGTATTAGATACCGTTCCATAATGGGGGCTTTTACGTTATATACAATTTAATAATTTTTTCAAAAATCAGTTTATGAACTTCGATGCCATACAATTCTAGAAACACCCAAACTATAAAATTGTGCCTAATAAGACTTTAATGTACTCATCATGACCTTTAATTTGATAGAGATTCTATTCGGGGGCGTGTTTAGACCCCCCGTTATCTAAAACAATGATTAATTTGATGACTAACTGAATGATATTGATAGGTTTTGACAAAACTGTTTTACCGTAACTTTTTTCTGAACGTTAGTAGCACTCAGTTTAGAAAAAAAATTAATTAATGATTTTTTCATGATTAAATGATTTTAAATACATTTAAAATTATTTTTCTAATTTATTTTTCATTCGCCAAATCTAATAACAAGTGTAATTATAAAGGTATTATTGTTAAAACTTTCTCTTGTGCTCTAATACCGTTTTGTACAACGCATATTACATTTGATTTAATTGAACAACTATGGTTACAAATGTTACAATCATTGCAATAAAATTGATTCGCTCTTTATGTAGTACACAAGTCAATTTTTATCAGATATTTGTGTGTAAAATTAATCCGTTGGACATGAGTTTTAAAAATTTTTCAATTTTTTTTTTTTTTTTTTTTTTTTTTTTTTATAACTTCGGCTATTTCATAGTATCTGTGCACACAATGATTTGTTATTCTTTATTTTTATTTCAGTAGTCAGGCAAAAGTTTTTGATACAACGATTTTGGGTAAAATTTCGCTTCATTGTATCTCGGCCTTTAATGATATAGATAATATTTAATTGGATCAATAATCCCCTAACGGGATAAATAATGCGCATCTTGACAATCTTTCTTTCACAATACTTGAGTAGCATTATTCATAGTCATACAAATCAAGAATACCCTAATCGATTTATAAACTTTTTCGAAAATGCAGATTATAAAATTCATTTACTTGTAAACTGTTGGATTTACGTGAGCGAATTTAGGTATGCTACTTACTTATTGAACTCACTATGTTGTTTAATGCTATTTTTATCGTTTTTGTTGCAACTGATTCCGAGGAAAATAAGAAATATGATTTTAGGTGACTTACACACTTTGCCAGCATGTACTCTATAGAATTAAGGGGGACCACTAGTGTGACATTTTGAAAAAACTGGAAATTTTTTTTTTGCATGTTTCGATAGTCTATACCTTTGAAAATAACATACTAAAATTTCAGATACATATCTCAAATAGTTTTTGAGTTACAGCCATCCGAAGAGCGGATTCTGATTTTCATTGTTAACTTTGAGGTATTGAGAAATGTATGAAGGTTGACAGTTCGGGAGTTTCTGGACGTGGTTGCCAGTCACATGTTGTGGAGAAGCTAAACCCTGGCACATTTAAACGACTCATCTAGCTTTACTATGACCGTTATAGTGAGTACATCGTAAATAATTTTAGTAAAAATTCTCAATGATTAAAACTAAAAGGTAAAATGAGGGGCTCAGAACTATAGTGGTGTAAGTCAATTTTTTTGGGAATGGGGATATTGCGAAATTATTGTTATTTAACCCGATCTTTATTCAGTGCCAAAATGACAAAGTCATTACTTATACAATAAAGCCTATAGAGACCATTATTTTACTTTAGCTCCATATACTTACTATGCTTCACTCATACTTTAACGTTAAATAACTTAAAACAACATATTTTGACTTACACCACTATAGTTCTGAGCCCCTCAAATAAAGAAAAACTACATTTTTCAAATTTGTTGCAGTTATAACTCGAAGACAAATCATCCGGTCGAGTTGATTCTTATTGCAGCTTCTTTTATATATGTTTCTTCGTGCCATGAACCTCCAGTTTTCTGATCAAAAAAAAAATGTAATTTTTGCAAGCCAAAAATCATCAAATTTTCGCGTAAATTTTGAAACTTTTTTAAAAAACTCCGCCACTTTGTTAAATATCAACTTTTTTTTGCGATTGAGGTTCATGGAATGGAAAATACCTTCTAGTTTAATAGGCTTTTTGGTTTTTTTGATTTCAGGCACTGTGAAGGTCGCTATCACTGCAGCAGTGGGGGAATTTTTTTTTGGGGCCTTGGGAGATCGCGAATAACTCACTGAATTTTTAATTTTTTGGTCCAAAAATTTTATCATGAATTTATTTTATATCAACGAATATATTCTTAAAATATTAAAACATTCCATACAGTAGTTTCCTGTCAAAAAATTCCCAAAAATCACCTTTTTTTTAGGCGGTCACGTTAGTGGTCCCCCTTAAACAGACATCGCAAAACTCATATTTCAGCACAACTATATAATAATGCTTGTAGATTATAAAAATATAAAATAGTCACCAAAATTTAAAACTATGATTTATTGAGTGTCTTATTTTGCCAGAGAATTACCCAGTAACATTTGACAGCAAGCTTACAACTTGATATTTATCTGAATTACATGGTAAACGAAGTGGTCGGAAAGCGAAATTTCATATTACACGACCCAATATTATTTCAGCTAACGGCGGAAATAATTCCAGAATACAATGATACTGTTTAAAATTAAAAAATGGCATTTAATTATCTTTCTAACCTTCAAGGTCCAAAGAAAGTGTCGATATTTATCTGAATTATATGGTAAACGAAGTGTCGGACAGCGACATTTTATATTACACGACCAAATATTATTCCAGTTAATGACGGAAATGATTCCAGGATATAATGATACTACTGAATATTAAAGAATAGCTTTTAAACATTCCTTTAATGCTTAAGAAAGTGTCGATATTTACTTGAATTACATGGTAGACGAAATGGTCCGAAAACTTCATTTCACATTAAACTTAAATGTAATTTAATAAAAAAAAAACTGATTGTCATTTGTGATCATATATGTAACCGGTCCGCACAAAATTATCTGAAATTTTACCGGGCCGTCATTTAAGGAAGGTTAAAAAGCGCAGCCCTAGAGTGTATATATTAATAATAATAATAATAATAGTAATTTCTAATGGATTTAAGCGTTTGATAATGAAGTCATATTGTTGTAAAGTAAAATCTTTTATTTATTATTATTAGTAGATTATAATTTCAGTGATAGAAAGTATAAAAATATGAATTTGAGGATATTTTCAGGTTTTTATTTACTATATCGCCTTTTTCATTTTTTGAGTTTGAAACTTGAGTTTTCAGTTATAATTTTGGTAGTATCGAAATTTCGGAAATTCGAATTTTAATACCAGTTTTACTAAACATATAAAATGTCCGGCAGTCCGGTTTTTCAGTATTACTAGATGCATGGTTTAGCTCTAGTTGCATGGTTGCATGTTATACTTTCTTAATTTTTTGTAGATTGACTTTTTTGCAGCGAAAATTTATACAGGCGCATACTTTTTAGTAATTGTTTAGAAGTGGGGCTCCACCTATTTTTAGGATTTCAAAATTTTTTTATGAAATGGAGCTTTTTAGAGTACTGTAAAAGACACTATTTCATTTTATTTCATTGATTTGTTATTTGTTTATTTATTTATTTATTTATTTTACAAATTTAAACAATATGTGAAGGAATCCATTTTCTAATTTTTAATTTTTTTAGGAAAAATTTATTTTAAGAATATATAATAACAAATTTTCACATACTTTGAATGAAAGGTAAATTAATATTATAATATTTTGTTCTTTTATTTATAAAAACTGATATTATTAGAATTATTAAATTACTGGTCAATTTACATAATTAATTTATATAGAATTGCAGCCAAAGTATTGCTTGTAGCCAGGGCCGGACCTAGCATAAGTGGCACCCCGGGCAGGGTCAAAAAATGGCGCCCCTGTAGAAAAAAAGATTTCTTTTTCCCTCTCATAAAGCAAGTGAAGAGCAAAGAAAAAGAAACGTCACATACCCAATTTTGGCGCCCTTAAGACCTGCATGTGTCTCGGCTACCCCCCTAGATCCGGCTCTGTCGGCGCCCCTCAAAATTTGGCGCCCCGGGCGGTCGCCCGGCTTGCCCGCCCCTTTATCCGGCGCTGCTTGTAGCCTTGTGCAGTTAGTAGCAGTTTTAAAAAGGGTTAAAAGAGTAGAAAGCAATATTGTTTATATCCATCTCTCTTGCTTTGCCAACAATTGTATTGCATCTTCCACTGCTTACTACGCACTTCACCTATGACAAACGCCAAGAGTACTTAGAATAACTATATTTATGTTGGGTACTTTGAATCAATTACGTTAATTACGTTCGCCATAGCAGTTTTCACTTCGGTTGTGCGACTCAACATAATTTTTTACCATTGTTGGTTTTGCTTACGCGGTGCAATCATTTTCAACCAACGCTTTCGATTAAAAGTTTCGCCAAATGTTGATTTAGCGTTGCCACTACGCAACAAGAGTTTTTCTAATATTAAAAAGACAAAGATTACGTTTGCTATTATAATAAAAACAATTAAATATGATTTTTTTTTTCTATTTTATTATTCATATAATTATGATTATACATATTTTTTTTTGAAAATATTTCATTTCTTTGAAATTACATATTATAGCTACAGTAGCCATTATGAAACTGTGCACTATCAAAGTGTTACAACCAATATTACTTTCACCACTCTGGTGTGACAAACACAATCAAACGCTGCATGTAAGTACACGTAGAATGTTTGTTTTGTTACTGTCGTAGTACAGGTACATAGCAGTAGTTACTGGCGTCTACATATTTTTTTTTTATCTCACTACTAAACTGTGATTTTAGTCCCGTGCTGTAACACTTTCATAGTGCCGACTGTAATTTCAATGGTACGTTTGCTGTCTTTACTGTTATAATATGTAGCTACGTATAAGAGAGATAGTTTTATTATTATTTTATTATACAGTATATTATAATGTATGTATACATTTTGATGCGATTAGAAAGTTTTAAGTTATATTTAATAAATAATTCATTTAAAATACCTTTTCACCGTTTTATTATTTTGATTTATTTGTGGTTTCACAGTGCATCGTACATACACACCATACACACACAACACATATATGTACGAGACATCGCACTGCTAACTATGTAAATGCACGCATGCATATGTGTAGTTTGTTTTTTGATGTAAGAATGTCTTATTTATGTAGATTGATTGAAATCAAACAAAAATTGAATGTCGTGTAACGGTTTTGAAAAGAAGTTTGTTGCTCTAAACATTTTCTTTTTTACGAAATTATTTAATCGGTAATATACAATCGGTCTAAAAAAAGAACATCAGTTCCAAGTTGTACTTGCGCAAATAGTGTTCCGTACAATTAACTGTTTTTATGGGTTTGATGTAACAGTATCGCGCGTACTCTTTCTCAACCTCGTATATCAAAAATTGCACGTTTTAGGACACACAAATAACATTAAATATTGTACTTATATATATACTTATCTACCTATATATATTTATATATGTAGGTAGCCAACATCAAAGAGTGTAATTAGCATAAATCTTAAGTTCATAATGATGAAAACACAGATTTAAATACGTTTTATTTGTGTCTCCAAAAATTGGGACTTTTCAGATACGAGGTTGAGAAAGAGTACGATGAGGGTAGTAGCTAGAGTACTTGTTTTCACGAATAAATTTTATTTCTGAAATAAATCATAATTCTTTACTAAAACTATTACATCTTTATCTTAGTCTATTTACGCTCACCTGAAATAAACAGAGAATTTACTAGATGTAACAACGCGTGCCGTCTGTATTTCTTTCAAAAATTATTCTGTTATTGATGGTTCTATTTATTATAACGCAGGTAGATAAGATTTTAAGTCAGTCAAAATTACTTAAATATTATATCGATTTCTGAGATATCAAGAATTTTTTGAGAGATCCTTTTGATGATAAGGGTGGACGGCAGCAATATTTAGCCTTCCTTCCCTGGGCACAACAAAAAGTTTTCAAACATTTTTTCTTCAAAAATACGAGCAAAATAAAAACATCTTCTCACTTTCTCCGGGCCCCTAATCGAGACTGCGGGCTGCCTTTTTGGATCCGGGCCCCTAGGCAATTGCCCCACCTGTCCTGCCCCCCCCCCCCCCTCAGAAAAAAATGAGTAAAAAGTATATGAACTTTAATGAACTTTCCTTTGAAGTTACTCACGATGCTCAATTTTTTTTTAACATTCCACAACACTATTATTATGTTAAATTTTAAATTTTTACGTCGAATAGTTTCAGAGAAAATTGCCTGTAACAGATCGACGGATACCAAAGTGATTAAATAAGTATTTCGTTTTGCCAGTTTTGGTATGGAACACTAAAAAGAATTAAGAATACTCACAATGATAACGCTTGCAGTACAAACGAGAATGGGAATTATTGCAACAAAAAACTAAGAAAGCATTGATTATTGATTGAAAAGTTGCTTCTTCAATTATTTTAGAAGATTTTTAGCTTTATAAAGAGAGTTTTCCTGCAGTAACATTTAGCAAAATATCCAAATGACAAAATAATTAACCGACAAAATAACCTTGGACCAGTTTACTAACAATGTAGTAAAAAAAATTTTGAACGATGATGGGAAGTTTTGTGTATTATGGATTCAAAAAATTCTGATTATACTTGTATGTATCTTAACTTTCAGGTATCATATTCATTTCCCTACCACATCCTTTTTTGTACCTGGCATATACCCAAACTCGAAAATATTGTGGCTTTTCTTTATTACATCCTATCTTATATTTTATTTTCGTGTATTGGAGATTAAAAAAATCATAATCATATCATATTTGCATGTATCCTTACTCAAAAGTATCATGCATTTTTTTTTTTTTACAAGAATTTTGTATTTGACACCCGTAATTTTTTTTGGAAATTGTAGTTTTAAAAAAAAAAAAAAACAACTATTAATGCAATTTTTACTTTACGTTTGAATCTATTTTCGATAGTAGGTCGAGTGTATAAAAAAATTTATCTTTTTAACAAATTAGGAATAAATTTTTTTCTCCACCTTTCTCTATACGGTAGATGTAAGTGTAAGTATATATCTCAATTTAAAACAGATACAGTACATAACCAAAAGGGTATCGCCGGGTATGCATATGTGATTTCGACCCAGCGGCTTTTTCGGTTATTCTTTTTCATGAACGTTGCTTATGGTGAGTAATGTTTGAAAATATGGGTATCAGACCTCTATTCCCTATATTGTCAGAAATATGGGGGTAACAACCCTTAACTTTAATTTTTTTTTTCTTCAAAACTATTGAAGATAATTAGATGAAATTAACAGAGGATGTTGACATATGGTAGCTTTATATTATACAATTTCTTTACATTCGTATGACGTCATTTACTATATTAAAAAAATAATTGAAACTTTTGAGGGTGCGTGTTTTAGACCAACCCCTTGAGTGACACCTACCAAAAAAGTATATGTTATTTGGCTCTAACATAGTTATCCTGTGTAGAAATTTCAGGAAGGTAAGATTGGTGGAAGGTGACTTAAAAAAATATAAATTCAGGTTAAGTAACAATAAGACACCCCTATGAAGAAAACAAAGGTCGTGATCTGGATGGCTTACTGTGGTATTTGTATGCATTTTTCGACACTGACTACGAATGTGGGGTCAAAAAAATTCTTATACCCTTTAAATTTTTGTATAGAGCCACAAAAATATCTCTTAAATAGGTGTAAATTTTAAATAAAATCCTCCTAAAAATATTTTCCTATATATATATATATATATATATATATATATATATATATATATATTTCGAAATTTCCTTCTCTCTCTCTCTCTCTCTCTCTCTATATATATATATATATATATATATATATATATATATATATATATAATATGAGAATATTTTACTTTGCCAGTTTTCACTATGAATATGATTTATCTTTTACGAGCTAGCTTTCGAGTAGTTAACTCATCATCAGAGTTAAACCTGATGATGAGTTAACTACTGGAAAGCTAGAAGCTAGTAGGTACGCAAAAGATAAATCATATTCATAGTGAAAATTGAAAAAGTAAAATATTCTCATATTTTATAAAATATGGATCTTCACAGAGTAAACCTTCAAAATGTTAATTATAATATAATTATATAGTTTGTTTATTATATTTGGAATATAGTCGTCATATTTCCTTCTCTGTTTTGCAAATTTTTTCTATTTTGCAAAATAGAGAAGGAAATATGGTGAGTATATTCCAAACATAATAAACAAACTGTACCTATGATTATTTTCATTATTAACAAGGCTGTAGACAGATAAATTCAGTTTTAACTAGCTATATACAGTGCCGTGTTTATTGTTGATCGCTATATTATGGGTTATGTAAGACACAGTTCTGTCAGATTTTCAGCAAATTTCCAGAAGGGAAACTGAGTTATTATAGCAGCTATCATGGCGCGACTTGAGCTTACGACTGCAAAATTGAAAATGCACCTTTTTGGGTCCTAAAAACTGGAAAAAGTCCTATAAAATAGGTTTTTTTGAACCAAAGCCTATATAAATTGTTTTTCGAAAAAAATGGGTAAATCGCTATGTTACGCAGCATGCTGCGACAGGAACATTTTTAAACTACATAATTACAATTTAATGCTACGATTAATTTAATTTGAGCTAAATGTTCTCTTAACTACACCGTTGCCGTCATAGTTGTGATTACAAATCGTTCACTTGTACAATGATATAATCTTAATTGTTATCGTATACGAAGATTTTTGTCGACTACTGTATATGTTGGAAAAAACATATTATTGATTTCATCAGTGTTTATAATATTATAATTGTAGCGAACATTTCATTCATTGATGAGAGTTGTCTTATATGTACATATCCAACTATACTCTGTGGTTCATCAAAACATTTCCGATTCAGGTTTTATCTAACGAACAGAGAACTGATGAGAAAGTAGTGCGTTGAGTAATGTTAGGTATATATTATTTTATTACCACACTCTAATAGCGACACATATGCATTTGCTAAGTTGCGTTCCAGGAATGTTCATTGACTACAATTCACCGACGGAAAGTTCATCGGCAACAATTCACCGACTAGAAAATTCATTGCCTCGCACTTCGCCGAAAGGATAATTCACGGATTAGAAAATGCACCGCCTCGTAATTCGTTGAAAAGATGATTCAATGAATCTGAAATTATCATTTCTAATTACAGTAGAATATGTAGTAGGTATATTACGTGATTGAGGTTGTAAGTTGCATATTACACACGATCGAAAAAGTTACGCAAGAGCCGCGCAGCGGTCAGTGCGTAGTTGCACGAGTGTGTAATATGCCTTACAACCGAGTTACGTACTATACTTTATCTACGACTAACATGAAATTCACAATAAACGATAAAAATTTGGTACAGATCTATACAAATACCAATACATTAAAATTATGTATAGTATTTGAAATTTATTAAAAACAAACGTAAACATGCAGTTGTTAGGCAAAATTTTTGTACATATTCTAATATAATATGTATATCATGTATATCACTGTATAATATATAATATGAGAATTAATAAAAGTGTAGTAGGCTTAATTATTTTAAGTATACATGCATGTAAAGAGCTATTTTTTGTACAGCTGGATATATGGCTGTATGTAAAACGTAGCTTACTTAGATAGTATTTTGTACAATAAACAAGCAATTTCATGGTAGTCGTAGAAAAAATACTTTACAGTGTTTGTAAAATCATGATTGATATTTTACTCAAGAGATTCCTAACTTACTTCGATTAACTTTTGGGTAATTATTTAGAATTGAGGCTTCAACTATTTTTGCTATAAAAACAAAACTGATAGTCGGATTTTAATTTTTTAATTTTTTTTTTAAATATTTGCCATTACGCGGAATTAGTTAAAAAAATACTAAAATTCGATACTAATATTGGAAAGGCTGAGAAATTTCTGTTAAATCTGGAAAATGCATGTATTAATAGAAATAAATAGACGTGGAAGCACCATGGAATTAGGTTCCATTATTAGATTACCTTTCGTCCGATTTTTTTTCTACTAATCCCCCGTAATGTCGAACATTTAAAAAAAGAATCATTAAAATTGGACCATCAGTTTTGTTTTTATAGCCAAAAATAGGTGGAGTTCCAATTCTAAATAATTATCTAAAAGTTTATCGGAGTAATATTATAGACTTATTTTTAAGTGAGAAATTTGTGCAATTGTAATCAGAAATAACAATTGTAGAGTCGGTGAATTATCCTTTCGACGAATTGGGAGGCAATGGATTTTCTAGTCGGTGAACTTTCCGGACACAGTTTAGTTGTTTGTTATTATATTTAACTTTAGGGTATAGGCTATCGTTGTTCTCTGTTCGCTACATTAAACTGAATACGAAATGGTTTGCTGAATTAGAATTAGATCAAGCAGTGGTAAATTTTACTAATATCATTCAATCTGCTGCTTGTGAATCCACTCCAGACATTGTCAATAATTCAGGTGTCAAAGTTACCTTACCAGGTACAGTTAAGGACTTGATTTTAGAAAAACGGAGGCTAAGAAGAATATGACAACAGACCAGGTTTCCAGGAGACAAAAATCGTTTTAACAGAATATCCTAAAAGTTAAAGCGATTACTGAATAAATTAAAACAGGATGCTATTGAAGATTATCTCGAAAATCTTTGCTCAACTGAAGCATCTGACTACTCCCTCTGGAAAGCTACTAAGCACATTAAACAGCCACAACAACAAATACCACCACTTCGTGAAAATAATGGAAGCTGGGCAAAAAGTGCACGAGAAAAGGCAGAACTTTTTGCTGAAACTCTATCAGAAGTTTTTCAACCCAATCACGGAGACAACTTAAATATTGAAGAAACTCAACTTTTAGAAGCATCTCCAGAGCCAACTGTCCCAGTTGAACTTTTTTCACCAAAGGAAATTAAAAGATTGATCTGAAATGAATTAAATATAAAGAAAGCTCCTGGCTATGATCTTGTCACAGCTAGGATTATAAGAGAATTGCCTAATAAAGGTATTATGATGATAAATTTAATTTTTAATGCCATTTTAAGACTAAAATATTTCTCTGCTGTTTGGAAATTAGCTCAAATCATCTTAATACAAAAGCCGAGGAAGCCAGTAAATGAGGTGACGTCGTACAGACCAATCAGTTTACTCCCCGTTTTATCCAAAATGTTCGAAAAGTTATTTCTCAGAAGACTGCATTGAGTCCTCGATGACCTTAAAATTATTCCAGATCATCAGTTTGGTTTTTGCGCAAAACATTCAACCGTCGAATAAGTTCATCGTGTAGTCAATACGATCAACCGCTCTTTTCAAGAAAAAAAATATTGTACAGCAGCTTTTCTCGACGTGAGTCAAGAATTTGACAAAGTATGGCATAGCGGTTTATTGTATAAATTAAGGAAAAATATTCCTGAATCATTTTACTTAATACTGAAATCTTATTTGTCAGATCGTTACTTTCATGTAAAGTTTCAGAGTGAAATATCAGAAATGTTTCCAGTTCGTTCCGGTGTACCACAAGGTAGTGTTCTAGGGCCTATTCTTTATCTTATATATACTGCAGATCTGCCGGTTGATGAAGAAAATACTACTGCAACATTTGCTGATGATACTGCTATCCTAGCTACTGATAAAGATCCAAATGTTGCATCACAAAAGTTACAATCTAGCCTGCGTCGAATACAGGAATGGTTACATAAATGGCGTATTCGAGTAAATGAAACGAAATCAGTGCAAGTTACATTTACTACGAGAAAAGGAACCTGCCCTGCAGTTAGTTTGAATGATGTAGTGTTACCATTAGCTACTGAAGCTAAATATCTAGGTATGTATCTAGATAGAAAACTAACATGGCGTAAACATATTTGGACTAAACGCAAGCAACTAAATGTTAAGTTTTCTAAGTACTATTGGCTTCTAGGTCGTAAATCAAAGTTGTCTTTAAGAAACAAAGTGCTAGTTTATAAAAGTGTTATCAAACCAGTATGGACTTACGGTATTCAACTTTGGGGTACTGCTAGTGTTAGCAATATTGAGATATTGCAACGATTTCAGTCTAAAGTGCTACGAGCCATAAGTGTTTCCCCGTCGTACGTGCGTAACGATGACATACATCGCAGTCTTCAAGTGCCCACAGTGCGTGAGGAAATAGTACGATACAGTGATAAATACATTCATCGCCTAGAAATCACCCTAATGTGTGTGCCCTTAACTTACTTGACAATAGTGACTCTTTGTATAGACTCAATCGACAGAATATTTTAGAATTAAGATATAGATTTATTTAGCTTTTAATGAATAGTATATTATATTTAGTATATAATTTATTTTGAGTGATTACCAGTGGGTAATCACCATTCCCGTTATGTTCTATCATCGCCTATTTCGCCTATTTTATATAGTTCTATTTAGAACTGATAAATAATCGATAAACAAAGATATTAAAAAAAAAAGTTGTTTGTTATTATATTTAACAGGGTATAGGCTATCGTTCTTCTCTGTCCGCTACATTAAACTGAAATGGTTTGCTGAAGCGCACTGTATGTATGTGTGTTTGTGTGTTGTATGTTGAACTTGAATTTGTAAACGATATCATATGTTTCACATGGTTTATAAATTGGAATACACTTCCAGCAACCTATAGGTATATATGTATTATATTATAACGTAAAAATATATTATTCGCATTTATTAGTGTAGAAACTAATTAATCTATTACGCTGCAATTTAATGAAAGAAAGGATCTTGATGAAAGTAAAATAAAGGAAATGTACTTAATTAATAAAATAAAGTTAATAGAACATTCGAGAACATATTATTATTTATATATCAATCAATTTAGAAACTGTCGAGTTATCCTTGCGTGTTCTGGTTTTTTCAATAGTTTCAACTGCTTTAAAGTGGTCCTGAGAGACCGTACTTCTTAAATAATTCTTGATAATTTACTGTCACTTTAAAAAAGTTGCTGTGGAGGCACGTAAAGTAAGGAACAGTTAAGGGGCTTTTGTAATATTATGGGAACTGTAATGTGTAGTAATTCTGGTAATATAATTTGTAACTATAATGGAAATATTATGGGCATGGTAATATCCAGGGCTGGCGAAAGAAATGATAATTTTCAAACATTTTTTTCTCTAAAAATACAGTAGGTAAACAAAAAAATCTAACTGTATCCGGTCCCATAACCGAGGTCCCGGGATCCTTTTTAAACTCGGGCGCTCGGGAAGTTGCCCCACCTGACCTCCCCCTCTCGCCGGCCCTGGTAATATCATTTTCACAGCAGTCGTGTTTATTTAATTTTTTAATTATCTAATCTTATTGAGGCAGTTATGTTGGATATGCTGCTTCTAGGCAATTATCTGACAAAAGTTGAAAATTTAGCTCTTACACACTTTCAAGTCTATACTAAGGTGGTAGAAGCATTGTAGTTACTTTTATGAAATAGAAAACTTTTTTCTTCAAAATAAAATTTCTACTCAGCTTTACGTTTTTGAGTTTCCTGAACAGTTTTGGTACCGTGTTTCTCCAACTATTTATACGTCCAGAAAATTTTCCAACGTGCATAACTTTGGAACTATTCAATCAATTTTGATGAAGTTTTGAGGAAATTATGCGGATTAGCTTTTCTAGATGGTTTCTTGTCGTTGTAATTAGTGCACAAGCAAACGTAAAATTTATTAATCGCCGATATTTTTTTTACTTACTATTTGTTCGATTCCGTCCAATAGATTTTAAGTAGTAGTTCACTGATTTTGGGTGCGATTTTTTTTTTTAAATTTAAGCTAATTCTTAAACATAAAATGTGTCTTTTATCCTATTAAGTGATTTGTTTCTAGAGAAAAATTATATTTCTTGTTGTCTTTTAATTTTTTTTAAATTATTTGAAAATTTGAAACTTTAAATAATGTTTAAGTATCGGTTTTTCCAATATTTTTTACTCACTAATTTAACGTTATAAAAATAGTTATGTACCTAGTCAGTATTTTTCATGATTTCTATAGTTGTATTATCGACCACCAGAGATTGAAGCATTTAAGCAGTTTAAGCACAGAATGACTTTAATAATTCGATAAAAGACGCATTCTTATATAAGTGTGTTACGTGTACGAGAAAGCTATGTGTCACATCTCTTGACAGTGTCTTTTTATTGAAAATTTTTACATTAACTAAAAATTATATTATTTGATAATTTTTTCTTTTTGACTATGTAAATTTCAGTAGCTATATTATAAGAAAGCACTATATACGAATTCAAATCGAAACTTTTGAATTCTTTTTTGTTATTGAGGTTTGTTAGAAGTCAAAAGGTAAACTTCAGTGAATAAAATTAGCATAAAGTTAAAAAATAGCAATACCCAATTTAAAATAATAGGTTTCGTTGTCTACCTCTGAGCAGGCTCGACGAGGGGGTGGGGTAGCCGGGGTTGCAGTGCGGGGTCCGGGTGTGAGGAGGGAGCACGTAACTGTCGGTAGAGGGCTCGAGATAAAAGCTTTTTTTTATTGCGTAACTTTTTTGGGAGAAAATTTTTAAAAAATGCGTTTTAATGCCCGCCATTGCTCCCCACGGCTTTGCCTGTCAGTAGAAAATCTTAATAATGACGCACTATATTAGGTATATGTTAAGTTCAATAACTAAAAATTTCACAAATCATTGTACCATTGAAAGAATATATATCTAACAACCTTCATTACTTATAATGTTTTTATTATTTTTGGCAAAATTTTATGAAATGTTTGTTTTTACAAAACAAATAACAGTAATATTTATTTACCTTCAAAATTTGAAAGGTCACGGAAACATCTTTTAAAATATTATTTTGTATTTCACAACTGAGTTCACAGATAAATATTTTGCATACACATCCATTAGAAAATTAAATTATTTAAAATACCATTTTCAAACAAAAAAAGAACTAGTTTTTTTTTTATTTTTTAGAAAATAACTACATAAAAATTTTCAAATTATGTTGAAAATTAATACCAATACAAAGTCTACGAAAATTTAATATTTTTATAGAGCTATGTAAATAATAAAAAATAATAACAATTTGGAAGCTTATTACTATTTCACACGAAACTATTTATTCATGGTTTTAGCTCATTATAGTTGTTAAAAAATACTAAAGAAAGTATTTAGATAATTTTTAATATTTATTGATTAATAATAATCTACAACATGAGTTTATTTTATAAAAATAAAAAATAATGATGCCTGTTTATTTAGAAGTATTTTTTTGGAAATTTTCGTTTAATAATTGATACTAACAAATATGTTTTAATCAAAAGAATGAACAATAAAGTTACAAGTTTATTGTGGCAAGCAATGGGTATAAATTCTTGATAAAATTAAAAAAAAATAAAATAGGACCGTTATAAAACGTAATCACGTAAAATATTTTTACTTTATACTCTACTTAATGAATATTTGTTCGTACACACATGGATACCTTCAAGATAATTACATAGATATTAAGTAGCTAATTTAAAAAGAAGAGAAAAAAGATAGTGATAGGACGTAACTGACTAACCAAGCTGAAGAAAAAAAATTAATTAAATAAGGGTAATTAAATATGTTCAATCATTGTATAAAATAAATTATTATTGATATTAAATTATAAATATACAGATTTTTACATGAACAAGATCAATTATAATTTGTTGATTTTGTTGGTAAAGGCGTAGAAACCTTTCATTATTCAAATACATTCTATAGCATCATTTATAATTAACAAATAATTTATAAAAGTATAAAAAGAGAAAGAGATCTCAAATGTAAATTAGTACATTGCTCTTTATTCATATTTAACCTCAATATTTTCTTGTTCTTTTAAGTCAAATATATAGATAGAAGTATAGATTTGAAAAAGTTGAATTTAACAACCAATATGTATAATATATGAATTGTTCTTAAAATTTTAATTATATTCATTATTTATGGTATTGTTATTTATTTGAATTTTTTGAAATGAATTGTTGTTATTTCGAATATGGAATTGTCAAATTACAACAATCAAAATAAGAATAATAAATATTAGATCAAATATGATGTATGTCCTTGAGCTAGTAGTATATTCAAATAGAAACAATCAAATTTTTTTAAATTGAAATTATGCAATAAATTGAACAGATTCATTTTACAGCTTAATGCCAATTTAATTATTCATAAATACATAATATATGCAATAATTAATGAATAAATTAGGACACATAAATAAATATTATGTGAAAAATGTTTTCGATGAAAATTGACAATTTTTATAAATATATAAAAATAATAAATAGGATAAAATGATGCATTTTAATGAATGGACGCAATCAATGAAAGAATAATTTAACAAATAAATAGTTAAATAAGAGTTTTGAAATAAATAGAGATAATTTGTTTGGATACAAAAGTTGTCATAGAGTAAGAGCTTCGGTACAAAAACCCCAAACAAACAATTAATTTCCCAACAACAAAAAATAATAATTATTTAAATAGTACTAAAATTATTAATAATACACTTTACAAAACACAGCCATAAAAGTGTTTAGGAAATTAATGAGAGGGGTTGATCAGTCTTTGACGGAAGCCCTTAGATCCATCTGGACCTTGTGGCATACGCACTACATTATCAGGTAAATGATATATGGTCGTGCTGTTACTGCGGGACCTTGGACCATTGCTAAAACTGTCTGATTCACGGCTACAAGTAGAAAGTCGACGATTAAATCCATTATAGTCGGAACCAGATAGACTACAGTTTGAAAAGCGGCGTGAAAGGAACATCATATTACTTTCCGAACCAGAATCGCGGCTACTTGCCGATAAACGTCGTGGCATAAACACATATGATCCAGGTGATTCGGAACCGGAACTGCATGAGGCCGCTGATAAGCGACGTTGTAACCATGTTGTGGGTTCTACGGGATGCGTAGCAAAATGAGCCGATGAACCACGACGCAAACGGTTACGTGGATCCGTTCCACGTGGTTTTTTATGGTGATGGTCGCTATATTCATTTTCAGAGGCACTTGGACAGGACATATCTGTTTCGCTTTTTAATCTAGTTACTTGGGTCTTTTTGGATTGCGCATTACGTTTCTTTTTCTCTGGATTTGGTACATTGTTCAGTTCGTACACTTTCATTTGAGAACCTTCTTCATATTGCATTTGGATTGCTTTTCTGGCGTATTCGGAATCAGTATATTCAATAAGCGCACATACGACGCCGCTTAAGGACGGATTCTTATTAATAAATTGCCTAACGTCGGCTGGAATTGGATTTCCCGGTCTTAAAATACGAATTAAAGCTATTTCGCCGCATTTTGAAAATACTTCGGCAACATTTTCGATAGTTGGTTTGCTAATAGGCATATTGACAGCAACCACTGTTCGTGATGGCGCTGTCTGGTCATATTGGGGTAACGGTTCAATTCGCCGTAGCTTTGTGCCAGCTTCATTAATTTCTAATTTCTTTGAGCGAAGCAAAGCCGATGCCACTACTCGCCAATCTTTCGTTAGATGTTTCACTCGTTTGAAGCTTGAAATTAATTTTAAAGAAACGTACCCTTCTTTGTTGCGTTTCACGTGTTTTAATAGGAACGCATCTTTCGTGATATTTACATCAGAAAAATAGAACTCAACTTGCTGTACAATTTTCTCAGCTAATTCTTCTGATGGTGGTGTAAACGGTGGTGGTACTTGGGGTTCTACTGTTACTTCACAACCGGAATCTTTGCCACCGGCTGATCCTGTATCAGAACCACTATCAGAGAGATCACCCATGTGAGCACCTTCATCTTCGGTGGTCGTCAATGAAGGGCGCTTATTTGGTGATGACAGGAGCACTGCACGTTGATCGTAAGAAAGTGAAACGTCACTATCGATGGATGAAATACTGTCTCTGGTTTCTGAATGTTTCATTGGCGGCGGTGAGAATGACAAATTGCCAACAATGTCCTGCTCAGTTTCCTCCGGTAGACCGTCAAGCGGATGATGTGCTGACGCGGGCAACATTTCTGATGAGGTTGTACGGTGATTGTTTATTTCACTGTCACACATTTTGTTTTTTTCAGAAAAAAATTCGTTTCACGTACGCTGAATTGTTCGTCAATATATAAAGTTCATTCACTTTTTTCACTGAATAGTAGAACACAATTGTACACGATTTTAACAAAATACAAAAAAGAGACAGCTGATAGTAACAGTCCAGTGCTGATTATTGTTTATTTCACTCACTCACTAACCACTGCTGGTGCTCCGCGCGATTGTTGTATCGACTAACAAGTGGGGCAACCAACCGCTGTGTAGTGTGTAGAGTTACTGAGCCAGGTGATATTTGTGTTCTTGTTTATAATGTGAGTAGTGCGACGAGGTGCAGACAACGGCAAAGGTGATTCTGGGTCACTGGGTGTCTGTACCAGCGAGTTCGCCACTGCCTCAACATGTGATGACCTAGCGTTGCGCTTCGATGTTTGTTTGATGGTAATACCACTACAATGTCTAATGGGCTCGCTGCCAACGTTACACTAACTTATAACAAACGTACCCCTTACATTTTCCTACGTACTCCCACCATAATTTTCCCACCACTCCCGTACGGCGGAACGTTACAGTCATTGTTTTCAATCGTTATGTGTACAATTAGGCGCATACGTTAAATACACGTTATTACTACTAGCTTGTTAACCTTGTTCTTTATTGAGCTCTATGGAGATGATCCCCACACGTACACCACGTTAACATTGACAACACAAACGGGGTTAGTCACTTGTCACCTTCCATTGAACAAAAACGATCCAGGGTTAATTTTTATAATGTTTACTTCCAAAGTGACCATGATATTTGTGCAGTTACACAC
Source organism: Brachynemurus nebulosus (assembly GCA_035578155.1). NCBI lineage: Eukaryota > Metazoa > Arthropoda > Insecta > Neuroptera > Myrmeleontidae > Brachynemurus > Brachynemurus nebulosus. The sequence goes on along the minus strand of JAPWDM010000018.1, from coordinate 3,856,495 downwards.
ACACATATATATCCATTTCCAGTCTCTTTAATGGATTTTTGGGTGTTTTGTAATATACATAATAATTATGTTTCCGGTTTGTTATTTTGTAACGAAATCTACTACAACTTGTCAATACACTTTTAATTTTTCCGCTTTAATTACAGTTTAATTCCTTGTGTGAAAGTGAAAACTATCTAATTTTTTATTTTTTATTTTTATTGTCCTTAAACTTTAAACAGTAGTAATTTTTATAATATTCGGCCAAATTTGTATTTTTCCGTTTAATGTTTTATTAAATAATAAATTGTTTGAAATTTCCCTCAATATAACTCAGACTTTCTGTATTCACTTTTCACTTTAGTAATCAAAGCTGTGTTATTACGCAAAAATTTTACTTAAATTTCTTTGTTTGTAAATAAGTGTTACCAAAAGCAAAATAAGTATTAACAAATTATATTTCTCCATAAATTTTAGTGGAGGCGTTTAAATAACTTTGCAATGATATAAAAATTTCAGTTTCACTGTTTTCATTTTCATTAATTTATTGATCTCAGTTTTTTGTACCTTGATTAATGTATAAATATTATTTAACTTTTAAATACCGTAAAACCGTCTAGACCCGGACAGGGGGTCTGGACCCGGACACTTTGCACCAATCTTCAAAGTAAATAATTTCTACATTAACCTGCAACAATAAACATTTGTTCTTGACGTCATTAGAGAGAGAAAAACATCCTCTAAACAGCTGTACCAATAAAAACTACGGATTTCAACGTTTACTATCTCATTTTACAGGATTCCTATCCTACAGTTTTTCAAAGAAATAAAATGTGTGTCTAACTTAGACATGCAATTTTCGTCATAATTGTCATATTGTTTTAGTTTTGAGATGTACCTATGTGTTCAGAATTTTATCGCGCATCATTTAATGATGTTTGAAGTTATATTCGATGTATATATATAAAAATACATGCTATATACATATATCCGTTTAGACCCGGACACATCAGTTTATTACACTATAGCCGCGATTCGCACTGGCTATAACTTCCACTGTCTATACGTTAATATTCCCGCCAGAATTACGCAGTTTATGCCTCCTTCTGGTGTCATATCGCATGTTTACTTCATAGAGAGGCATACTATGTATTGACCCCTTTCCCTTCCCACAAAATGTTTTGAAGCCTTTTGAAGACGGGAGAGATTAGTTTGCATGTTATTACATTATTTAAGTAAGTGTCCGGGTCAAGACCGATTTAGGGTATAGACCCGGACACTTACTAATTATTATTTATTTTTTTTATTTTTACTTATAATGAAACAAATGTGTCAGGGATATAACAAATTATATACACTCTTTCTAATGGTTATACTTTTATTGGTGATATCTATGACGGAAATATGTATAAACATAAAATTAACTGAAAAAATGTAAAAAAGTGCCCGGGTCTAGACGGTTTTACGATATGTCCAGTTTTCAATGTCCAGTTCTTGGGCTCCTGGTTAAGAATTTGTAATAGGTAATATAAGTATAATGTTTAAATTATAATACTTTTTAAATTTTTACATTTAGTTGAACTACTTTTCCAAATTTATTTTGAATTATTTATCTGTGCTCCCCTGCGCTCACACCATGACATGTTTAAGATGAAGTCATCAATTTTTTATCTCAAATAATTTAAATAATATGAAGACGTGATGCAAAATAGATAGCGAATTTTGAAACTATCAAAAATATTACATTAACGTATAACAGCTATTAATATTTTAAGGGCGATAAGCAATTTTTTGAATTACGATACTTTAAAAATTACTGAAAATTGAAAACGAATTTGTCACAAAATAAATTTATAATTTGTCAAACGATCCAGTGGCATAGTCATATATTAATTTACTATTGGGATTTGTCAAATAGGCGGAGCTTAAGAAAAATGGCTGATGAACAAGTGCATTAACAGTAGTTTTATATAGGTATAGTAATCAGTGTTATATTCAGAAAAAATGATAAATATTGGAACTGTTTGTATTTGGGTTGACACAAGTCCGAAGCAAATGGATTTTGTTGAAGGAGAGAAAATTTTACATCTGTAAAATAGTTAAAATGTGGCAAAAATATGAAAAAATGTGTTAATGAATATTATAATTTAGAGTATACAAACGTCAAATTAAAGTAGCAAACGTCATAAAATAACTGGAGAACTGTAAATGAATGGAAAAATTAAATCAATTGTATGTATTTTCGGATCTACAAAATTCAGCTCATAAATGACATTTCAGCAAATGCACTTTAAGAAAAGTCTGATTTTTCAATACTAGATGTCATCCCGCCATTCGACAGATCCCAATAGGAAACTTTGAATAATTGAATGTTTTAGGTATATTACAGTTTTATGGAAAAGAAGCGGGCCCGACAAGAAGGAGGCAGGCGAGGTTCTAGTCCCGTAGCTCGGGTATGAAAAGGGGGCCCGAAGCCGCCGACATTTGTCAGTGGCCCGGACAAGAGATGAAAGAGTTTTTTTTTACTTGTCACTTGTATTTTTAGGAAAGAATTTTGTTTGTTGGCCCAGACAAGAAGACAATTTTCTGTGTATCAAAACGACTTATAAATAAATACTGTGTTATCAATCTTTCGAATAAAAAACATCTGCGATAATTAGAACCCATTGAAAATATTTGAAGCGATTATGAAATATTTGCAAACATTAAGTATTTCTCTTTTACATTTTGTCTGGGTTGAAAATGTTATATTAAAGTTGAACGTTCGATTGAATTATTTTAATGATGCGTTACTTGTACAATTGTTACGAAATAGCAATTACACGAAATAATTTTTTGAGATGAAGTTTAAACGATAAAAAAAAATGTTTAGTAAAAACATAAAATTTTGATTTTGAAAATTGATAACAATTTTACATTTGATATAATAGTCTCCTAAATTTGTATTATAGCTGGCAAACACGGCCCGCAATTCAAAAGGTGCCAATAAAACTCAGAATATAAACAAATGGAAATGTTTTGATTTAAATAGTCAGTCTCATTCTTTGACTGAGTTACAACAAACAGAGGCGTAGCGAGCATAACTGGTGCACGGTGCGTGACACTTTATTTGCGCCCCCTCATACTTCTAAAATTTAAAAAAATTTAGATAGTGGGACGGTGTATTTAAAATTTCGGAAAAAATTATTTCTCGTAAATTTGTACGTATATTAAATTTTTTTTTAAAAGTCCATATATTTGAAGTCATAATCTGGAAGTAATTTCGCAATTTCCTTACACTTTCACGTAGCGAAATTCTAATGGCAAACACAAAAAAAATTAAAGTAATAGCGTTATTAGTTTTTGGCGCTCCTCCTATTAGCTTTTGGCGTTCCTCTCAAAGTGGCGCCCGGGTTATGATAGTACCCCTTGCATCCTACTCACTATGCCACTGACAACAAAGTAAGCCGAATATTGATAAGATAATAATTAATATAATTAACAATTAAAAACTGTACGGTGGGATACACATATCTTATCCATTAGCCTAATATGTCGCTATATAACAGCTTTCATTTAAAAATCTTATTTTCTCTTCCTTTTGCCTTGCATCTTTTCCCGGACCTTTTTTATACTGATCCCCAAACACAGTACAGCCAGCGTTCATCCAATTGACCGAAGCATGGAAAACGTCTGAACTGAGATATTCATATTACGAAACTGCATCTTTAAAATTCTTTTTAACTGTTTCAATTAATCCATAATCAGTGGTGTCTTTTCTCTAATTTTCACTACTATACAATAATACTGAATATTAGAGTCACATTTTAGCGAATTTCAAGAATGGAAGTCAGCTATTACAGCCACTGTCATAACGCGACCTGAGCCCGGGACCATGCCAGCAATTTGTTTTGAGGTCCCTAGAAACCGAAAATAATATTCGCTAAAATTATATATATATATATATATATATATATATATATATATATATATATATATATATATATATATATATATATATATATATAGGAAACTCCCATTACGCAATCCACTGGGACCGAATTGCTAAATGAGAAAGTCAAAGATCACGAGCGTCAATGTTTCTGAATTATATATTTGTATGATTTACTCTTACAAACTATTACTTACAAGTAAAGGTCCCGAGGCCGGACCCATCGATTTCGATGAAACTTAAATATGTTGTAGAACACTAAAAACTAAGGGACACGTATTTTTTTTTATCTGCGGAAAAACGGTTTGAAGGGGTGAAATCGCCCTCCAAAAATTGGGGTAAAAATTTAATTTTTCAAATATCTCGAAAACAGTAAGAGATAGAGCAAAAGTTTAAATTGGCGATATTATTCTTTTTTAAAGAGCTATCTATTGATATGCAATTTGTTCAAATTACATCAACAGGGGTGGTTGGGGGTTAAAATTTGGGGGTTAATTTTGCAAAAAGAGGGTGAAAAATAAACAATATAAAAATTTTGTTTACAGATTTGAAATCTACGTCAAAAAATCTAATTGACCTGTTTTTGCTCAATATCCTAATATTAAGTCTAGGGGTAGTTAACTAGAGGGTGACTATGTCGAATAATCGTACTATTTGGGTATTTCAAGAAGTTCTTCTTCATGGAAAATAGCTTAAGACAATTAGAATAACGTAGAAATGAAATTCTCGAATTCAAAATTGAGTTTGAGCAACATTGGAGACGGGGTGGGTCACCCTCTTAAATTACATACTAGTTTATATACAGTAATTTTTGCTATTAACACACTGCTAGTGGGTAAAATAATGTCACAATAACTGGTTCTGAAGTTGGACTAAAATGAAATTCTCGAATTCAAAATTGATTTTGAGCAACATTGGAGAGGGGGTGAGTCACCCTCTTGAATTACATACTAGTTTACATACACTAATTTTTGCAATTAACACACTGACAGGGGGTAATAATGCCACAATAGATGGTTCTGAAGTTAGACTATCGTATATGTAAGGTTTTTATTAGGTTTCGTTATTTTAGGTTAGGTTATGTAATTTTCGGTATCGATAATTTTCGATAAGGAAAACTATAATATCCATTAAAAAAACAAACCTAATAAAGACCTTACATATGATAGTCCAACTTCAGAACCACTTATTGTGACATCATTTTACCCACTAGCAGTGTGTTAATAGCAAAAATTGCTGTATATAAACTAGTATGTAATTTAAGAGGGTGACTCACCCCCTCTCCAATATTGCTCAAACTCAATTTTGAATTCGAGAATTTCATTTCTACGTTATTCTAATTGTCTTAAGCTATTTTCCATGAAGAAGAACTTCTTGAAATACCCAAATAGTACGATTATTCGACATAGTCATCCTCTAGTTAACTACCCCTAGACTTAATATTAGGATATTGAGCAAAAACAGGTCAATTAGATTTTTTGACGTAGATTTCAAATCTGTAAACAAAATTTTTATATTGTTTATTTTTCACCCTCTTTTTGCAAAATTAACCCCCAAATTTTAACCCCCAACCACCCCTGTTGATGTAATTTGAACAAATTGCATATCAATAGATAGCTCTTTAAAAAAGAATAATATCGCCAATTTAAACTTTTGCTCTATCTCTTACTGTTTTCGAGATATTTGAAAAATTAAATTTTTACCCCAATTTTTGGAGGGCGATTTCACCCCTTCAAACCGTTTTTCCGCAGATAAAAAAAAATACGTGTCCCTTAGTTTTTAGTGTTCTACAACATATTTAAGTTTCATCGAAATCGATAGGTCCGGCCTCGGGACCTTTACTTGTTAGACACTAACACATTCAAACATATTTGCTTTAAAACACGAAGGCGTGCCATTATACACATCTTGTGTGCGACGAAATTGCTAAATTGCTAAATGGGAGCGTGCGATATGGGAGTTTCCTATGTATATATATATATATATATATATATATATATATATATATATATATATATATATATATATATATATATACATAGGAATATATATATGTATATACATATATATATATGTATATATATGTGTGTGTGTGTGTGTGTGTGTGTCCGCACGATAACTCTCGAACGGAATGTCCTAGGTTTACGAAATTTGGTGAAAATATTGGAAGTCCCAAACCGTTGGACGAGTTCGTTAACCAAATACGTCGGATGCCAGGAACATGGTTTTTGTTCTTGCAAAAAATTAGTTTTTTGCCAAAATTTCCACTTAATAAACAATTTTTGCGAAATTTTTTTACACCATTTAAAAGAGGAGAAAAAATTATATAAAAAAGGTCTTTAAACTATTGTTCTATGTCAACTAGTTTCCGAGAAAAACTAACTTTTATAAACGGAAATTCGCTATGTTATGTAGGATGGTGCGACAGGGGTATTTAGTTTTCCATTACATTGCCAATTAGCGAGGCGATCGAGCATGTTTAGGAACTAGTAGTATGGGTTAGCAGATCCCGTGGATAGCGTGAAGGCTTTTCTTACAGTTTTCTTGCATAATTCTAGATGAATATTAGCGAAGTTCGTTTGTGAAGATGGCTGTAGACGAGTACTTTCCATTCTGTTTCGGTTTATTTACATGTACCGACCTGATATATAAAAGTCTTTATCTTTGATTTAAAGTATTTTTGTAATGAATTTGATATGGTATTCATCGGTTCATAAATAAATAATTATATACGAGGTGTGCTCAAAAAGTAACGAGGATTTTGAAATTGTAGGCTCTGTATCTTGTTTATCGAGTCGATTCTTTTTGTGTGCATTGGTTGCACTACTAGTAACGTACGTGTTAACTATCAGACAACTCCAATGCTTGGTTTGCGTTTGCAAAATGTGTGACAAAATGTTGAATCAAAGAGTTTTTGTGAAATTTTTTGTAAAAAACGGAATTAAGTGCAGTGAAGTATTCAAAATATTAAAGAAGGCCTTTGGCGATGATACTATGTCTCAACCACGAGTTTATGAATGGTACAAACGTTTTTAGGAAGGTTGAGAAGGCACTGAAGACAACACGCGATTTGGACGTTCTAAGACGTCCATCGATGATGAAAACGTGTAAAAAATTAAACAGAATTTTTACCAACTGGTCATGGGGACAATAAGAAGTACTACCTACAAGTCTTACGCAGTTTGCTTGAGGTAATTCGGAAAGACCCAAATGTTGAAGAGATAACTCGTGGATTTTGTATCACGACAACACACCAGCCCATACTGCTTGGCTTTTCCAACAGTTTGTGACAAAACATAACATTACTGTAATGCCAGAACCAGCCTATTCTCTAAACGTGGCACTCTGCGATTTTTTTCTATTTCCGAAACTCAAAAAGACACTTAAAAGAAAACATTTGGGTAATTATGCAGAAGCACGACTCCACCTATTTTTGGCTCTAAAAGAAAAACTAATGATCCGATTTTAATGATTTTTTTTTTAAATGTTCGTCGCTACGGCGGATTAACTTAAAAAAATACTACAAACCGATATCGATAATAGAAAGGCTGGGAAACTGTTTTAAAACTTAACAAAATTCAATTTCTTCAAATTTTCACTTGTCATTTAGTGTGTGTGCGTTTATATGTGTGGCTGAGTGCATTGTCTAGTAAAACTGACCAAAAAAATATTTTTTCAAGAATAAAAAAATTAATATGTCGTGCATTTTCGAAATATTAAGCGTGGAAGTTAGAAAAATTAACTTAATTTTGTAAACTAATTATCTCAACGCCATGATTTGAGTGCATATTCTGGTAAAATTGATCAAAATAAATAAGAGTAGATGATAAAATAACTAGGTGGTGAAGTTAGTTAAGGTTAGGTTAGTTTAGTTAGGTTAGTTTAATTAGTATATATTTCGACTTTGGTATAAAAACTAGGTGGTGAGGTTAGTTAAGGTTAGTTAAGGTTAGGTTAGTTTAGTTAGTTTTTACAATATATTTCGACTTTGATATAAAAACTAGGTGGTGAGGTTAGTTAAGGTTAGGTTAGTTTAGTTAGTTTTTACAATATATTTCGACTTTGATATAAAAACTAGGTGGTGAGGTTAGTTAAGGTTAGGTTAGTTTAGTTAGTTTTTTCAATATATTTCGACTTTGATATAAAAACTAGGTGGTAAGGTTAGGTTAGTTTAGTTAGTTTTGACAATATACTTCGACTTTGACACACATGCATACAAAATAAAAAAGGAAAATCTAGAAAAAATTGAATTTTTCAAATTTAACGACAGTTTCCCAGCATTTCCATTATTGGTATCGATTTGTAGTATTTTTTTAACTAATCCGCCGTGGCAACGAACATTTAAAAAAAAAAATCATTAAAATCGGATCATTAGTTTTCCTTTTAGAGCCGAAAATAGGTGGAGCCGTGCTTCTGCATAATTACCAATATTTGCAACAATAGATGAGATAAAGGGGAAATCGCTGAGCGAGCTCAAGACCATACCTAAAAATGCGCTCCAATAGTGTTTTTCAAACTGAAAACTACGGTGACAAAAGTGTATAATATCAAAAGGTGTTACTTTTTAATATGTCGTTACTTTTTGATCACACATCGTATACTTTTAAATTATTTAATACTTGAGTAAACATTCTTTTTTTTATTTATTATTTTTATGTAATATTATTTTGATAATAGGTTACACATATTTAATTAATTTCTAAGCTGAATCAACAAAATTTTTACATAAAATTTTGTTTATGCGTCAGTTTTTTTCCATAAATTATTAGTAATCATTGGGGAGGTAAACGTCATAATCCATTTAACAGGTGATGAGAATGACAATAACCCTATTAGATAATACCAGGATGGGGTGATTTTTTATAAGAAATCTTATAAGTGATAATTCGTATTAATTCCCGTTTCGTCGATAATATAATATTACGAAATAAATGTTGTTTCCAAGAAAACAGTTTGACTGTTTTGAGGTACCTACTATTTTTTTTTTGTTTGGACTGTAATTAAAAAGAACTTTTCCTAAATTTTTTTCTCTTGTAACACTTTCTTATGCTATTAAATCAAAGACTCTCGAAAATAGTTGTTTTCAGTATATTAGAAAAATGTTTGGTCATTTCTGCAAAACAAAAGTAACCATCTTCAATATCGGAAGTCTCCTATTAAATCAACTGTGGCAATATTTTTCAATAAAATCAAAAGCGATAAGACAGCTTTTTGCTGAATACAATGCATACTATGCTTTAATTATGAATGTGTATAAATAAATAGAATTTAAAGTATAAGAAATTGCATCAAATAAAGTGTTTTATGCGGCAGTATCATCATATTATACAGTATTTAATGGCGGCGGTGTTGGGGAATTTTTTGGCTTAATTTTAATTGGATAGTTATAATCCAAGTCAATGAATAGCCACAATTGATTGCCGGTATTTCTAAGCAGTGTCTGAAATAATGTTTCAGACACTTTTTTGGAGGTTGAATTTTTATTATCAGAAAGGACTTTCGAATTTCAAAGTAGTGGTTTAAGTAAGTAGAAAGTATAAAAGTGTGGACTACTTTAAAAACTTTTTAAAAAATTCTAAATTTATATTTAATTAGAGGCTTACACAATGAAGCCGAATATAATTTAAAAATTTGTTAGGGGCATATGCAGTTCTTAACTTAAGACGGAGTGGTTCCATACTTTTTTTTAACGTAAATTTAAAAAGAAACTCAAAGTAGTGTTAAAAATGCAGTGCTTTTTTATGAAAAATCTGTGTGAAGTTTTTATCAATGTAATAAAATTAATGTAACACTTAAAAAATACACAAGAATCGAAATAAGGAAAGAAAATTGCGTATGTGTTGGTCACACAGATGTAAAACAAATTTATAAAATATAAACAATTTTTAAAATTTTAAACAATTGAAAGCTGAAGAGAAAAGGTTTTTTTTGATACCATCGGAATAATAACGGTAACTTTAAATGATAAACATTTTTAATAAAATTTCGTTCAGTACAGATGTGGCTTCAAAATTTTTACTTTTTTTTTTTAACATAGAAATTGCAAGAAAAATGACTTATTAGGTCTTTAAAAACGTTGATCATTTAAAATTGCCGTCAATTTTCCTCTTTGGTGCTATCGTGCTACCTCGTAAACATATAAGAACTTTAGCTGTTAAATTGGAAAAATGTAATGATTTTCACTTGAGAATCTTATTCTAAATCATCGAGTAAAATTTTATTAAAATTCATCTAGAGAAGAAGAACTAATAAAATATTATCCTGTGCTGTTTATAATATTTTATTGTAAATTCTTTTATATTTAAGGAATTATCTTTTCTTACTTCGGTCCATTGGTGTAAAATTTTAATTTTGTTTTGGTTTATGGGAGAAAAAATGTATGAAAAACATACACGTCAATGATCTCGAAATTCATTTCACAATATATGTATTACTTAACTTTTACTAGCAAAACAGTCAATCTATATGACTTCCCATTATCTGTTACTCAAAACTGGATGTTTCCTATTTGAATTTATTTTTACTTTACATAGTTAGTTACATTCATACATAACTATTATGTTGAAATTAGAGAATTAAAAATAAACTTTTCTGCACACTCATTAATATTAATTAATTTCTTTTTTATACAAGGATAATTCATATATTATCGAGGTTACGTTAAACGATTTTTTTTAACCAGGTAAGTAAACAAACAATGAGCATGTGAGTATGTACATCTATTTTTTTTTTTTTTTTTGTAATATAAAAGTGAAGTTTAAACATGTGATACTAAAACAAGCGTATGTTTTATTAACTCTTTTTATTTATTTATATTTTTTGTTACTTAATTGTTTTGTTATTTTGATATTATTGAACGAAGGTTATTTCCGTCTTCCGAGCAAAGGAAATGTGACATTGTGAATAACGAATTATGTAAATTTTTTTTATTTTGTAATTTTTTATTATATTTATTGTGTGGGTTTGAAAAAATTGCTATTTTGTTATTATTGTAAAAAAAAATATCTACTAACTTTTGTAAGCGAATATCTTATTTTAGTGGTGGCGCTATATCCGGTGTAATATGAAAATTTTTGTTATATAAATATTTCATGGGAATTATACTGAACAATTTTAAGGTACATGTTACTTCTTCAAAACACCATTAACCATTTTTAACTCCGGATCAAAGTCAACTTGAATGTGGCTATGAAGGGAATGTTTTGAGTCAAAGAATATTAGGCATTTCATAAAGCATTATTTTAACACCGATGATCCACGATGAAAACACTGTGAAGATGTTGCCTAACATTTTTATTTAACTAAATCACAGAGTAAGCCTTTTTTTTTCCAAACATTGCCTCATTGAATCTTAATTGAAAAACACTCAAAAATATAGGATATCATCAATAAACTAGCTTTTCGGCATTGCCACCATAACTTGTCTGATAAGAAGATTTAGTTCAATAAAAAAAACTGGAAATATTTCTAAAGCAAAGACTTAAGTTAATCCTTTTAAACGTAATATGTTCTTTAGATATTGGTATAATCAAAAAACTGGTAGACCCGACAGAAAATATGTGCAGAAACGCATTTTAAAATGGATTAATATTAGTCTGTTTTGTTTTAAGATAAGGTCGATATCTGTCAAATATATGAACAACAGGCTAGTGAGTTTAAATTCATTTGGCTATATGTCGAGGGTTCGAATCTCGAAGCCGGATATAACTGCAAAAATTTTTCAGCAGTATCCCTTTATAAGTTTAAATGAATATTGGCCAAGTTTGGTTTTTAGCCATATATCAATTTCACCAACTTCTATCAGAATGAAAGATAAATAAATGTGGATGGCCAGAGGTAGCGCAAGATTAAAATGGCAAGTAGGCAAGTTAACTTTTGCGAGGCCTTCTTTTGTGATTTTTTCTACTTGAAAATTAAATGACAAGCTAAAAAAAAAACCTAACCTAACATAACTTCTCAACAATTACTTTAATCAAGTTTTACCAACTTTCTTGGACACGCGGGGCACCAGCACGAGGTCCCAAAAGTAGCGACGCTCAGGACGGTCGCCCACTTCACCCACCCTTCGCGTTGGCTCTGTTTGTTATAGACAGATAGTCTCAAAGATGAAGATTAAATGAACTGTTATACAATCATAGAGAATGAACATGAAAAAATTGTAAATCATTTTCAGACTTTTCCGTACCATTTTATACATAATTACCAATAATACTACTCCGTGAATACCATTCATTTGTTAATCGTTATTTATAGTCATTTGTTTTTCCAATCAGGATAAAAATCATGGCAATCGTGTTTTGATACAATCTTGACTTAAATGTGTTTTGTAACAATACGCAATCATAATTTTATATACAACGAACAGATACACACACACACATATAGTGGTATATTTGAAGGATATGTCCGGATCGGAAATTACCTATGACTCCAAACACATAAAAACATATTAATAATAAACACATAATATACATTATAAATTAATATCAGTTAATTTGTATGATTAGCGTTTGCAAGGTAATATCCCGAATGTAAAAGGTAAAAACCCACCATGAACAAGAATATAGTCAAAGCTAGAGGTAGGAGAGGTAAACATTAATCGGAAGTTAGTGTTATATACCAATCACTAGATTATATGTATTTTTTTTTCCTTTAAAGATGTTGCCTTGAAAAAAGTTGGGTGGATTTTATAGAGTTTAAAACTATTAAAAAAAATTTGACTAGAGAATTTAAATATATGTTATTATTTAATGTACAGATAAATGGTTTTTGAGGGGAATTTTTTAAATATTTTTTTTTTTTAAGTGATAAGGTAAAGTGGTATAGGAATACACACCCTGTACGTCATAAACGATTGTGTTTCTTCTTCTTTTTCTTCTTTGTCATACTGTAGACCACTTTTACCTGCTGAAAACCGTTAATTACAAGAAATCCTTCCATTGTTTCTTTTACTTTGCCACATTTTTTTCCCATGCGATGACTTATCTTTGGCTATTCTTACAATTGTAGAGCAATTTATTTTGCTTATAGGTACGATCGTCTCAAGAATTTGCTTAGAATTTGAAATATCGCATTGTGCTTCATAATTTAATTTAATTTTCTTGTTAAGATGTTTATTCTGCCATATGTTGTTTAGGTGACCCGATTGCTTGTATTGAAACTTCTTCACATCTACAAGTAGTTATCTCTGGATACCTGTTCTGTAATTTCTTCATCTAATTCTAATTGACATCGTATTGGAAGTTTGCCTGTGGTCATACATTTATCGACTCTGTTTGTTGAGCTGCATTTGCATGTGCATGCATTTATTAAGCTAGCTAGATTTTAAGTAGTTATATATAATAACTCGTTTTCCCAATACTAACAAAAAACCACAAGATGATGTTTGCGGAATCTTATATCCACCGCCTGATAAGGAAATACAAGTAATTAATGTAATTTAATCAGTTCCTAAATCGCAAATGTAGCAACTAGTGTTTTTTGGATAAGTAATTGAAATGTTATAACAGTATGTTATCAATACTGGTTCTGAACCCACGATCCAATCTTCAGTAATCTACTTTTTGAAGATTTATTCAAAGACGACTTTTTGAGTTATCAATTTTCTAGCTTAACTGGGAAAATCTACACTAGACTTGATTGCCAATCAGTGTGACCACTCAGCATTTCTGTCTATGGTTACAGTTCCTGGCAATTTTCGAGGCTAAAAAGGAAGTTTGGCGGAGTTGGAGAGACAAAATAAAAATTAAGAAGGATTTCTCCACGTCAACTAATAGTATCCTCACGTATTTTGAGGGGTTGAGTTCTTGATTTATTCTTATAGATTAGATGTCATTAATTAGTTATTGCTGTCAAATGAAAATCATAACAAAAAACAAGATGCATTAAAAAGTTTAAGCTTAGGTAATTCCTGAGCTTTTATAAATATCTGAATAAGTTTTTTACACAAACAGTGGTTTTATATATTGTCTGAATCACAAATACATAAAAGCATATTAATAATAATTAAAACACAATGAAAGTTAAATGCATAACGCCAATTGGTTGATTCTAAGCTTCAATACGTACTCTTATCTCGTGTGTCTTTTAATACTATTTTATCCTAATATTTGGAAATTTTTATAAATTTTTGCGGGAAGTTGTTATATGTTAATCTAGCTATTAAAAGTGGATAATTGAAGGTACATTTGCAAAAAATGTTAGAATAGGTTTTTTGTTAAGGACGATTGTGGCACTAAATAGATAAAAGTTATTTAAGGTGACTGTGTCATAGCAATTTAGGTACATATACGGCTATAAAACATCTTAAAATAGCTAAAATTAAATATGCAATACAATTCCATTGCAAAAATCAGAAGGTTAATAACGCTGATTTGTTAAAAAAAAATTGTTTGCCCCCTTCTATATTATATATTTTTAAAAAAGTTAAAATTGGTCTACCGGAAGTTACCTTTTATTTTCCCGAGTAAAGTGAATGAAGCACCAGCATCAGGTTTCAGATTATTAAATCGTACTTGTCTTAGTGTGGTAGGCGGTTAAAGACGTTAAATGTGTTAGAATAAATTAGAGTTTTTCATAATAATCCAACAATCTTCACAGTCATCCTTTTCAGTAAGAGTAGTAGAGTAATAGAACTTTTGACAGGGATATCTGTAACACCAAGTGACCTTTTAGTTATAATATTTGCGTTCAGTAAAGATTAACAAATTATCGTGGTATGGTTAGCACCGAAAAACATTTACAAAGTGTGAAAATTTATAAAAATATGTTAGCTCATCGTATGCATAGAGCGAATTAAGTTAGATCGGTTGACACTTTGCAGTCTGGGAAATTACAGCCGTTCCGAGATAGGTACTTTAGTAGTTCAAATAAATCGTTAAGTAAAAATGATTATGTAAGAATATAACGGAGATGATTTTATTGGAGGTGAAGTCGTATTTGGAGGTCTCTTACTGATCTTCACAGAATTGGAGATGATTGGAGTCGAATCGGAAGTGGGAGAATCAAAATAAATAAAATGTGAGGTTAGAAGTAGAGATGCCTATATTGATTCTGATTCTGCAGTGAATATTTGTGTACTCACATCAACTTATAAATTAAAAGAATATTGTCACGTTCGATCTTTTAGTGTTTGTTTGTTCGATATTTTGATTTACTTTCATCTTTAAACTGTGTACTAAAGTTATTTAGTTTTTCTGATTATCTGTTCACTTATTGAAATTTCTTTCCAACTGAATCGATCCTTTTATTTAATTCCTAGTACACAATTTGCATAAATATTATTAATTTTTTAATAAATTAATTGAGGAACTATGCAACATAATAAACTTTTTTGGAAAGTCCTAAATTTCTCTTTTTAGAAGACATGTAACAAAATAAAAATGTAATTAGAAATTATTTACTGATTATATAATCAATTCTGAAGGTATTAAGCGGTCAAATGAAAATATTTTATGACAATAATTGAAAAGAGTAGGTATACGACTGAATCTGCACATTTTAAAAGTATCGGAACCGGAGTTAAAGTCACAGGTCAAGCTGGAACATTGTTGAAGCGCTGCAACATCCCTAGTATTATAATTGGTATTATTACCCGAACTAGAACTTATTACTAATTTCAGGTCAAAATAATTTCTAAGTTTCTTAAATACTATGAAACTAGCAATATTTAATTTTAGAAAAATATATTTTAACTGTACCGCATGGCGGCAAGATTTTTTTATTAACTCTGATAAAAAAAATTCAATTGAAACAAGCACCCATAGTGTGTACGTATCAAAAAAGGAATGATTTTTGCGGGTGTATGAGGTAAGGAGCGTAAATATACAATACTATATGCACGATTGGTAGGGGAGACCGGGTACAGGGGTAAGTTTACACAATCCTTATAACTCACAAACCGTTGATCGGAGCGCAGCACTTGTCAGGACAAACAAGTTACTGAGACTGCCATTTGCAAGTACATCGGTTTGCAACCAGTACTATTAGTAACAAACAACGTAGAGCAGAATTTGTGATTTTTTTTGAAATGAGTAAATTTTTACACTACTATGTTGATGTGAATAGTAATTATACTATTAGATCTTTACAATTCATAATGGATTATCTTGTTAGGCCGTTCTTTTACGGCTATTTTAAGATAGTTTGTTAAATGCTAATCTCATTAAAAAAATTTATAGGTTATATTTTGTTGAAAATATGCCGAAGGGGCAAATTTACACAAGGCACATGGGGTATGTTTACACATATGATAACTGTTGGTTTATTGAAACAGATTCAATTTTTTTTGTGTGCATGAACTGTAACAGTGATTTTGACTGTGACTCATCCTAATTGATTTGTAGATCCTATGAATTTTTCGTTATTTTATATTTTTTGGTATTTGAATTGGAAGTTTTGTGTTTTATTTTTTTGCTAATAAAACTGATTCGTATATTTATTTATTTATTTATTTTTTTTTACAGTTGTTAGCCCTATTTTTTCCCATTTTAGAAAGTGTGTAAACTTACCCTAGGTACTGTATAAACATGCCCCGTAAAGGGGGCATGCTTATACAGGTGACATCACTCAAGAAAAAGTTAAGTATCTAAAAAGGTATGATAGTAGGAAGGTTTTTATAGGTGTCAAAATGATGCTTAATAATCAAGTTATATTTGATTATAAAAAGCATGTAAATAGCTGTAATATAAAAAATTAGAAAAATCGAAAACTAAAAACTGTGTCAACATGCCCCGGTCTCCCCTATATAGATTGTAAACATACAGTATACGGTGTAGATTAGTACGAATGAGTGTATTGGAAAGGATAGATTCGAATGTAGAAACCATGAATCGTTCCTTTCTAGATACGTGAGCATTGTACCTATAGACATTAGATTATAGATTATATTTTGAATGCCATATAACAAACAAATGATCTTTTCTCGTGAATTTTTGAAAAGCCTTAATTTTTCTAACACATACAGTGAATTTCGTGATAATGAGCTTAATAAAAGTAATTATAGTCATAATTTTTTTATAATGACTAAACTGGTTTCGTGGCAAAACCGAATTAGTATTATTAAGCATATTTACTACCATATAATTCGGGGTTAAAAGGATAATTTGATTGCTACGAACAGGAGGGTGGCATCCAATGTTTCTGTTAATGATAATTCCCTGCCGGGCTGGCTCTGTTTGCTTGACATTTGAATTCCTAATAATCAAATAAATATACCTAACTGATTTAACAAATAACGAAAAGCAATAATTATTTTTATGCGTGTGCAAAAATTTTAAGCGGTTATTTTGTACCTGTATCGTTTCTATATACATACTATGAAAACATACGCATAAGTATGCTAAATTAATAAAGAATTACTACAAAACTTCAAGAAGAAACCTTTTAAAGTATGGCTGGTCTGGTCTTTCTGTAAAAACGTTGGGCGTTCAATAATAAAATTTCCTGTATTTTAAAGGTTTATTCTTGGAGTTTTATACTACATTTGGTGTTACCTATGTATTTTCCTTTTTTTGTCACATATCTTTCTTGAATTCTAGCAATTAAGGGTTGTTTGAAGACTAGGTAGGTAAGCTAAAAAATCGAAAATATAGTAGATAGCGAAAACGTCACATAAAGTGCATTAAAAACGATTAAAAAAGAATTTACACACTTCGTTTGTTATTCTAACATGGTTGTTTGTTGTTTGATTGTAAAGACGAAGTGATACACTTTCCTTTTATTTGAATTGTTGCCAAATTTTGTTTCAAAATTTTTGACTTTTATTATTATAGTAATTATGAATTATATATGCATGAAATATTCTATACACAAATCTGTACAATAAAACGTAAGAGACCTTTTATTTGATAAATGGTAACAGAATTTTTATATTTCAATATTTATTGAACTATTGCAGGTTGCAATGTATGTAGATATGTATGTGAATTAGATTGAGGACAAATTGTAAATTGAAAGTGTTATCAATTTGTTCTATAAAATACAGTAAGCGATATCTTGATAAAAAAAAACTGAAACATGTACTTTTTAATCAGTGGAATTTAATATTTAAATTTTTTTTAGCGGTAAATAAAACAATAAAATTTAAAGAAATACATCCTGTAAGCCCGAGAAATTAATACTACTTTTTGCAATTCCAAAGTAATATTACATAATTGAGATTATAAGTTGTATATTACACACGAGCGAAAAAGTTACCAAGAGCCGTGCAGTGTGTAATTGTACGAATGAGTAATATGCTTTACAACCGAGTTACGTACTATATTTTATCTGCAACTAGCATGAAATTCATAATAAATAATACAAATTTGGTACGAATATGCAGGGCCGGATCTAGGGGGGGGGGTAACCCGGGCACGTGCCCCCCTGCAAGGTTTTAGGGACGCCAAAACAGTGAAAATTTGTTTGGTGCAGTAAAATTTAAAGAATTTTGAAAGTGACGAGTAAAAAAAAAGGTCAACAGTGAGTATTCATGACAGGGTTAAGGTGAGTTCGACGAAAAAAAAAATTATGATAGGGTCCAGGTGATATTTTTTTGTCATCACTTCCAGAAAGAAATTTTTTTTGTTGCGGGGGCGCCAACAGGAAACTTTGCTCCCCTCTCCTAATATCTCGAGATCCGGCCCTGCGAATATGTATAATTTGGGTATCAGGCAGCTTTCGAGTAATTATCACTAGACACAGTTATTACTTATGACAGCTATTATTTGAAAGCTAGCTTGTAATCGAACAATCTATTTTACTAAAAGGTGACAAAGATGACAAAGAAAATTATTTTCATATTTTTAAAATATTTTTTGTTTTTAATGGTATTTAACTAAATTACATTTTCATATTTAATGGGTGTCAAGTTGTTAAAAAGTCGTTATTTTATTCAAGTAGTTCTAAAGTGTTTCACAACTTCATTAGCAATTTATCTCGACTCTTATATCGGATACTCACTGAAGAGTTCACCCGAATTGATCCAAATAAAATAACTACGGGGTCAGCTTTTATGATTTCATGATTCGTCGTATCACAGTATTAAAACAAAGACATTTTATATTTTTAAAAAGTAACTGAAATTTTTAAACAATTAATTATTTTTGTGATGTGAGCTACAGTGTAAATATTCTACGCGTAAATGCGGCCTTGATGATTTTTAAATTAAAATTTTATATAAAGTCGTACCTATAGATTTTATAATATAGAATTACTTTAATATAGTCCTTGGCTGCAAATTAGGGGAAATATTTTATGTTACAGCATATTTTGTTATTTGATCGGATTATAGGTGACTTATATACTTTTGTTGATATAACAAAGTAATTGTTTTTTTTTTTTTTTTTTATTTTAAATTGATTGTTAAGATTTTAAGTGATATTACACGTTGTGAAACATTTGTAAATTGTAAATATAAATATGTAAACAGTGTTGATACACACTAGTGTTACAAGCACATCGTACGCCATGTGGTTTTAATACTATACTTTAACAGGATTGTAATTCAATTAAATAGGATTTACTCTTTTATATAACGCAATGTGCTTCTGTCTTGTCTCCTTATGCTTTGTTATGATTTCCTTTTATGGAAATTTTCTGTGAGAATGATTGTCATTGGTTATGTTAATGTAATATATGTGAAGAATATTATTTATTTGTCGATAGTAATTGTTATTTAATTTATAATTGGATTGTTCGTCTTTTAGGATTAATGTGTTATGAAAAATTTTGATGATAATTATAATTAATTCCAGTAATAAGAACTTCATAATGTTATGAGATTTAAAAATTGTTACATTTCTTATTTTTGAACTCAAGGAGATGGGAAATTGTTCCTTTTTCCTTGATGTACTAGTTATAATTGCGGGCACGTTTATTGTTTGGCGCCAATAATTATTTAAGCGGATGTTTTTTTTTTTTTTAATAATTTTTTTTGATTTTATTCTCTTATAAAATATTAGTAAAACATTTTAAGAATAGGTATATTTCAGAGAGATGTTCGAAATCCTTCGTGTGTTTTAGTTTCTGAACGTAATACATGCTCGAAAGCGTGAAATAGCATATATGGCTTATTCGTGGCCTGCGTTATATATGTATTAAAAACATTTTTCTCGAAACAGCATGTTTACACTTGATTGGCACTCTCGCTCAAAAAATAGTCAACCGATTTTCATTTTTTTAAAACCGTTTTACTCAACCGACTTTATATTATTATAAATAAACGAAAAATAAACGAAAATTTCATAAAAATCAAAAGACAACTTTTAATTTGCTGATACCACTTTATTTAAAGTTTATAAATATCTCTCGGCCCATATGGCCATTAATGAACAGTTCGTTAATGACAATACGGGTTGAAACATGTCATTGGATCTGTTGGGACCTTTACCACCTGGTTGGAAGATGCGATAAATCACAATAATCGGATCATACAGTTTACTGATCTACGTCATCTACGAACCAGTAGTCGAAACTTATCGAATTTGAAAAATGCCGTGAGCAGCGGGGCCCCATCACGGTAGTCGAATTTCCCCCTTCATCTTCGGTATTGAATGTTTACAAGCGAAATGTGATTGAAAGTCTACAACCGAATTGTCATTTTGTTGGTTTCAAAACTGGTGATGAGTGTTCGGCTGATCGAGGCTTTAAAAAAAGGTTTTAAGTATTTAAGGGTTGTATCTCAGTAAATTTCAATTTTGTGCCGAAAACAGGTAGCAGAAAAAAAACCAACACAATTCGTACGAGGGCATTCCTGCCCATGTTTATCCGCTAATTGCCTTTATGTTTTAGTTTTAAATATTAAAAAAGGACCTTAAATAGTAAACTGGAAGGCCTTTATAAAGATATTTTTTCATTCAAAAAAAAAAAAAAAATAAAATAAAAAAAAAAATAAAAAAAAAAATTATTTCTTCGGTATTGAGTGTCTACAAGCGAAATATAATTGAAACTCCACAAGCGATTTGTAATTTTGGTGGTTTCAAAACTGATAATGAGTGTCCGGTTGATCGGGGCTTTATAAAAAGATTTTAAGTTTTTAAGGGCTGAATCTCAGTAAATTTCAATTTTGTGCCGATAGAAGTTAACAGGGAAAAAGCCAAAACAATTCGTACGAGGGCATTTCTATCCATGCTTATCCGCCAATTGCCTTTGTGTTTTACTTTTAAATATTAAAAAAAAACTTAAATAGTAAACTGGAAGGCTTTTATGAAGATATTTTTTCTTTCCAAAAAAATCCAAAATTTCTATTTTATAAATAATAAAAATCCAAAATTCCTAAATAATAATTAAATAAATAAATAAACAGTGACTTTAATAACATTTGCAAATTACTTAATATGTATGTATTTCATTTGTTAAAAAATTGTATTCACTTTTTTTTAAATTTTTTAAAATTACTATTCGCCTACTTGTATTTAGAATAAACATAATGCTTTTAAAACACATTTAATAATAGCATTCAATTCCGATGTAAAAATGGGAGAAGTGGGGGGAAAAGTGATGTGGACTCCCTACAAGGTACTAGCTGGATACTAACTGAATACACGTATAAAATTTCAGCCCTCTAGGTTTCCTTATGGAGTCTCTAGACGTGTTAGAAAACAAGCAAAAAAATTAAGGAAATATTGGCGTAAAAATCGTGGGGGTAAGGGTTAAAAGTTGAAACCTCCAAAAAACAGTGTCTGGCTATTAGCTTAACCTGTACACCAAATTTCAGCCCTCTAGGTTTATTTGGGGAGATTTTGACCCGAACGAAACTGTTAAAAAACAAGAAAAATCATGTTCTTTTGGGTATAAAAATGGTGGGGGTAGGGGTTAAAAGTCGAGACCCCCAAAAGGCACCCCCTTGATACTAACTCAATCCGAATACAAAATTTCAGCCCTCTAGGTTTATTCGGGTGACCTGTGCGAGTGGTACAAACTTCGAAAACGTCGAAAATGCATGAAATTGTAGCTTAAAAATGAGGGGGGTGGGGGTAAAATATTAAAACCTCCAAAAAGCACAACCTAGATACGAACTTTATCAACACACCAAATTTCAACCCTCTACGTTAATTCTGGGGGGCTGGGGGCCTGTTAGATCCAGCGAAAATCGTTTTTCCCCCCTCTACTCCCACCATATCATCCTAGGAAGCTGAATTTTGGATATGTTGTAGATAATTGACCGAAACATTATTTAAAACCGATTTGGAAAAGTTTTATTGCTTTTCCGCCCCCCACCACCCCCTTAAAGGTCGGGTCCGAAAAAAAATTTGCCCAAAATTTGACCCCACTTTGATAGTATTGTTGTGCATCGGAATAAGCCCCACTTACCAAATTTCATCTCTTAACTTCCATAGGGGGGCCCTACACATATTAAAAGGTTGCGGGAAAATATATATATATATATATATATATATATATATATATATATATATATATATATATATATATATATATAT
Organism: Brachynemurus nebulosus; assembly: GCA_035578155.1. Lineage (NCBI taxonomy): Eukaryota > Metazoa > Arthropoda > Insecta > Neuroptera > Myrmeleontidae > Brachynemurus > Brachynemurus nebulosus. The sequence goes on along the minus strand of JAPWDM010000018.1, from coordinate 3,834,166 downwards.
ATATATATATATATATATATATATATATATATATCAGACATCTTTTTTTTTTACATAATCGTGTTCTACGGGTCCGAAAACGGATAGCGCCCCTGGTCTCGCCTCTCGCAGCTCTTATCGTATAGACTGTATAAGTCTAATTTTTCGGAGAAAATTCGACTAAAAATCGTATTGCTAATAAAATAACAATAACTATACAAAAGTATTAGCTTATATAGGTACAGATGTTGAATTAGAATATCTACTTACTTCTAGATTGCACTATATTGCATAACTGTGATCAATCATGTTTGTATGACAAGTGGGAAAACAATTAGTGGAAAACATACGAGTGCATCATTTGCCGGTAAAGAGTTAATTCAATAATATCTATCGTATGTTCCATTGAAATGAAAAGTTAATTAAAATAAGAAATATGATGAAATACTACAAACAGTGAATATAATCACATTATTCTATTAGAAACTGAAAAACAATATCTTTGGTGTTGTCTGTGAACTTAGACACAGGGTGAAGGTTTCTATACTAGCAGACGAAGTGACTTTTTTGGCACAAATTAGTAAATTCTTGTTATAATTTGATAAATCAATTAACATATCTTAATTTCGAAAATTTCATATGGAACTATTGCTACGAATCAATAGGTTAGATTCAAGGCCAATTAGGCTAATGCAAACGGACAAATAAGTGATTTTAGGAGGTGTTACTTTTCTATTTTTGATGTAATTAAAAATCATTTAGTGACTGAAAACTTCAGTAAGTTAGAGAATAATGAAAGTCATTTTGAGCACATGGTCTAGATTAGATTCCCTGATTTTTAATTATAAATTATTATAAGTTATTGTAGTGTTCATCTGGGTATTCTGACTTTATAATTTGGAAAAATAAGCTGGTTTGAAAAATAATACCTAATTTGGCATTTATAACATTCAATTCGAATAAATTGTTTTAAATATCATTTTTACAATTTTTCAAGAACAAGTAATCGATAAATTGGTAATATTTTGTATCATTCGACTTAAAGGTTGTGATTTGATTCGAAGTAGCAGTTTGATTTGGTATTTGTAATTTTAAAACTTATGATATTTTAAAGAGCTTTCCAATAATGTATTCAAAGTGGGATCTTACAATTTTAAAAAAATAGGGTTATGGTGGCCGAAGTCTAAGGGGTTAGTTGCAAAAGATTTCCATGTGGATGACAGTGGTTCCCCATCCAAGTTCTAGAAACGGTTTTCACAAATTTTAATTACTTGTCACAGTTTCAAAGGTATGATCCCTGACTTGTTTTCAGATTGATAACCTGTATAAAATTAATCAATTGAACCAAAAGCAACCAACTGAATAACTTTCCAGGATAGAAAAAGTTTAAGAAGAATTCAAAGAATTTTCAAGATCTAAGCAGCAACTTTCTTCTGCGAGCGAAGTTTTTTTCAAAGCCATAATAAATTAATGGTAATTGTCATGATAAAATAATATAAAAAATAATATTTGCCCTTATTATGAATGAAAGTAGTTTTGTTGGTGTTAAATCTACTAATAAACTGTCAGCTGTTAAATGCGTTAATGACAGGTGATTTTCGAAAAATTGATAAATTATTTCATTTATTGTATTTTACTGATATGAATAAAACAAAAATGCCAATAGCGTTATTTACAGATGAAAGCAGAAATAATGTAACAATAATGATTCTTTGCTTATTATAAGATTTATAAGTGAATATCATTCAGGAGAATTCGACATTTTCCTAAAAATTAACGTATAATCCCTTATGGAATCCGAGAGAATTAGTGAAATAAATCATATGTTAAACAGAAAAACAGAATAGCACGGTTCCAAATCTGAAAATTCCAGAGTATTCTAAGGGGGGAAATGCTGTGTATTGCCGATGTGAAGGAGCCGTAAAGACACAAAGCTCTCTATTCAGGAAGCGAAAATTTTAAATAGTTTGCTATTATTTTTCTTATACTTCTTTCAGAAATTTTCCGGCTTTCTGAAATATAAGCTTTCGGAAAATAATATTTCTGAAAATTTTTTATTGTTTTTTTATTTATTTATTTATTTATTTATTTTGTCTGTAAAGATGGGTTGAAATTTAAAGGGGGTGAATAATTTTTTTGGGTTTAGTCACCCCAAAAAGTTGTAATGTTACCAGTACACCCTAATACGTTATGATCAATAAATAATTTATATTTATATTATAATAATATTATAATATTTAATGATCAATAAATTTAGTGACTGAAAACTTCAGTAAGTTAGAGAATAATGAAAGTCATTTTGAGCACATGGTCTAGATTAGATTCCCTGATATTTAATTATAAATTATTATAAGTTATTGTAGTGTTCATCTGGGTATTCTGACTTTATAATTTGGAAAAATAAGCTGGTTTGAAAAATAATACCTAATTTGGCATTTATAACATTCAATTCGAATAAATTGTTTTAAATATCATTTTTACAATTTTTCAAGAACAAGTAATCGATAAATTGGTAATATTTTGTATCATTCGACTTAAAGGTTGTGATTTGATTCGAAGTAGCAGTTTGATTTGGTATTTGTAATTTTAAAACTTATGATATTTTAAAGAGCTTTCCAATGATGTATTCAAAGTGGGATCTTACAATTTTTAAAAAATAGGGTTATGGTGGCCGAAGTCTAAGGGGTTAGTTGCAAAAGATTTCCATGTGGATGACAGTGGTTCCCCATCCAAGTTCTAGAAACGGTTTTCACAAATTTTAATTACTTGTCACAGTTTCAAATTTACTTTTTTTCAGGCGGTCACACTAGTGGTCCCCCTTAAGGGGGGAGGGTCCTCGAGGCAAGAGGATTTTTAATATTTTTTTTTTCTAAGAAACTAAAGTTACAGAAATGAAGTTACATAGCATAGTACATGTTATGGTGTATTCACTCATAAATTTTTATGCAAGAAAAAGAAAAATTGGCGGCGCTACAGCTGTTCCAAGTTGACTCTTTTAATTTGCGCCGTGGAATGGCCAGCCTCTTGTAATCAACCGAATTCAATCGGACAAAAAAATTTTATTAAAATAAGTCATTACGCTTTGTATATACCTATTTCTGATGAGAAATTTTTTTTTTCGCAATTTAAAACCAAAAAGAAAAAATTTCGCTTTGTTTTTATAAACAAATTGTTATATACAATCTTTATAGTAATAATTTATGCAAAATTTTAGGTATATGCAAAGGCCAATATCTTAAAGAATATCTGTACAAAATTCCTAGTTAATAACTTAATAACTTTTTATCTTATGTTCCACGGCACGGAAAAAAACCTGTTTTGAAAAAAACGCTATTAAAACATTTTCGTCCTTGAAAAGTAGAGTTAAACGCAGTTTATCGTTGTCTAAGATAATCTTTCTGTTGCGATTAAAACATTAGAAATATATTCCTTAAGGTTCAAATGAACTTTTAAAGCAAAACAAAAAATGAAAAATTTGAAAGTTCTGGAGGACCCTCCCCCCTTAAGTCTGATAAGTAATAGGCACATTTATTAGAAAAATATTGTATTTACTGATTTTCATTTTTGTGTCCTACAATCCGCAACACTTGAACACTGAGAATAAAAATTAACTGAAGTGTTAAATAATATTTCAGATTTATTCTAATTATGGGGCAATTAATATTAAAAGTATATATTTATTTTGCCAAACTATATTATCATGAATAAATTTTAGTAGTTTAATAGTTCAGTAGCTTTTTGCCCGATTCGAACCAGTGAGCTATATAGAATGGCATGTTTGTATGCATTACTGATTATTTCTTATATAATTTTTGAACAATTTATTTATTCATACGAAAGAAAAAAACATAAAAATATATTCTAATTACAATTTTTATTAAAATATAATTAATTTGAGAATCAAGGATACAAATATGAACCTATTATAATATTTTTAAATTATTTTAAGTATTTGATCTTAACCTTAATTAATTTGATTTTTTAAAACCACTTAAGAGTTTATTGTAGCATGAAAGACAATTATTTTAAAAATAATTTTTTTCAGATGATGTAATTATCCCAATATCCTCTTTACTAATAAAAATACTTTATTATTATGGTAGTAAGTTAAGATTTCTGTATTACCAAGAAATGGGGTTGACGCGGGGTTCTGCATTTTAAAGATGATCAGTTCTCCGCTCTCAACAAAAAAGAAATAGTAAAAGTGAAAATTTTAAATCATTTATTTTAAAACTTTTAGTAGCTACCTAGTTAATAATTTACGAAGAAGTGTATTGTGCAGACAATGGTTATACTATAGGTACGCAGACGTGGTAAAATTGAGATATTTTTTTTAGAAATTTTTTTCCATTGCTAATAAAGCATTAATTGTAGAGTTTCCAGGGTTTATCATATATGTGTTTTGATGTATACAAAATTTTTCTTTATTTTCATTTAAGGTACAAAATGGCATTATGGTAGTAAGTAACATGAGCTCGGTTTTTTAAGAGGAAGCAGACTCTGTAGGCGATAACAATTTCTTGACAGTACATAGGAATTTGTTTATTTTTAATTTATTTTTTTTAGTAAAAAGTCGATTTTAAATTGTTTATGTAGAAAAAGTTATTGCTTATTGATCGTATTATTCGTGTGTATTTTGATAAATAATCTAACAAATGAAATGAAAATTGTCCGAGTTTTGTTGCTCACCAGTTTGAAAAATGTAGTTTTGAGAAAAAAAGTGTACAAAGTTTTAAACAAATGTATTTGTATTTACTAAATGAAATGTTGGAAATATCGGTTTGTTGAGTTTTTTATCTCTATTCTGTTACTCCAGGACCGGATTGTTGGAACCATTTGGGTCACAGGACACTTGCGCGCAAAAAAATATCTACCTGTTTTTTAATTTCAATAATTAAATACTCGCATTATATTTGAACATATATTTGAAGGAAATATTATGTTTAATATTATATCCCTTTAGTATATATTTTGTAATACGTACGTCGCGGCTCTAGAATTTTTAAAAGATTATTGTAATAGTTAGTTTCTTTCTCTAACTAAAATAAATTATTCAAAATATCCTTTTTACCTATAGACATAGGTAATTAAAGCATAATAAAAATTTGTGGATTTTCCAACTAAATGTTTTATTTAGAAGTAAAGTTAAATAAAAGCTTGTAAAAAGGATGACTATAACATGTACGTGCATATTGCTTTTTCATGAGGGGAATTCGCCTGCCCTTATCGGATAGTTCCATTTTTTTTAAAAAAAAGAACTTAAATTTGATTAACGATATCAGACATACTCAAAACATTGAGGAGAGAATCGACTAGAGAGAATGCTGTGTATTACAAATACATTAAGAAATTGAAGCAAAAAAATTGACTAATGTAAGCAAAAAAATTGACAGATGGGATTACTTTAATGGCGGTCAAACCATTAATTTAATGGTCTATCTAATATTTATAAACAAGTCTCCCTGGTTACAACTTGGGCTTACTAAAATGGAGTCATGCTTCAAAATGTAATGCCTGTGGTATCTCTAGGAAACATTATATTTATATTTATTATGTTAATATGTTCGATTCACTGCTCAGTGACTCAAAAAGCCTACAAATATTTTAAAATTGTATTTATAGGGTAATTAAAAGTGCGGATATTGGTCGGAAAAATCGGGATTACATAGACGTATATACATATATCTACCTATATACGGGGTGTAAAGTATATAAATCTTGCTACGCAAACAGTGGGTAGATCTCACCCATATAATTAATATTTGCCAATAAATTTGAACCAAAACTGCTTTTTAAAGGGGACCACTAGTATGACCGCCTGAAAAACAGGTGATATTTGGAAATTTTTTTAAAGAAAACTACTATATGGAATGTTTTAATATTTTCAGAATATATTCGCTGATATATAATAAATTCATGGTAAAATTTTTGGATCAAAAAATTGAAAAGTCAGTGAGTTATTCAAGATCTCCGAAGGCTTCAAAAAAAAAAGTTCCCCCACTGCTGCAGTGATAGCGGCCTTCATACTGCCTGAAATCAAAAAAACCAAAAGGTCTAAAATTTTTTGGAATTCCCAACCATTCCTTTGTTTACTTTAAAAAGGACGATACTGTAAGGCGTGATACTGATCACTTTGCTGCACTCTTAGAAACAAAAAAATTGTTTTGTAAAAATTATAGGGCCAAGTGCATAAATTAGTATTAAACGTAGCTCCTGGTCAATCTTTGAGCGGCTATCGATTTTTTATCTTTTTAGCAAATTTCCATTTCATACTGTGGAAAATGGATATTAATATTCCACTAGTTTTTATTTTATTACCTACTAAACATTTAAGTACGTATATCGCGGCTTTAGAAGCTTTAAAAAAATACTGTAGTGCAGTTAACTTGGTTTTTCAATCAAAATAGATTTTATACTACCCATCCAGATATTTTCAGATTTGTTGATGTATTCAAAGATATACACTTGAATACATATATAAAATTAAAGAGTGTTCATATTCCCATAAAATGTAAAAATTTAAACTTTAGGGAACGTTTAAAATATATTAGTAAGTTGATTCATTTATATAAAAATAAAGTTATGAATAGATTTGATTTTGTAAAAAGTTGTAGTTATCAATATGCAAAAAAATAAATGATTTTTATTAAAATTTTGAGCGTTTTCATTTTTTATATGAAGGTACCTATAATATGAACTATAATGACCGACAGACGAACATATTATATATCTTCTTTGTACTATTTATTTCTGCGCGCAAGTGACCTATGAAATTAGGACTACCTGAATATTTTTTGACCGCGGCGCGCAAGTGACCCATGCCCTAGGATTGCACAGCATTCCTTCTGAACTTAAATTTTGCTATTCAACTTCCCTTCTGTGGTATAATTATATGAAATAGAACATTTGGAGGCGCTTCGGAAAATAAGCAGCAAAAATTTTAAAAAAATTTCTGTCACAAAAATTCTTTTGGAATATCATTTTTCGATAGTTTGTGCACCATTTAAGGAAGCAAAAAAGAAAACAGATAAAAGTATTAATGAATAGAATCGCTTAATACGAAAACAACAGTTTTATTCGAGAGTGTTTTTTGAGAATCAATGTTTTTTTTGTAAAAGTAAAAACTATTTAAATTTAATAATATTCTCTGATCGAAATGAAACGTCTTAGAATGTAATTTAGTTACGAGCTTTTGGTAAAACATAGCTTGGTTTTTATATTGACCTTTTTGACAACAAAAAATTTCAAATTTTGAATTTAAATGTTTTTATCTGTTGCTGTTAGAAATTTGATATTTAACTTTTATTGGAGGTCTTTTATTAGTAGGGGTAGGTGGGAAAGACGGCGTAATTAAGCCTTGATGATGAATTTAGAGTTTTGGAAATTGAAACTTTTTTTTAACTATTTGTATTATCTTTGATAATTCGTCTTCCAAATAAAAAAAATAATAACAGCAAACATTTAACATTCTCATAAAATATATAAATACAAAAGAAATTGAATTTCTTCCCGTTACCCCTCCCCCCTAGATTGAGCAAGACAGGATACCAAATTGGACAAGGCTTTACGTATATAATTTCTTTAAGAAATAAATAAACTGATTATTAAAAAACAACCAATTGAAATTCAGTCAAGTTAAAATAGATGAGGGGCAAAATGGGGTTTAGTTGAATCGTATACCCCATCTTGTCTCTTACGTAGCAATCTGAAATTGAAATTAAATTGACTATCACCTTAAAAGATACACAGATGATTAAAGTATTACCTAATAGTCCATTTCATTCTCTATTGCACACAATATCTAACATCTTTTGGCTCTAACATACAAATACAGTTACGTCCTTTCATCGTTTGCCTATGACTAACTTTAATTAAGACGGCGGATCGAATGTGGCTAATTGTTTGCGATTGGTGCCTTTAGATGGCGTGATGATGTGTGGCGTGATGTTCCCCATCTTTCCCATATATCGAAGCAAACATATTTTTATGTAAATATAAAGAAATTTCTCGTGTACTTGGCGCTAACTACATTTCTAATGTACAATGGTAAATAATGTATAATATTATATATATGTAGACGTGTTATACAAGTAGTTACTCAATTGTGCATGTAATTCTGTAATATAATAATTATAGCATGCAGCGAGTGTAGGCCATTATCAAAGTTAAAATACACATGCTTTTAATTGATATCATTTTTAGTGTTTTTATTTTTCATTAAAAGAATTTTAATACGTTTTGCATGCAAGGTGATAGCTATATTTGATTATATTGTTCTGTTTATTTGTACCAGCTAGTGTTGACGACGCACCTGCATTAGCTAATTGCCTCTATAAGTTAGAAGTATTATGCATCATGTGATAAAATTACATATAAAAAATATGTAAGAAAACAAAAGTAAAAGATAACAATTAACAATATGTAGGGTTGACCGGGGTAAATGTGAACTGGGGCAATTGTGAACGGCGCCTATAATTTCTAAAATAACATTAATTTTGTTAAAAATCAAATCTTAGTATGTTTTTCTGTCCTTTCTTAATATGCTATTAAAATTTGATAACAATTCTCCAAGTATTAGTATCTTTTTTTTTTATTTTGAAAAAACCTTTGCAAAATTTTATGTATCTTACTTCGATCAATCCTCAAAATTTTTTTTTTTAAATACATTTTCTTTTTTTAAAAGGTAAGAAATGGTTAAAAGTACTTCCAAAGAAGTGGTCTAAACCCTAAGGGGGTACCTTACTAACTGCTAAAGAAATTGTACAATTTATTACCAATTCACAATTACCCCATGATTTTAAAATTGTGGGGTAATTGTGAACGTCATTCATAAATGCCCCAATTCGATCAAAATTTTCAGTAGTGTTCTTTTCAGAGTTGAAAATGTTGATGAAGATGCTGGTGACATTATTGTACAAGTTTCCGTTGTACAATCAATATATAAAAAAAAAAAAAATGTGTAAAGAACGATGTTTTGTGTATCAATCTACAAAATCATTGCTTGCTCCCTTATCCAATGAAAACTTATAAAAACAGAAAAATTACTTGTTTTCAATGTCTTTGTTAGTGTCCAAGGGCAGTAGAATTAATGCAAAACCATTTTTTTTCATTTATAGTATTAGACCCAATAGATTGTTGTTTTTTATTCATGTTAACTAAATGTATTCCCTCTCATTTTCCTTGTTTTTGTGTGAAAATCTTGTAATTTTTTGATTTTTTCTTTTATAAAATGACAAAATATCATCAAACTATCATTTTTAGTTTGTAATAAATTTGTTCCTACAATTTTTGTTATTTTTATTTAACCTTGATTTTTGGTACAAATTTGAGGTATGGATAACTTGCATTAAACAAAGAGAAATTGTGACCGCTAAAGTATGATGAAAAATTTGAAAGTGAGGTAAATGTGAAGAATTTAATTTGGGCTTTACTCTGATGTACCTCACTTTTCTTGTAATCCATTCTAAATAATTTTTCTGACGGCATTCATTTTTACCCCAAAATTCATAAGATTTGCAAAACCGCACCCGGGAATTGTGAATGGCTTATCAAATTTTTGTTTTTCATACGAATTTGCTCAAAATTTATGTGGTGCATCCTGAATAATGTAGAATTAAAAATAAATCAACCATAATGTGATATATAAAATAAAAAAATACTTAAAACAACGCTTTTATCTCAATTCATGAAAATCCATTCACAATTACCCCGGTCAACCCTATAATATTTAATTGAATTTTAATTTTTTTTATTAGATTATCACTTATAAAACTATAATAGTACCTAAAAACTTTCTATCATAATATGTTGTTGTATTTGTTTATGCTTACTTTTGCAGTAAAATTCGATTCAAATCCTTTTTAGTGCAATTTATAGTGCCAATAAGGGCTCTAATTTGTACAAAATGTCCCATAGTTCGTATGTGTAACGCACTTATAGTGTGAAGACAGACGGTGGCGGGCGCCCGGAACGGTAATTAAGAAATTATATTGCATGCTTTACATAGGAGCTAAAACATAACAAACTGATCAAAACACATATTACATTTTCTTTGTAAATTAAAAATCACAAAGTGATTGAAAAAATTATCCGAATCGGCCGGGAATCGAACCTAGGATCTCCTGGTAACTAGCCAGGTGTGCTATCCATTACACCATCGATCCTTTGCTCGACAGGCGCCCGATACAGACAACATTCAATCACTTATGTGTATGTACTCTCTGTAATGCGAGAAGCAGTTACAATTTTTCAATTTCAAATATTATCGAGTGCTTGTGAAACACTACTACGTATGACAGACTTTTGTCTGCATTTCAACACACGTAGTATTCATATGTTCACTTATCGTTCAGCTGAACTGAAACTTTAAGCACTCGACTTCCTTGGTTAACATGACCAAAAACCACATAATTATGTAAATTAAAAATCACAAAGTGATTGAAAAAATTATCCGGATCGGCCGGGAATCGAATCCAGAATCCGGATAAATTTTTCAATCACTTTGTGATTTTTAATTTACATATGTGGTTTTTGGTCATGTTAACCAAGGAAGTCGAGTGCTTAAAGTTTCAGTTTAGCTGAACGATAAGTGAACATATGAATACTACGTGTATTGAAATGCAGACAAAAGTCTGTCATATACGTATTAGTGTTTCACAAGCACTCGATAATATTTGAAATTGAAAAAAAAAAAACATTTTCTTTTTTATTTTAAATTTAAATCCACTTGACTTTAATTGTGTTCAGAAATTATTACCTACTTGAATGTTTGAGTATAAGTAGTACAATATAATTATATGACACCCACTTAGCCCGCAAGATGACCGTCTTGATCTGACCGGTCTCTAAATTAAGTTTCAATTTATTTTTGTTACGTTTTGAACATTTTATATAGTTTGAAGTGAGGTAACTGCAGAGTAGTTTTTATAAAGTTGGACTTTAAACACAAATACATAATATATAGGGGAAGGTAGGGCAATGTGGACATCCTAAGGTTTGAATTGATATATTTTCTAAACGGTTTTAATTAATTGATATTTCTTGACATAATACAATTGCAAATTTAATAAAGTCTTTATTTTATAATATACATACGGTTTACATATTCACAGTAATAAAAAATTATCAATTATTTCGTAAGTGACAAAATGACCACATTACTCACCTTAGGTAGGTAAAGTGGCATAGTATTATTAATATTAAAAGTTAACATAGATTAAAACTGACTTTTTAATTTTTAGATAAAATTACAATTTTTAATCAAAAATATTACACTTTGCTACTAATTAGCAATCATAAAAACAATTTTTAATTCTCCAAAGTACTCAGATGGTAACTATTCATTCTTAAAACAAAACTCACAAGTAAAATCGCCATCTTCCTCATTGCAACCAGAGCAGACTTCATAGACACATATTTTGCATATCGTACATCGTATCCAGCCATCTTCTGGTTTTGATTCCGGCCACAATTCTGATACCACCACTGAATCCACTAGTCCACTTTACCTTTATACATAGTGGGCCACATTACCCAAAACTAAGTACAATGGGAAAACTGAAATAAGTCCCGCCCCAACGTATGATTTATAATTGTTTATTATAAAATTAATTACTTCAGAACTACAATAGACACAGGGAATATTCACAAAAACCAAGTATTTATAATACAATATATTTTATACAATATTTGTGAGTACTTACCTTAGATCAGAAGGCACAAAAAACACTTTTTTTTAAATAAAATTTTCTATGTAACACCTAACGAGTTAATATGCATCGTGACACTATATAAACGGTCAATCTATAATTTAAACTAAATAACAAGAGATGACAGCTTTTAGTTCATTTGCAAACTAATGGTGACCACTTTACCTGCCTGGGCCACTATGGCGAGCCTTCCCCTACATATTTCATTTTGTTATAAAAACACCATCACGATCTACAACTGACGAGTAAACAATATCATAACTGACGATCAAAACAAAAAAAAAGACATCTCCACAATTTCACATTATTTTCCTGGGCGCCGCGGCGCACAGTTTGGGAACCCCTGCCCTAGACCGATAATAAAGTTATTAAATAAAATAGTTTATTTATACACCTATTTGTTTGAGTTTGAAAAATGTTAAGGAATTGTTGCCTATTTGTTGAAATTATGATTTTCTGAAAGTTTGGGTAGGACGGAATTATTTAAGAAATACCGATGGTCTTAAGCAACCACCCAAAATTGATAAGAAAACTTCCAACCAATGTATGAAAACTGTGTAACGTAAGGTTTATACTTAAAGAGCGGTGTACTACCTTCCCTAAATTATTTTAAACGTTAATTTTTTAATAGGATTGTACTTTGACTTTTTTAAAGACGAGGAAATCTTTTTATTTTTTATAGGTTCTTAAATTGTACCTATAAATAGCTTAAAACTCTCCAAGCTTCAGAAGAACTAGTTTTTCTATTTTCATTTAACAGAAATTCGAAAATTTTAAACTTTGATAAGTAATTAAAATTATACTTGGTTATCGTTATAGCTGTATGTATTCTTTACAACAATACCAGAGTGGATAAAATACCATAAAATATACTTATTATTAAAGACTAAACACAACTGCTGTACGCACTACTCATTAATTCATTATAAATATTGTATTAATATAGAAATTATGCATACATTAGTTTTAATTAATATTTAAATGAGCGATATTTTTGACAAGACAAATTGAACATGTTGGCCTAAATTTTAATTACATTGAATAAACAATCTTGTCATACATTGTTTATTTTATTCTTGGAATTCAAGTTCTATAATTAAAAATGTTTTATTTACTTATTTATTAATAAATAAAATTGAATAGATTTAGTACATATTTTCAGTAATTAGATAAAATTTGATAAAAATTTTAAGTAGATTTAAAATAGAATATTTAGTTATAATTATAAAATATAATAAAATAGCAATAGGCAATTATCTTTAGGTGTTCAAATCTAACGGCTAATATTTTAGTAGTAATAGCACTGTTTAAAATAACTAAAAGTGTTTATCAAAACAAGTTCTAGGAAACTATTATTTTTTTAAAGTTCAAAAAGAGGAATAAAATCTTATATAGTCACGGATTCTGCAATATTTGATTTCATAAGTTTTTTTCAAATCTTATAATTAGTTAATAAGAAAAATTTTTATTTCTAAAAGAGTATTGGCTCCGAATTTATAATTTATTAAAGAACATTTTAAACTTTTTTGAATTATTTTCAGAAAAGAAGAATTCATTTATCTAATTACTATAAGGAATTTTTGGAATAAATGATTACCATGTTACATCAAAATTTTTTTTTGTTTTTTTATTGGCTACGTACGTTTTGAGAATAAAATCTCATCTTCAGGCCATAATCCTAAAATATTAAAAACAAACATATTAAAGTAGGTACTAAACGATATTACAATAAATCAAATACTTACAATTTTCTCAAAAAACAAATCAATATGAAAATTTATTATAGTTATTAAGATAATTTTTTTTTTTTAAAAATACACAATTTTACAGTCAAAAAATTCAAATTTTTCAAATCAAGAAAAAAATTTTTTAAGAAAATTATATTGTTGAAAAAATAATTAAAAAAATAAAAAATAAAATACTTTTTGATAGTATTACGTCAAACATTGAAATGAATTAAATATCAAAAATCAAAAAACAAAAAATTTCAAAAATCAAAAAAAATTGAAATAGACAAAATAGTCCACAGATGTATGGTCTATTTCAGTTAAATTTAACCATGCTTCGTAACTTTGAATTTAAATAATTTCCGTTTTCTTGGCTTTATCTCTTTTATTATTGCATTTATGTAAATTTTAAATTTGCAGTTTATTTTTAGAAAAGAATAGAAGATCGATTTGTTTCGAATATAAGAATTATTTAATTTTTTAACGAAAACTCATGATCAATTTTATCTGAAAAGAGGTATACTTCATAGCTATTATGTTTTATACTTATGAGAATAATAATAAGTTTATGTAAGTGGATATTATTTATAGCATATTTAAGTTTATTTTTGTTTATGTTTTCGAATTTCGAATGTTTTGACATAAAGGTTTATAAAGTGTCAGTTATCATTTTCAATTTGATTATTTACATTTTCCGTTGAGAAAATCCATACGGCTTTTAGGTTCAATCTTTTTCTGTAGTTTCTTTTATATTGTAGCACCTTTGTATTACTGTAGTCGCAGATATGGTCCAAATTATATGCGTCTTGTGCCAAATCAGTGCGTAATTCACCTCTAGCCAAATCCCACCTGTGTTGTTTTAGGCGATACTCGAGTGCCTTAGACGTCTGACCATTGTACGAAGAGCCACAACTCGAATAAGGGACTGAATAAACTAGATGGCTTCTTTCTTCAATTGGATTCACTCCTTTTAGGTTTGAGTAGAGGGAATTTTTTACCTAATTGTGCAACTTTACTTATAAAAATTTCTATAATATACACAGGCGCTCATCTATAAAATATGTACACAAAAAGGATAATTGCTTAGCGTGATGATACGTAACGAAGAAGGGCAGGGAGTCCGAATAAACCTGACGTGGTCTTAGAAATATTTACATCAATTTTACTATTTTTACATTAGGTTTTGTTTTGATAATTAGTGCTGTATGTATTGTACCAAAATTCTATGAATAAATGAAATTGCTTAGATATAATTTTTGTATGGCACGAAAATAAACATAAAATAATTATTCATTTGAAGGGGGGTGTCAGGTTTTTTGGCGTATCATTTGTTAAGGGGTTGAAAAAAAGGTAATTCAGCTTGCTAAATGCGGACTATAATGTAATATTGCATAACTGATGGAAGCACTGGGAAATGATTTAATTACTTTGGATATAATATTATGTATATTTGAACAAATGGAGCCAGTCTGTACCTCCTGGAATTTTTTCAATTTATTTTTTGTACGTTTGCGTAAATAAATTCTGTATATATGATTTTTTTTTGTATCATACATTTGTTTATATCCTTTTCCTAATATCTTACTAATTGATAAAATATATTCAAAGAACACTGACACACATAAATTTCCTGGAAAATCAAAATTGAAAATAGTGATTGTCTATACTCTCCTTGAAACATTTCGGCAAATACATTGTTTTGGAAAATAAACGTTTGTTTACAAAAAAACTAAACAAAAAAAACTGTTTAGTAAGACGGATTAATGAACTCATTATAAAAATCAAAATAAGTAACTTGTTTACTTCCTTTAAATCTGTTGAGGTCAATTGAAGTGGTTATGTTCAAACTTTTTTCTTCTTAATTTTTTTATAGGAAGTAAATTTTTTTTACTCTCTAGGTTGTAAACAAAATATGCGTATCTCCACATTTCAAAGAATTTTAAATGTAAGCTATATGTATACTTTATAATTTTCTTTATTATTCACCAACTTGATATTATTACATATTACAAAATTGTTCAATCCAAAGCAAATACTGTACCTACATTCGTATTTTAAAGGTTGAATTATATAAAATCTTATTTTTGTCAATTAATTTGTATGATATTCGTAGCTCTGTGATATTTTACGGTATATACATATACATAGGTATAATCAGCAGTAAATTTGTTTACTTGGAAATAAAAGAACAATCAAGTCGATCCATCGTCTAGTTCAAAAGTTATCATTCATGCTCATTTGAAAAATTTAGTTTCGTAAAAAATGTGTTTAAAGTTTTCATTTGCAAATTAATAGCGACATAATTTGCCTTATATAATTATATTATTAATCTTCTGTTTTTGGGTAATATATTAATCCTTTCTCTACCTCGTATTTTTCCATTTGTAGTTCCTGATGTGTTTTATTTGGAGTAGCAGCTGCTCTTGTAAACTAGTAGCTTTAATTGTCTTACAACTTGCTTATTTATTTATTTATATATTTATTTATTTCGTATTTCAATAAAATCACTTTAGTAACCTTATTTTACACATAATTAGCATTCGAAAAATATAATCTTTTTTGTTTGTTTACGCAAAAACAGCAAAAAAAGCCCTAAAAATAGTAAGGGTGGGAGACAGCAATTCTGGTACTTTTCCTACTTTCCAGGTTATCCTGTGAAATTAACTTCTCGAGTCGAATCCACTGACACCTCTGTGTCAAATTTTAAATTACGATTCACTTAATTTGTATTAATTGTGTTTTTAATTCTGAATTTTGTATTAATTCTGAATCTTTTATAATGCAGTCTCCACCCATAGAGCACGAAATATTGCTGCAATATTGCAGCAATATTATTTTAAAATTTTGAAATATTGCAGGCAATATTCCTGCAGTATTCCAGCAATATTACTATAATCGCCCTGTGATATTGCTAGCAAGATTGAAGGAATATTTCACCGCAACATTGAGAAAATATTGGCCTTGCAATAATACTTTTTTTTAAATTATATATCGTCAGTTCAAAGGTAAAACTCATTAACTACAGTTTTCAGAGAAAACGATTCTAATCACTAAGTAAATTGAACTTAGTGACTAGAATCATTTTCTCTGAAAACTGTACTTAATGAGTTTTACCTTTGAACTGACGATATATAATAGATATTTATTTATTTTATAGTTGATAATAAAAACAATACTAATTTTTACCAATAAAATTGGAAAGTTTAGTACTTGTTTCTATTTTGTCCGAAATTCGAATCAACCTTTGATATTACTGATTAGGTTAGCTAATAATTTTTTTACTCCAAATTTAATTTTATAAATCTTTTTCGGGATTAAAAAAATAATTAGCCAACCCAATATTTACATGGATGGAAATAATATTTATTATCATTAATAAATTTTATAAAATTAACATCATTAACATTAAGTGTTAGAAATTTGAGGTTAATTGTAAATAAAATTGTTAATAAAAGTACAGTTTAGTTGATTCTTTATTATTAAAAATTAATACACTTCAAATTGTTTGGTGAAACACATAATGCTAATATATAATAACACTAATAAATATTAATAATAACAAAATATAGTATAAGACGTATAAGTTAATCCATAAGTCTATACGTGAAATTGATCAGTCAAACTAATCAAATTCTAACCTATAATGAAAATACATATTCATCAGGAACAACTTAGCATTACATCTTTTTGACATTGATGTCGAACGGGATTATATGTTATTAATACATAATAATATAACAAAAATATGTAAAAATATTTATCTTGTATAACTCCTTTATAAATAAAATTAAATGAATTATCGTCAGTTCAAAGGTAAAATTCATTAAGTACAGTTTTCAGAGAAAATGATTCTAGTCACTAAGTTTAATTCAATTAGTGACTAGAATCGTTTGCTGTGAAAACTGTACTTATGTAATGGTTTTACCTTTGAACTGATAATATGTTTTTTGGGTATAATAACAATAGTTGTACCGTTTTATTTTATCTATTGATTTGCCTTCATTTCTATAATATACTACATATTCCAAAATTTTGGACAGCTTTTATATATTTTTTGTAACATGACAATAACATTGAAACAATGTTACAAATGCAATATTACAAAAAAATATTACTGCAATATTCCTGTAATATTGGCAATTATGCTCAGGTTAGTAATATTCAGGCAATATTCCTGCAACATTGGTAATTGTCTGCAACTTGGCAACATTCCAGCAACATTCCAGCAATATTTTGTGCTCTAGGGGCATATAACCCGGTATAATTCTTTTTTCTTATTTTTGTGATTCCCACAACGCGATTTTCATAGAACGTATTATACGGATATCAATTAATTCTGTCGCCTATAACGCGGTACGAATTGATCGCGTTACATATAGGAGACTTGACTGTATTATACAAGTCATAGAATATATCATATTTTATTTTAAATTTATTTTAGCTAGGAAAACGAAAATAACCTGAAGTATTGTATTGGTATTTAACGAATAGTCCAATAATATAGTTGAGTCAATACACTGACGTTATTGTTATTGTGTACTAGAGTTTTTCAGATATAGTTTTCAATTTCTTAGTAAATAATATTTGTAGGAAAAGTATAAATATAAAGGTGAATTGCATTAAATGATTCACTTCTCAAGCTGTTACTTAATTTCTTAGTATTTTTTATTACGTATATTATATCTGCTTATCGGTGTGTGTATGTACTGACTGAGTTTGTAAGTATGTTTGTTTATATTACTTTCATATGCTAGAAGCACTTTTCACTGCCAGTATTATATTAACTATAGTTAACTACTAGTAACTGATATAAGATTTGCTAAAAGTAGTTCCTTTTTTTTACTATTTGTGATTTAAATTCAATTTCTATTTCACGTTTATGAGATAATTAATTTTTTTTCTAATGATTATTTCCGGAAATGTTGATTATTTTTTGCGTAAGTAAATGATTTACGTAATTCGCAGCCTTTTTCCAAATGTAATACATTCAAATTCATTTATAAATACCATTTAAGTGATTGGTAAATAAAATATACCTATTCAAGGAGTACAGGAATACTTAAGTTTCTTGGAAGAAGGTGGGTATATATTTTTGTAAAAATATTGTATATAGAAAGTAAGGGTAAGTTTTTTATTTGATTACCAAAAAATTAAATGAAATTTTTCCATAAAATATGTAGAGATGTTTCCGGCTAACGGGTTCAATTTGACAATTAAAAATATTTTAAATGTTGATTTATATCTGTTGTATGACGTCAATTCAATTTGTTAATATTTTGCAGGAAATTTTTAGAATATTTAAGAAAATATACAAACTATTGTATAATTTTATTAGCCTTGCTACTTAATATTTTGACAGATTTTGACGAATATCACATCCTGTTTTAAAACTTTAAATAGTTTTATTAATTTTTCTTATTTTGTTTTTTCACTTTTTTACTTTTTCAAAATATTATCTGAGCGGTATCGGTCTTAGGCCGCAATTGGAACCGTACTTGGATCGTAGCGATGCTATGAATACACTCGTTGTTTCTTCTGTAAAAATATTTTGAGCGAACTGAGAGCATATCAAGACTGGTATTATAGTGTGGAGCGGCCCTTATAATCAATCATTTACAAAAAATAGGAAGAGATTGCTTATTAAATGGATCAAAGAAGTTGAATATTCATTAAATTGCATGTTAAGTATTTCATCAAAAAGAAGCAAAGATTTTAAATATGAAAGCAGTTCAATAAACTATATATGATAGCCAATACATGTGTCATGTACCTGTCAAAATGGTTCGAATTTTAATTTTCGTAAAGATATTGCAATGACATAAAGTGTACTTATTAAAAGTTTTAATCGTTTTAATTATTATGCGTAAATAAACAATATAAATGAATAAGTTAATATATACATAAAAACTGTTCCAGTGATTCAGTGGTACAAACACATTTGAATAAATTAGAAAAAAAAAATTAAACATAGAAAAAAGTTTTTACTCATGTGTAATAAATGATACAGATGATTCATATTCAATAATGTTATTAGAAAAATTTAGACTTACGATGAAAATAAGTGACTGAGCTTGTTTAAGCCTTGAGATTGTTTGCGGCCCTTTCATTACAAAATTGAAACATACATATAATATAAACGTATGTATAGCTCGGGCCTTTTTACTTGGCAGTAACTCGCACATGATACAGATAGATACATCTGAAAATACATTACAAGTAAGAAACAATAACATCTGAAAAATATTTAGGTTTAAATCATATTAAAAAGAGACACCTTTTTAACAAACATATTATTGTTCTTTTTCGTTCCCTCTTTTAGTACCTACTATTAGGTGTACGTGTTAAATTCGTTTTCTGCGCGCTGTCAAGTAAAAAGGCCCAAGCTCTACCTATATTTTGAAACAGAAACCTCAGTGTTAATGTTTCGTTTAAATATGAACAGTCTGTATTCATTGGCATTCTATAATAGTATGTAATTAGCGTTCATGAACTTGAATTTCTCTTTTTCAAGCAGTGTTATATGTACCTGTGTATTATATGTGTTTGTATGCACCATAATACTTGTAAAACTGTTGTATTTCCTATCAGTGGCGGAGTTGTAAAATCAAATTTTGTCCTAATTTTTGGTAATGTTTTCAAAACATCTAAGTAAATCTTTTATTATAAAAATGATGATAATAATGGATTTCAACATTCGTTCTCCAAAACTGCTTATAACAAATGCCACCTACATCAATATTTTTCTTATCTTATTCAAATTACATTATTTCGATGTGAGTGGAGGATAAGGACAGTAACGTGGGGACTCTGGGGACTAAAATTTGAAAGTCCGTTAAAGAACTATGTCACATTCGTCTAAAATTTTCAATAGGTGGACACCAACAAAATGTTTCCACCTAAAAATCTCGCAACCCATGTGTCGCTATTTAGGAAGAGTTTCTGTGGAAAACTATGCACGTGTTAATATTGGTGGAAGTGTAGAGAAATAATGTTACTATACTTAGTTATTAAGACCAATATTTAAACATATACTAAGGCTACGCAATTAGAACGCCTACCTATACGATATCGACAGTTACTTTTAATATCAATTTTCAAGAATGATAAAAGTTTTCCCAATTTCAAACATACCGCTCTCTACAACCAATGGTTAACGCTGAAAACATTTTTGAACTTCATATTTAAGTAATTCAAAATTGTATTCTTTGTATAGATTATTTATAATTTGTAGTCTTTGGTGTAATATGGTAAAAAAATTATGTACTTTTAAATTCTTTGAAATAAGTCCCTGTAAATATGTTTAATGTTAAAAGTGTATTACACCCAAATTTTGACAATTTATTTCATTACAACGATTGAATGTTAAAATATCTGTTAATAGAAAAACCCTAAAAATTAGGAAAAAGCAAGAATAATTAATTAATTAAATATAATTATAATTTTAAGTGTTAGGTGTCAGTACAAAATCGAATTATTTGAACTCATTTATATTTAATTCTACAGCAATAATTTGTTAAAGAACAAATCTTCAGGTTTGACTCAACCAAGTGTTCGAAACATTAAGTATACGAATTCCATTCATATTCGATCAATTTATTTTACGCTACCGCTACTCTTTCTTTAGTATAGTTTATTTCATAATACCAGATCAATTTCAATAGAATTATTTAATTAAACTGGCACTGTTTGGTGTGTAGAAAAAAGAACACAGTTATAATCGTTTTGTTGTTTTTTTTATTTTGTTTTATAAGTGATTAAAAAAATTGACTTTTGCGAACCACTTTTCCCCGCGGTCATTTTATGTTATACATACATATATCTTATGACAAGTGAAGGTATTTGAAAGTGGATTTTCATTATTAAAACAGATACACACACACACACATATATATATATATATATATATATATATATATATATATATATATATATATATATATATATATATATATACGCAGATATATGAAAATACTGACACATTCAAAAATACTATACATATACTGTATACATATATCGAACAAGTCATAAAGTTGCTATCAAAAAGTTTACCTGAAATGAAAAAGTTTGTACGTTTCTGAAAAACTATAATTTCGAGTAATAACTGCTTTTAATACGAATGCAAAAATAGCCAAACGTAGTTAGGCTGTTGTGTACTTGCAGAAATTGTTCATTCGCGCTTACCCATAGTGAGTACCATGAGCAATATTTTTTGTTTGTTGAAAAACTGAACAATTATTTTCTACCAGTTTTAAGTAGGCCTTGGAGTCCAAATAGCGAAGCAAACGGACTTTTCGTGACTAGTGCTCGTTTTGCTTATTTTTTCTAGATGGTTGTTTTGATCATTTTTGACGTTTAGATGATCAAAACAGCCAAAAGAAGAACATTTTTAAAAAATGAACTTGGAACAAACCAATTCTCTCAGTTGACGATATATTTAAAAAAAAAACTCTATTGCAAGAATATGGTATAAAATTGCAGGTTTCCTTTTTAGTTTCATTTAAGTAATAATATTGAACAAATAGTGAGAAAATGTCATACGAATTTCTAAAGAATTTCTAAAGTAATTTCTGAAAGCACTGCATTTCTTTTTAAAGTAGAAAGAGATATCTTTTTTGGAATCAAATGACCAAACTTTACGATAATATAGTACATACATCAAAAAAATTTTTAAATTTGAGGAATGAATACCTAAAAAGTTATCTTAGATAAAAAAAGAAATTTTGCTCTGGGTTCTGGATGGTTTTCAGTGAATTTTGAGCGTTAAAACTCGAAGAATTTTGAAAAGTGATTTCAATTATCATCTTACAGATGGATTTTTGAACTAGCACAAACTCCATAATTAAAACAAAGAATATCAAAGACTATCATGTATTATTTCGTGTGAATTTCGTGTAGAACAGGACATAAAGCTACAGACTCACTCACTCTAATATTAATATTTAATTGAATAATTCATAATGCGTGTAGAATAATACGGATAATGATCGTTGAAAAAAGCAATATACGTGTGTGTGTATATATCATGTTGCTCATCAAAACATTTCGGATTCAGGTTCTATGCAAATGAAACTTCTTCAATGTTAGGTAGATCTTTTATTATCATCATATTATCATATTGTAAGTAGTAGCAACACAGATACACCTTTTTAGTTGTTTTCTTATTATTTAACTTTAGAATAGGCTATAGTCGTTCTGGATCCGAAATGCTTTGCTGAGCTGCAGTGTATAAGAACGTATTTCAATACCGGTACCCTTAAATTTCTCCGCCATCTGTTAATATTTCGTTCATAAAATACAAAATAATTTACATAATTTTTTTGCAAATTTCTTGTTGTGTAGACGATTTTTATCAAATTTTTTAATTTTGAAATTGGCCATAAATTAATTTTTGGCATTTAAAAATGTATTTTTCAAACATTAGTTTTCTAATCGATTCAGTAAATTGCCATGTTACTTCTCTTTATTTCTTAAATACATAGATATTATTTGTTATGTAACTTCTTAAGATGGATTATTTCACTTAAGCCAATTCTATGATGGGAGATACAAGTTTATGTAGTCTTTTAATTTTTATGAAGTTCACTTTTGTTTGGGCTTTACGCTCCGGGGCTGTAGCCCCGGCTTCCTCGTCTCGTGTCGCGCCTTATGTTCAGTATCTCAATGGGTCTATAAAATAAGTATTCTCTTATGAAGAAGGTATTTTTGCAACACTATTAACGCTAATTTGATAACAGTTTGTATATTTGAGTTAAATTGAATTTTTGCACAATTTTTCGTAAACGTACCTTATTGTTAGTAAAATTTGTACACTGTCATGTACTTCATTGCTGAGTTCTATATGATTCATTTGGGACATGGTACTTTGAAATAATGGTGGAAGTGCCAAATATATAATTGCTTACTTTCGAACCACGATGAGTATGTATATCAATAACATTATGTTAATTTAAATAATATACTAGATATTTATTACAATTATATTTTTAATCATACTAATATTACGTTTATCTATTTTTATTAAATACCTAGGCATCATTACGTGCTAGTATAATTAAATTAAATATTTTGTAATAATTTTTTTTCTGATGAATGCCAATATAAAAGTAATATTAAAATATTAATTTCTCTCACTAACATAAAAAATGATTTTTTATTTAGCTCTAACATGTGATAACTTTCTTTCATTTTTTTTTATTATTTTATTTTTTATTTAATAAAAGAAAAAATTTACGTCATTATGCTATAATATTTCAATTATATAGATGCATAATGTGCGATTATTTGTTTTTCTTTTCGTTTTTATAACAATTATGTATTAAACTTTTCTAATTTTAGAATGATAAGTTGTTATTATTATAAATTATTTGTTACGGTTATAGCATACGACATTCTGTTCTTACATTCGTTATAATTTTTTTTTTTTAACTATTTTAATTTATGAAAAGAAGGATGAATCTACATGTTGTAAAATATTAACTTTGTTTATGCGTTACTTGATACCATCTGTTTTAACCAACATTAAAAAGTATGGAAATGCTTGGATATTTTTCATAATAGCTGTTTCAAGTACATAATGAAGAACTTTATGTACGAGTCGCGTTTATGGCCAAACGAGCTTGCGAACGAAGTTAAGTACCAGTTGCATACAAAGCTTTATATTCGACTGCCAAAATTCCTGATTATCGTTAAAAATCGAATTAGAAATTTGATATCTATATACTACATAAAGATTCTTCAGTAAAACTTTTAAATAAAAAAGAAGTTGCTCGAATAAATATTAATAATATATAGTTTTTTTTTTTTCTATTGTTTAGATGCGCCACAACTAAGGTGATATGCATCATTCGGTATATGATATATAGTTTAATAATACAAATGTGTAATTAATATTAATTATGTAAAAGTTTATAAATATAGTACACTAGAGGAAACAATTAAAGGATCAAAAAAAAAAAAAAAAAAATTCCAAATTTTTAGCGATTTTTTGAATGGCTGTATCTTTGTTAAAAATGGTCGTATCGGAGTCGTAAGCACAGCAATTTTCTCAGCTTTTTTCACATTTTTATTAATAACAGTATCTAATTTATAAAAAACAAGAAAATTTCTTAGAAAATTTTCAAAAAAAAATTGTTTCCTAAAATTTTTGGAAAATTTTTTCGAAAAATTCTTAAAAAATTTTTTTTTTTGAAAATTTTCTAAGAAATTTTCTTTTTTTTAGAAATTTAAATACTGTTATTGATAAAAATGTGAAAAAAGCTGAGAAAATTTTTTTTTTATTGTGTTCAAAATTATGAAAGTTTGATACCAAAAAAATGATACTTTAATTTTTTCAAAAATTCAATCGAATGAATCAAAAAAACAGCTGGATGGATTAAATTGAAACTCGGTGGGGTTTTGTGGGCATATTGAACTATAAAAGGCACACTTAACATTAATGGTTTTCTCGATATTTTTCATTCAACGATCGATTTTCCAAAAAGCTACCAAAAGCCCATTTTTTCTTGATTTTTCAAATTCATGTAGAGCATGGAAAAAATTTTTTTTTCGAAAAAACAATGCCTAATCCTTGTAGAGAATTTAATCGAGTTTTTAAAACCCATCTCGAATTTTCTGTGCGATCATTGGTTGCTGAAATATCGATGGTCAAAGACGAAATGATTCTTTTCCATTCAAAGTCCTATATCTCAGTGAGCAGTGGTCATATCAAGGCCTTAAAAAAAGCAAATTAAAGCTAAATTAACAATTTATCCGGCCTATGTGGTGGTTAAGTCGGGAAATTTTTTTCCAAGTCCGTGGACTAAAAAAAAAGAAAAAACGAAAAAATTTCGAAAAATTTTTTTTTTCAGTGTATTTATTAGGATTGAGCGATACACGTAGCTTTGAAAAAATACACGTATTTTTTAGTTGGAAGATTTCAAAACTAGAAACTTTAAGCTTTAAATTGCTGTGTTTACGACTCCGATAGGACCATTTTTAACAAAGATACAGCCATTCGAAAAATCGCTAAAAATTTGGAATTTTTTTTGATCCTTTAATAATTGTTTCCGCTAGTGTATATAAATCAAGTTAGTATGTTTTTTGTTTATTGTAAATAAAAATTTATCAGGTAGAACCATTTTTTATGGCACTAGTACTTTTTTCCTTTGCATTATGCACCTGGCGCTATAAAGTAACTTCTGCTTCTCGCTTGTCTTCTTCGCTTCGCTTGTAATAAAATTCTAATGAAAAAAATCATTACAATAAATTTTATTTAGTTTGTATGTCAAGAAAGAATAGCCAATTCTGGATACTAAAGTTAAAAATGTTTTAACTTACAATTTGATAATAGCATTCTTTTTCCTTTTGACAATTGGTTTATTTTTTATTTATTTTTTTAAAATTAAAATTGGAGCAATGCTGCCGGTGGATGGCGCGGTCAGCAGTGCTCGGCGGCATCGCCAGCGGAGGGCATGCGCCGCCAAAACTCAGTAATGATAAAAACAACACATAAAGACAGAAACACATAAATGCAATAGACAATGGACAACATACACATATTAAAATTCAACGATGAGCCCTGCCATCCCAGGGCCTAGTACGGATAGTCCTTGGTGGCGGTACGCTAAGGGCTAGCCAGAGCGTCCGGTCACCAAGGTCTGAATCGAACGATGAAACTCCGAGGTGTAAAGGGCCTCGGAATGGAGAATACTGACTAGAAATATCACCCAGGAAATATCACAGAAGAAAGGAAAATCTTATTACATCACTACGGAGCCACAGGGTGACCAGTGCCGCAATAAGTAATTAAAAACAATACCGCTGAAGGGCCGCAACAGCAAGCCCACAGCGTCACAACAAAATATCACAAATAAAAATAAAAAGTGATGTACCACCTCGGGTGGAAAAGATCCTCAGTGGTACATCGTTAAAACAAAACAGATTAAAAACGAAAACGACAATATCACAGATTTCAAAAAATTTCCTGCTCCGTGACACGATTCCGCTTCCCATAGTCTCGACAATTCCGAATTGGCTTCGTCAACACCTAGGAACTCACACGTGTAAGGACAGTGACATCTGATTACTGATCAACATATACTGTTCTGTCAGATAACTGATTACTGGGTACATGTGCCGTTCTGTCAGATGTCGAGGTCAACCTACACGAGAGACCGGTACTATAACTAGGCCACGTTCGTCCGGGTCGAGGCTACAGAGAACGGGACAGTGCCACAGAGTATCACAGAATCAACATCTGACCTATGTTCGTATTACTTCGACGCCCACGAACGCGTCCGTACGAGGGACGACGACGTCTTCTTGCTGAGCGAGCTCGCTCAAGCCGTTCGGGCAGACCTGCGAGCGGCTGATGAGAACGAGTGCGTCGGGAGCCGCATTCCTACCCATCGAAACAACAAGAACAAGCCCAGGGAAACATCACAGAACAAGCAACAATTAAAAAGACCACCTCAGGCATGAGAACCCAAGGTGGCATATAACAACTATCACAGATATCAGATCAC
Organism: Brachynemurus nebulosus; assembly: GCA_035578155.1. NCBI lineage: Eukaryota > Metazoa > Arthropoda > Insecta > Neuroptera > Myrmeleontidae > Brachynemurus > Brachynemurus nebulosus. Next base: position 3,807,250 of record JAPWDM010000018.1, on the reverse strand, counting down.
AGTTTTTACACAAATCACAGACGCAATATCACCTTTTCAACACATCCAAACGGTATCGTCGGACTCCGAAGATCATGCCCACTGGAGTATGCAGCACTGGCGACGCGTTGAATTCCGTTGAAGGTACTATTAACGAAACTTAGGCTGACGCAGGCATAACACTCACTCGGAGGATACGACATCGTCCCCTCCACACGATCATCCTTGTCGAAACACGGTACCAGAGCATCGTTGGCCTGTCCGTCGAAGCAAACAGTTGCCCGCCGAGCACGTAGTCTAAGACTGGACGTGAGGTTGGATCTATGCCCAGCACAATTGGTTTATTTAAAACTGGATTTATTTAGGTAATTATATTGGCAGCAAATTTTTATTAAAAAGTAGTATTAAATGATTAAGTATTCACAATACATTTAGAAACACACTTTTTAACAGATGTTAAACGGTGAGCCGACAATATTCCAAAAACAGTTATTTTAAGCACTTTCAAAGTTTTTATACTGATTTTCCTTACTAGAATCTTGTCTGTTATCGAATATACCTTCTAAAAAATTGTCCTAAAGAAAATTTTGGGAGGAATGTAACAAAAGGCGATATTGATTTTTTAATTTTTTTTAATTATAAAAGTTAAAGGTGCTTTTAGAAAAAAAATTACGTACTTCGCCACGAACATGATATTTAGTATCAAGAATAAGCATGCAAATTTTGATGATAATTTACACATTTTAATAAAAATTGGCTTATATGTTGGCGAAAATATACCTATATATTTTTAAATGAACAAATTATCAAGAGTAAATAATTTCATTATTTAAGTTAAAAAATATATCCATAATATCTATATCTCTTCTTGTTCCCGACTAGGTGTATTCTTCTTAATAATTCTAATTAGGGGAACTCAGATTAAAAAGAAAATGTATAAACAGAGCTAAACAATTTTGAAATGGAATAGCTCAGCTTTTTTCTTCGTTTGTGCAGGTGAAGCGGTAAAATAATTCACTAGCCTTATGTTATGGCTTATGAGACCCACTATACTAGTGAATTTGGCAGATATACCACCTTACCTTAAAACGACTTAAGACTAATTTACTTTAAATGCGTTTCTGTAACTATCTCACTTGACTTTCTGTCGAGTTCATAGAAGTAGTCATAAAAATCATGGTTGAAAGTTCTTGAAATTGTGGGGGATCTTTACTATAGAAATTTAAGTCGATTCTCTTGAGAAGGAAGTTCTTTTTTTACTTCTTGACTTTCTTTTATGATTACTGTGTGTGTGTCCGTGCAGGTATTGGGTTGTTATCTAAACAAAGGTGGAATACTTACAAAACTGGATTATTTTGTTTTCCATGTTGACCACAGTATAAATAAAAGATTATTACCATAGGCAGTAGCGAAACACACTTTCTATTCTTTTTTAATATAAGTACAATTATGTATGTCCTTTTTTACTTATGTGATTGTATGTGTTAGTACAAGTGAGATTAAGGGTTGATAATGGTCATGTTAAATTATATGAACAACTAAAAGCAACTTTCTTCAAAATGAATTGAGCAAACGCGAAATTGATGACAGTATTGAACACAAGAATTTAGATCGTCACGACCTATTAGCACCAACCACTGTCGAAATCGAAAATATTAACTGAATTACTATAAAATATTAATAATTATTTATTATTTAACGTATTTTTACATAAGCATTCAGATTATAATAATACTTACAAATTTGCATCAAACGGCACTCAGAAAAAACATAAATTGAAATTTTGTTTTGAATGATTTAAACAAAATTTAGCAGCACAAGAGTTATCACAAGACATTTTAAGCCACCATAATAATTAAATACACATCAGAAATATCTTACAGATCACAAAACACACTAAAATTACAAGGAAATATCAAAAATAACTGATGACAAGCTTTAAATAAAAAAAATTTAATGACAGTTAAAATTCCACTGCCATCGTTGTTAAAAATTTTAAAAAAGGCAGTGAAACTTAGACAAAATTAAATAATTTACATAATTATCAACTGTAAATTTTCACAAAATAATTTGACCTGCAAATTTATTTTTCTAAATTAAATTTACTTTAGTGATGATATTTTCACTGTATTAGTATGCATAATGTTATGCATTATTTAGGTACATAACATGGATAACCCCTTGGAATTTCTGATTCCAAATGACACTCTTACGTCATTTCGTTTCGTAACTGTTTGTGAAACAAACTATTATTTAAACTGTGTGTTGACTATGGAAGGTAAATTAATTAACTATTTTGAAACATTTTGCCCTATCTCAATCAAATTAGTAAGCATGGTACACATTTTTATTAAGTTGATAAAATAATCTTGAAGTCAGTATTTTTTTTATTTTACATTGATGGTGTAAACGTGAAAAGTAAATTTAATTTTATTTATTTCTGTCTTATCTTAGGTGTCAATTTACCTTGAGTGGTAGAGTGACGGTCTTATCAAATAAATGTTGTTTATGTTAAGAATATATAAAATTTAATTTTCAATTATTTTCGAAGGTTTTTGTATCTGTACTTCCAAAAAATATATACGCCATTTCAAATACAATTGATCATATCTTTAAAGAGTTAAATAATTCTGATATTCGAAACAAATCAATCTTCTATTCTTTACTAAAAACAAACTGCAAATTTAAAATTTACGTAAGTGCAACAATGAAAGACATAAAGCTAAGAAAACGAAAATTCTTTAAATTTATAAGTAATGAATCATGGTTAAATTTAAGTGAAAAGGACCATATCTATCAATGTACAATATCAACAGCACGACAGTGTCAGCAATAAATTATATGTATGTATATTTCAGTTCATGTAAATTTCGGACAAGTCCCCCCTGTTCATTTTACCGTTTTTTTAGAACCTACTGAAAAATTGATTGTAGTATGTTATATTATAATAACAGTTGTATTGATAAATGTTACACTATATTAGGCTTCAGCTGTCCCAGATATATTACATATAATAGTTTTCAAAAATTAGAGTGTTATAGGTACTCTGAAAACCAATCTTAAACTATTTAGTCTACCTACATATACATATGAGATGTGTTCAAAAAGTAAGGTGACTTTATGTTTTTATCAAAGACCTTTTATTTATTCATCAATATTCATGTTGTTCCCTTTAAAGTAATCCCCCTAAGATACAATACACTTGTGCCAACGCATTTTCTAATCCTCGAAGCACCTCTGATATGCACTTTTTGGCATAGCCTTGAGCTCTTCCGGCGACGCAGTTTTTATCTCCTTAACCGTTGTAAATCTCCATCCTTTTATGGGTTTCGTCAGTTTTGGGAACAGAAAAAAGTCGCAGGGGGCTAAATCCGGTGAATATGGTAGCTGAGGCATGATTATGGTGTTGTTTTTGGGCAAAAAATCACGCACAAGCAACGATAAGTGAGCAAGTTAATACTCAGCAGCTTCTCTAATGGTGATTCGACGATTTCCCAATACCATTTTCTTCACTTTTTCAACGTTTTCATCAGCTCTTGACGTGTTGGGGCGTTCAGAGCGACGTTCGTCATTGACATCTTCTCGGCCTTCTTGGAAGAGCTTGTAATACTTATAGACATTTTTTTTTTACTCAGAGGAGACTTACCGTATACCACTGTTAACATTTCGAGTATTTTGAAGCACTTAATTCCATTTTTCACACAAAATTTGATGTAAATCCTTTGATCCATTTTTTTGACAGCAGAAAATCGCCGAGCACCACCAAACACTTCCAACCTTTATGCCTCTCACAAATGAACAAAGAATGCTATATAGCTGAAACTGTGAACATATGTTCGGGACAAGTGTACTAACGCAACAAAGTAAAAAAATTGAAAAACGAATGTACGTAGCCCGAGAAATTTGAAAAGTCACCTTACTTTTTGAACACACCTCGTATACTTAACAATTTCTATCAAGAATTAAATTTTTTCTAGAAATTTGATCTAAAAATGCTATCTACATATTATCAACTTTTTGGCGCGCACCGGTAAGTTATTTGATATTAAGGAACAAGGAATGGTATAATGTGATAACGTGGTGATAACCCAACAACTAATATGATTCGATGTCTGATATTAATTTTTAACACTTTGGGTATTTTGTACTGTTAATATTTTAGTGCATTAAATATCTGCAAGTAAATCCGGTGTAAAGTATTTTTATTTAACTATTATTGTTTTAAAGTATAATACAATTTACTAAATAATAATTAAATAACTTGCTTTATAATATTAGTAATTTTTTATTTACCTTGACATATGTGCGATTAAAAAATTACTCTTGAAGGTTACAAATAAAATAATATTTTTCTAACAAAACAATGTCGAGGAGTTCGTGAATTTTTTTAAAAATGTGCACATTATAGATGCAGACATATCGTAGTAGATAATTGTTTGTAAATATTAATTTAACAATTACAATACACAACACACACACACACACACATATATATATATATATATATATATATATATATATATATATATATATATATATATATATACATCTATTATACATGTATACACACCTAGTTACTTGTTAAACTTCTTACGCAGAGCTTTTATGCGAGAAGTTTAAACATTATGCTAGGGCCACACTAATGTTAACGTCTAACGTAATGTCTAATGTCCATAAACGCAATAATTATGGCGCTAGTATAACGACTTAAACTACGCGTGAATTGGGCGGCTACACTATAGCATTTAACGTATTATCTCGATAATTATCGTGCTAAATCAAAAATGGATACCATTTTTATTTTTAATTAATATAAATCTCAATTTTTAAATACTGTTAATTTAAAAAGGGAAAAATTTTAAATAATTTTTATTTTAAATTTAAAACAATGGTATGAATGTTGTTATTTAAGATGATATCGATGAAATAAGTACATAAACATGCAAAATAAACATGATTGTTCTTGTTGCCTGGAAATACATTGTTAAACATGATTGTTCTTGATTGTTGTTGCCTGGAAATACATAAATAGACATATTATGTACATATGATACATATCGTACATATGTGGGCATCCAGCGTAGAATGATGTGGTAGAATGTCCACGCATGTGTAACCACCATTTTTAACGCCATAAATGACGCGCTAAAATCCTTTGATGTGCCAAAAAGACCGCCACTCGAGTTATCGCCCAATGCCTAACGTCATTATTAATGACGTTAATAAATTAACGCATTAAGTTCTGGTCACACCTGGATTTAATGTCGATTAACGCGATAATTAACGGCATTAACCGTTAGTGTGGCCCTAGGGTTACAAATAAACGTTATGTCATAGAATGTGTATAATGTATAAATAACGTTGCTAGGGAATGATCTACTTGTTTGAAGTAATTTATTAATTCACATTATTTAAGTAGTTTATTCAACTATATTTTATAATTTCAGTTATAATTCAGTTATTCTGTAACTAACTTGTTTCGGTCTACGAAAGTTGTACATTCGAGATATTTACAGTGTTACCCAATATTGTTACTGATATGATTGTCTTTCAGGGTCAGTTCCCCTATATCTAACTATGTATGTCCTTTTTCCAATTTTCGCTGATTATCTCGAAAACTATAGGAGATAGAAAAAAACACCTTAATAGACACAATGCTTTATTTTAAAAAAATTTTGGATAGACATGTTTAATTCCAGGATCGGACCGACTGGAGGGACTGTTTGACAGATTAGCAGTGACAAATATTTTTTTTATTATGTTTCACCTCTTGAATTTTCATGAAACTTTATATCATAATAAAGTACCTTAAGACATAGTTACCTATGTATTTTTTTTTTTTTTTGGAAGTTGTCATTCAATAGGAGCCTTATGAAAATAGCATTGGATCGGATTTAATCCAATGTTATCATCTTTAACAACAAGGACTGGGACGTTAGAAAATATGTCTAATATTCTTGAGAGTATTTGCCTTCATTTGGATTGGGAATTTCTTTCTTATGTTGAGTAGTTACCGAAACATTTTTTAAGAAAGCAGTCATATTTTTAGTTACCCCCGTAACTACTCGCTTTTGGCCGGGAAGGTTGTAAATATGAACTAGGTACTTGAAACCTCACCATACTATTAGTACACTTGTTAATATGACTTTCTATTGAGGCACATTGCCCATACAAACCCGGCTATATCCTTTCATTTTAGAAAACAGTAATATCTAATAAAATTTGAATCCATAAGATGGCAAGAGGGTTCTAACGTTGAATGATTACTAAAACTATCAACTCTCAAGGTGAGGAAATTATTTATATACATTTGATCATCATAGAGCCATTTAGCGTGCGGAATAAAGCTCTTTAAAAAATCATTTTGTAAAGCATTTTGGTTCATTGAAGTTTCACTTTAGTCGTGTGTACTGCGACACACATTTTCTAAAAATAAGTATCGTATTTGTCTACAATAATTTTTTATAATACTTTTTCATTCCAATAGTTTTTGTTTTTTATAAGCATGGAATACTGGCGGAAGTGCTGGGTACTGACATTTTTTGACATGGAATTAATTTGAGGTGAATCGATTACAAGAAATTTTCCAAGTTTAGAATCTGAAATTTTAGTATATTATAGAGAAAGATATGATGCATTCACTGACACTATTTTGAATAATTTCTAACGTGTAGTTTAGAAGAAATAAATTTTCCAAGTTAGAATTTTTAACGTACGAGTAAATGCAAAAGTATGATTGATTAGATGTGAATCAGAGGTATATATTTAAGTAAGGTGTGTCATTAAAAACTAACTTAAAGTTTTAAAAAACTGAAAATTATTTTCTTTTATGTTTTTGAATCTTTAAAAAACTATTTTGTTTAATATTGGACGTTTAGTTATTTAGTTATTGTAATAAATAGAAAAAAAACTACAAAAATGTCAAATTTTTATAAATGACACGAACCCACCCATAATATATTTGTTTATGTATTAGTTATTATGTGTGCGTACATGTCAACTATCAGAATCAAATTCATTACTTTTAAACCTATTAAAATTAGAAGATTGAACAATAATCAAAAATAATAATACTGTATTATAATGTATTATAAAATTTAACTTAATTTCTACACATAAATTATATTTATTTATAGAGAAAAAATAGACTTTGTAATTAATTTGTCAGTAGTAATCGATTCACCTTAAGCATTTTTAGGTATGTAATAAGATAATGAGAATGATGTATCTGCTTGTTCAATAGCAAGGAGGACTTAAACACAGGCAAAATGTTGGATTTATAATGCGATCTGTTTTTATTATAGATTTCTAACGCTAGTCACCAAAAACTCTTTTTGTATTATTATAGAGAGAGACCTTATGTAATTTTAAGCCAATCGGATGTAAGTGTTTTTCGAGATATCACACTTTATTTTTATTTACTTATTTTTTTTTATATTTTAACATGTGAAACATATCCGAAAACAAATTATCTGCTTTATTGGTTCATTCATTGGTAAAGATACTGGATAAATTGAAAGTTTAAAAAAAAATTGTATGATGTTTAAAATTCCTTGGTTTATTTTATTGCAATACCTTGTAGAAAAGTCATACAATTTCCTTTAATCTATTAATAATTTTCAGTTTAAAAATTATCAAACATTAAAACTGTTTCATGTTAACAACCTAAAAAAAGAAAATTGTTATGTAAATATTATTTAAATCAGAATCTCATACCTACTTGCTAACAACTAAACTTTTAATAAAAATTTTACATCGATAAAGAAATAAATTCAAACTAACCATCGACAAGTTAATTATCTTGAACCGTATAAATGACTTTAATGTAAATACCTATTCATATAACGTACAGGATGTTCCAAGAATGCACCGAAAAACTTTTATATAGACGAAAATTTAGAAGTAGGAAATCTTTTTCATCAATTTTCATGCTTAAAATATTCTTCAATTTTCATGCTTAAAAAGTACAAGAAATCTTGTACCTTTAGCAAAATACAAAAGGAAATATGACGAGTGAAGTTGCGTTCATCTAGTTTTCTTTCTTTTTATTAATTAATTTATAAGTTGAAAATTCTAGGTTTTTGTTTCGTTCTGACTTCTCCTGAGATCAGAATTTCGCCGGAATCACGATTGTCATAGAACTGAAATTGATAATTTGTTCTAGCAGTTGTTATTTATAAAAATAATAGTATATTATTCAACAAGCTGGTAATGGTAGCTATTATTCACGAATATGAAATTGCGAAACTAGCCGAGTTTACGAGGCGAGTGTCGTAATGCATCTGAGTGAGTAATAGCCATTGCAAGCGAGTAGAATACGATATTTTTTCTACGAATATTTTCCTTTTTGATTTAAATAAAATTGAATATAAATTTTAAATCAAAAGAATATAATTTTAAATCTATCTCTAATTGCATTATATATTTGTATATGTACAATCGATGAAAACAAAATACAAACTACTTTGTTTACTTGGACGTTACTATGCAACATATCTGAAATTAAAAATTGATACATATTTTATACACAAAACAAATACTAGCCTATTGAATAATGGTTAATACGGTGATTTCATTGGTCGGAAAGTATTGAGTAATGATCATTCCTCCACACCTTTGAATAATGCCTAACTTTCTCAACAAATAACGGATATGTAATGAGTGTGTTCTTCAACAGGAGTAGAAAAAGTAAGTTTCTGTAACGTTCCTATTCATTATAGAAATTGATTTGCTACTCCTATGAGTCCTATCCACTCCCGACCTGAGAGAAATCAAAATCTCACCTAATCCAAATCTCGTCTGATTATACTGGCTTTCAATTTTGTAAAAGATTGTTTATTCTTGTGTTCCCATTCATATCTGTCTTAAAAAATCAATCTGGTAGGTCCCGGTGGATCCACTATTTTCTCACCAGAACGACATCTTTAGTATATACAAACAAATAAGAAGTGTGTAATTCGATAAATAAGTACGAAATTTATATATGAAATATAATATATAAAAAGTTCATATGCGAACCATATTATTTAGATTTAGACTAACTATTTCAATAATTAAATTGTATATTAGCTCGCTCTCGGATCTGTTTAAGTCCAATGAATATTTAACAATCAATTGGTAATGAAAACCTTATTGAGGTTAATGAAACATTTTGAAAATAAAAATTGGTATTTTTGCTAAGTAAAGTACTTTATTTTATTAATAGCAAATATAGAAAGTAAGGCTCAAATCTATTAAATTTATTGAGGATTTAATTGAAATGAAAAGTGTACTACAATTTTTAATTGAGACATCTATTTCAAGTTTATATTATATATACATATTATTATGGCGTGTAAAGTTAACAAAAATTGTGAACTTTGTTCCATTTAAATTAGTTGGCTTGTATTTTAATTGTATATTTTGAACACTTTGTATCTGTATAACCTAAAAGTAGGTATAAGTTATGTTTCGAACAATAAGTAGAACAAAGCTTTTAATTAAATTTACATATTTTAACATTTGGAACAACAATTTTTTAATATGCCAAAATTACCATTAGATATTAACTTTTATTTATAGACGTATTATATATGACGCTTTCATGTTATTTCTGCATGTTTAAACGTCTATATAAAATAAATAAATTTTATTTAGAAAAGGTAAGGGTCATTCGTGTTCTAAGTAATTTATACATATTTGATTAGTGAAATTTTTACAGTATTCTGTCAAAAAATATAGTAACACGTATGATTCGATTATTCTATAAATAATGGAATTCTTATTTATGTAAATTGAAATTGAATACGTTTACCTAAACCATTTTATAAAATGAAAATATTAAGAAAAATCTCGTAAAATATTTTATCTACGACTACCATGAAATTGCTTGTTTATTGTACAAAATACTATCTAAGTAAGCTACGTTTTACATACACCCATATATCCAGTTGTACAAAAAATGGGCTTTTACACGCATGTATGCTAAAAATAAGAACGCCTACTACACTTTTTAGCGAATTTCCAAAACTGGAAATTCAGCTTTTACGCCAGGTGTCATGGTGCGACCTAAGCCCGAGACCATATCAGAAATATGTTTTGAGGTCCCTAGAATACGAAAATGATATTCACTAAAATTTATATATATATATATATATATATATATATATATATATATATATATATATATATATGTATCCGCGCGATAACTCTCGAACGAAACGTTTAATGCTTATGAAATTTTGTGTGCGAATTCGATTTTCCAAATCGTTGGATGAGTTCGTTAGCCAGACACGTCGGATGCCCAGAAGTAGGTTTTCCGGGCGTTTTTTGTCAACAAAATGAGTTTTTTGCCAGAATTAAGCAATTTTTCAAATTTTTTTTTACACCAAGCCCTAGTAAAAGGTAAAATGCATAAAAAATGTTTTTATACCGTTGCTCTAAATTACTTACTTTTCTAGAAAAACTAGGAAATATGTCGTTCTCCATTTCACTCGCATTCGCATTCTTTTTTTTTCTGTCTCATTTTTTACGAGCTAAATTCGAAAAAAACCGCTTTTTAAGTAGCATGTCATGATTTTTTTAATCCAATTTAACGATTCGGCTATATTCTTTTTCTTTGTCAGTTAAATGTTTTTATAATGTATCTCTATTCCATTTTTTTTTAGATAAAAAATCACGGCGCAGTTTTTTATGTGATATGATCAGAATTTAGATGATGTTTACATCTTCCTAAAATTAATAAGAGCTTGCTACAATCGCATAAAAATTACGTTAAATCATATTCAAACAATAATATTTTTACGTAATTTTCTATCCAAATGACAATACTACGTTATAATTATATGTATAAACCCATCATTTTAGTGGTAAATAAATTTGCACATTCAGTTTTTTTTTTTCTTTTGACAACAAAACAAATAATTTTAAATTTTGACAAGTTGTATCATACATTTTTGAAAATGTTAAATATTTATTTTTTTAAGGCAAAAATGTATTAAAGATCTGAAATTTGTTTAACAAAAACCATACATCTGCTCGTTTTACCTTAAAAATCTCGGAAAATAGAATATTTTTCAATAATTAACTCAGAAAAAGCATATATGAGGTAATTTTCATGATATTTTTTTGAAAATTTCAAAATAGTAGGGTTACAATGTTTTTTTTTTTTTTTTTAATTATTTTGTAGAATTTGGTAAACACACATCGTAAAAAGTACTCGCCTTGAAAAAATCAAACAAGTATTTAAAAAAAAAAATACTATTTCTTAAAAAAAATATTAAAATTATGTACAAATGCCGTCCTGGGGGCCAAGTCTTGAATTTAGATATCACATAACACATGTGGAAAAATGACGTCATGTGAGAAATTAACACATTTTTTTTCAGTTACAAGTCTTGATTATTTTATCACAAAATTTAGTGGTTATTAATTTCACAGTGATATAATTATCAACAGAAATATAACCACAGCTATATAGGTTGTGCTATTTTGTTTTCACATGTGATACCAATTAATTTTTTAAGTAAAATGCAAATAATATCATCAGATTTTTGGAAAACTCACGTCTTTTCATAAATTTTAAGTTATTACAACTTAAATCTGTTAAATTTATTAAAATTTTACTGAATTTTAACCAAATATTTTTTTAAAATTTGACTCTGATGATGGCCGAAAGAGTTGAAAACACGTTAAGTAAAAAGAATATTATTTTTCATGAAACTGACAAAGTAATTAAAACTTTTTAAAAGTAATTTGAACATTTTGAACATTTATTTAACACTTATGGTGTGGTGTGGTGAATATAGGTTTAGGTTTTTAACTCTCCTATTTTATCAGTTTTTTAAAATTTAGGTATTTGACCATATTTTACTTTTGAACTGACTTCAGTTTTTCTAAATAAAATAAAAAAAAGAAATGAAAATAGGGCTGTATCTACATGGAAATTTTCTCTAGTTTTTTCGATTTGCGCTTTGAATACGAACCTTATATGTTTCTTCATAAAAATCTAGAAATATTTAAGAGCGTTTTCATTTATCTACGTAAAACGCTTCTAAGAGGTAATATTAACCCCTAAATTTGGAACTTCAAGGGAATAGTTGGGAAATTTCGTACACATATAATTAAAATGATTAAATGAGACTAATTTTAAAAGAATCTTTATAATAATTAGCGAAATTTACGTTTACTAGAATGTTTAATGGATGAACAAAAGTTTTCAAAGTTTAAATTAATAATTTTATGTATCTCAATAGCTGTTTTGTAACTAAGAATAAGAAAAAATAATATTCTTTTTTTTATAGGTAACTAAGAAGAGAAATTGTTGATTAATAAAATTGTGCATTTTCTGACAGTTTGAAATGTCAAATATTGTTTTTCTGATTTGACATAACAAAAAATTTTATGCAATTATTTCTAATTTCCATAGTTATATGTGGTTATACTTAACACATGTGGTACGTGCGTTGTACGTGTTAAGCATATTTTCACAATATCACACAATAATTTCAAGACTTGCTCTTCTTTGATTTCACATGTGGTATGTGAAATTACAAATGTGATAAAAATAACAACAGTGAAATTTTGATATATTTATCACATTTTCAGGACTTGGCCTCCTGACCAACTGATATATTGGAACCGATTTTGAGCAGCTGGATTTACTACAGGCAAAAGCTCATAGTGAATACACACATTTTTTAACATCCTTTTGAATTTTGTAATTCAATCATTACAAATAAAATCTAAATAAAAAAAAATCTATATGACCTATTTTTTCTCAATTTTCTAGCATCAAATCTAGCGATAATTAACTAGCGGGTGATTGTTTGAAATTATCTATCCATTTGAAAATTGCGATCCAGTGATGTTGTACATTGGCACTACAAAAGTGTGGGTGAAAAATTTCATTTTCACTTTTACTGAAATTATGTCATAAATTCATATTTTCAGAATTTATTCATTTGACAGAAAAATTCTAAATTATTAAAAAAGCCAAATAATTAATAACAATTAAAATAAAAAAAAAAAAAAAAAAAACAGAAAACATTTATTTATATTTGCATTTTTATAAAAACATGTAGGTATTATATTTTATATGCACTTTAACTAAAATGTCAAATTTCACACGTTGTTAATTTTCAATTTCACTCATAATATGCTTAAAAATCAAAACTTAAAGTTTATAACATTCACAATCCGTGTAGAGTGTCCATACGTCTTGGTTTTCCCGGATTTGTCACGGTTCTAGCTCCGTTGCTCCGGTGTCCCGACAGACTTTGTCAAGACGTCGGTCGATTTGTTTCGGTTTTTCAAACTACTAATTTTTTATTTTCATCATCTAATAAGTACACAATTTTTCATTTTAAATAATGAATAGTTCAGTATCATATTAAAAGATCAACAGTAGATTCATTTACAACCAAACCTAAAAATATTTAAAAAAAATTAATTACTAATTAAATTTTCCAAGTTTTTTCGATTTTACCTTAAACACGAACTTCCAAAAAAACATTTTCTTTTCTTAACTTTCCATCATATATGTATCTACATAAATAAATTGTAATATTATTTTGCTTGCTTTTATGATACTGAAGGTACTGAAGTTCCTGAACAATTAAAAATTAAAATGACTGGAATTTTATTCGAACTTTTAAATAAAGTAGTTAACTAACGCGCTAGATAGATAGCGCCACAATACAGAAATTGCCAACATTTAAATGTTCATGTTTTAATACATTAATACTGTAATACAAAATAAAATACATTAATACAAAATAAAATTGTCTAAGAAGCTCACTTTCATAAGAAATTTTATAAAAATTTAAAAAATATATATTTCCTAGAACAGGGGGCGATTTATTTTAAAAAAAAATTAATATTTTAAATAAAGAGCCATTAATAGGTAATCTATACATATAATACAAAAAATGTAACGAGACCGTTTCTGTATAGGGAATATTTTTTAAAAATTGTGCAGATACTGTAAATAGTTATCGATGTAGATATCAAAACAGCGATTTTTTAAATTTTTGTCTGTCTGTCTGTCTGTCTGTCTGTCTGTTCGTCTGTTCACGCATCACACAAAAACTACTGGATGGATTTTAATGAAATTTGGTGTGCCGACAACTTATTACCCGGATCAACATCTAAGATACTTTCTACTTCGAGAAAATGTCTCATTCCCACGGGAAAATGGAAAAACCATGTTGAGCATGTGCATACAGTAAACAAAAAAAAATTGAACGGATTTTGATGCAATTTGGTGTGGTGATAACTTATTACCTGAGTCAGCATCTTAGATACTTTTTATTTCGGGAAAGTGGCTCATTCCCACAGGAAAATAAAAAAAACTTTTTGAGCATGTGCACATATTACGCGAAAACTATTGAACGGATTTTTATGAAATCTGGTGTAGTGATAACTTATTACCTGCGTCAACATTTAGGATACTTTTTATTACGGGAAAATATTTCCTTCCTTCAGGAAAATTCAAAAATTATTTTGCTTATGTGCATGTATACTTAAAACTATTGTTCTATGCGAATGCTTTATAATTACTATACTTATATACTTGTCATTTATTAAATTAAATTTACCATAATACAAAATTTCTGGAGACTAACTCTATTTTAAATTAATTTAAAAATTTCGAAAATTTAAGTGCCTATATATCCGAAAAATTCATTTTGGATGAAACTTGTTATATTTATAGGATAGATACTAGTTTGGGATGCAAATATAATAAAACAATAAAACGTTGGAAGTCCAAAAACTTTGTATGAGTTCTCCAGTCAGACACGTCCAATTCCAAAAACCTCAAAAAAATGAGTTTTTTGCAAACAATTTGCCAAAATTTAAAAGTTTTTCCAATTTTTTTTACATTGTGGCAAAGAACCAAGAAAATCACAGAAAATACATTTTGAACCATTATTCTAGGTAAGCGGGTTTTCGAAAAAAAGTAACTTTTATGATTGGAAATTCGCTATGTTATGCAGATGCTGCGACAGGGGTATATTAATTCTTATAATTATTATTATATATTACATAGTGATATACATGATACAGTGATAGATGTTATGTTAGAATCTGTACAAAAATTTTACCTAGCAACTGACTGTTTACGTTTTTTTTTAATAAATTTCAAATACTACCTACATAATTTTAATGTATTGATATTTGTAGATTTGTACCAAATTTTTGTCGTTTATTGTGAATTTCATGTTAGTCGTAGATTAAGTATAGTACGTAACTCGGTTGTAAGGCATATTACACACTCGCGCAATTACGCACTCGCCGCTACGCAGCTCTTGCGTAACTTTTTCGCTCATGTGTAATATGCCACTTACAACCTCAATCACGTAATATACTATTAAATAATGGGAGCGCTGTGGATAACATTAAAGCCGTTATACAAAGCGCTTCTACTGTTCTGGAACAGGCAAAGTATGAAAATTAAACTAATTTGAACGCACGCGGTTTTCAATGGATCTTGGAGGGACGTTTTGGAGCCAAAAAAATCCGGATGGAAACGTATGTATGTAAGCATACGCTTAAATTGATGAATAGCTCTAGATCTACTGGGACTAGAGAAATGAAACCAATCTTAAAATAATTCTATGTATGGAGAACTAAAGGAGCACAATTTTGATACATTTTATTCAATGATTCTCGAGTTATCAGCATTTTTAATTTTCTGGGAAAATTGAAAAATTTTCTTCGGACCTTGTTTATAAAAATTAATGAAATTTAGATGAAAGGTATGAGAAAGTTCTTTAAATAATTTACTGTTGCAAGGTGGACTTTGCGAAATTTCCTCTTAAATATTGATAAATATTTAAAGTTCAGATTACTTCGTCTAATTTCACTATCTAAATTAATTTGAGAACTTGACGCGTTTTCATTCTTACGACCCACCTTTAGAGTTGACTGATGAATGAATAAATTTTTATAAGACATATATTAAAGAAAGACACGTAGGTGAGGTGTAACATTATATTAATAAACAGTAAAATGGAAAAACCTTTAAATTTTCCTTTTGGATTAACTTTAGAACCAAACAAATTTGAAATTGGTGTTGAGAAAACTTTAAAATCGGTTCTGTGACTGTAAGTTCTGTAAGATATGGGACATCTAATAATTTTGTTTGATAAAGGTTAATTATTTAAGTCGTTTTGGTCGTTTAAAACCTCTACTTGTGGGTTATCGTTTAATTTATTGATTTTAAAAGCTTGCAGATGGTTTAGTATAGTGCCTTTTTGACAAATATGGAAAATTTGTAGTTTATGATTTATTTAGGGGAAATAGCCTCTTTCCAAAATGTAAAGACCAATATATTTGAAAAATATATTTGAAAAATGTATTTGGTTTGTTTCTTATATCTTGTGTCAAAACTTCTCCCTGTTTGTCCTACATATTGTGCATTGTAATGGAATCAGTTTAAGCGGTAGTCTTCTCTATTTTTGTATGTTAAGATCTTACAATGGATATCGATTTTACAGACTGATATTCTTATGTTTACGTTTCATAATTTCTGTTTACTATGTTTTAGCTATGAAATTCGAATCGTGGTAATCAACTGCTAGTTCAACGAATTCTCTTATTATACATGTTAAAACATTTTAAGCATTTTTATTGGTTCTACCACAGAATAGTATTAGAAGGAATGTAACTCTCTTTTCTGTAATCACCAATGTGCATTAGGCTACTTAGTAGTCATGCGTTCAGTAGTAGTCCATGAATGTAGTTCAATTATTGTCATCACGTTCTGATTGTTTAGTCATTATTGCCACCGCCGTGTTATACGGTATACCTACCACATACATACGTATGTAATATTATGTATGCGTATGCAAGATAGCTTACCTCACTCACACACAGAACGTAGATCACACAAACACACACTAAACCGAGTGCACATATTTAACATTTAAGTGGAGATTTTCTATCTTTTTTTGGTTTCAGTAGTATAGAGATAGTAGCGTTGCTTCTGATATATTCTGTGGGTTCTACTATTTTGGAAATGTAGTATACATACAGTTATGTAACATGATATCATAGCTGATTTCATTTACATAATTTGTAATTTATGTATAAATTTTATTGTCCATTGATAACAATTGATTTTTTTAAATACAATTTTTTGTTTAGATATTCAGGGAGTAGATAGTAAAATATAATTCATTTGAAGTTTTTATACGAAAGCCATAACAGCATCGTAATCACATAAATATACTACTACAAACAGGAGCAAAAAAAAAATTGTTAATTTTTTAGTGATTTTTGAAAGGCTGTATTTACGTGAAAAATGGTCATATCGAGACGATAAAACAAGAATTTTAAAGCTCCAAGATTCTAGTTTTGAGATCTTTCGTCCAAAAATTTTTAAGAGTGACAGTTATCGAGCAATGCTAAGCAATAACACAAAAATTGAAAATTTTTCCTCTTTTTTTTCGGTCTACGGGCTTGAAAATTTTTTTTACAGTAAAGC
Source organism: Brachynemurus nebulosus (assembly GCA_035578155.1). Taxonomy (NCBI): domain Eukaryota; kingdom Metazoa; phylum Arthropoda; class Insecta; order Neuroptera; family Myrmeleontidae; genus Brachynemurus; species Brachynemurus nebulosus. The sequence goes on along the minus strand of JAPWDM010000018.1, from coordinate 3,789,804 downwards.
CATGGTATTGACTTGATAGCCAGTTTATTCAGCATCAATTTTAAAATTTAAAACCTTTTTTAAAATTTTCTCTACGTTGAATTGTTCCGGAGATATCTATCTTTTGAATGCAAAAGGATCCTTTTTGCTTTAACCATCAATATCTCAGTAACCAGCGCTGGGACAGAAAATTTAAGGACAGTTTTGGAATCTGGAATAAATTTCCTACAAGGTTGTTGCCGCGTACTTTAAGAAAAAAAATTTTTTTCATCCTTAATTTAAATTAAAATTTGTTTTGAAGTCCCTAGAATCCGAAAATAATTTTGATATGAGGAAATTTTTTTAATGTAAGTAGATTAAATACGGCGAATGTTGGTATAGAAGTCACAGATTTTATTGCATTATAAGAAAATAAAATCTACAGCTATCGTAAAATAACTTGTCTGTTCTTACTGGGTAGGGAAGACAGAAAGGAATAAACTTCCTTTATATTCGAAAATTTTAACTTTCTTTCAATTTATTGTATAATTATTATTTATGAAGTTGTAGTAAATTTGAATGTTTGCGGTACAATATTTGATATGAGTTTTGCAACCCGTAAATCTTGAGGAAATATCTTTTATAATTGTCTGTAGAAATTGAACTTAAGAACTGATTGGAATCAGGAAAATATCCGTAATAATTACCATGATTGCTTAATATGAAATAAAGAAAGAATATATAAAAACCCTAACTAATTGAGGAAAAAATTCAAATAGGTACAAATTTTATTTATTTACTTGATACTGTGAGCGTCAGTATTTTTAGTGTTCCGTACCAAAATTAATAAAATAAAACATTTATGAAACCACCTCAGTAGGTACTTGTCAAATTATTTATGTTCAATCAATTTTTAGGCCAGGCGCACATTGAACTGCGTCACGCAGTAAACGCAGGGCAGGGCAGAGCAGGAAAGCACGTGTGGTCGGGCACACATTGAGACGTAGTTAACGCAGGCAGGGCAACACAATTTCTGTGACTCTTGTAAAACGAGATAGCACAAATTTAAAAGCAGAGCAGAGCAGAGAATCACTATTTTTCTTCAATTTCTTCAATTGTTTTCATTTTGACGAAATAAAACCAATTAAAACTCGAGAACGCGTTATAATGTCGCGCAGCATCGCGTAGTTTCTGTGTCACATTCACGAGTGTCACATCGGTCTCGTGCGACGCAGTGCTGCTCTGCTCTGCTCTGCGTTTCAATTCGTGCTATCCCGTTCTACGAGTCACAGAAACTGCGCTGCCCTGCCTTCGTTAACTGCGTTTCAATGTGCGCCCGGCCTTAGAATTGAAGCCGTGGTTTAATCCGAAAATAATATTTAAATTTTTTATTTTATTTTAAATTCTGCATCGATCAAAAATAAAATCAGCCACTAGAACGCTCGTGGATACTTTTTCAATTTTCAAGCATCTTTTTAAAGGTAAGTCACTACCCTACTTCACTACAGACTTCAAGGTTTTGACTTGTAGCTTACGCGCCGTTAAATTTTCGATTCATTCGAATTTAAGGTAATGAAAATTTTATTATCAAATAATCATACAGAAATCGAAAATTCCACCATTCGTATCCCGAAATTAATTTCGCAATATAATGGGGAAAAACATTCATATATATACATATGCCGATTGGTAAGTTGAGATACCACTATGTAATTTTATGTCTCGATACATAGTGATATTAAAACACAAACGAGGGAAACCTTTCAATATTTTTATCGTAATCACTTCTAGTACGATGTTTTACAAGCTGAGTAGACAGGTATACTCGCGTTTATACTATATTTTTTATAATTTTTGTAAACTGTAACTTTTAAGTTGATTAGAAACGATCATACGATTTTTGATGTTTATTTAAAAAAAAAAAATTATTATGGTTTCTATTACTTGTTATAATATATGTAATTATTTTACAAATATATGTACAATTATTTTTTTAAATTTGGGAAAGTCGGGGTAAGTGGGTTTTTGTTATTTATTTTTTAATGAGAAATTTCACAAAATTGTATTATAGCCCGAGAGCCCGCCGTATGTAATAAGTCCTATGTATAAGATACATGAATGACTTTTTGTGCGTGAGTAGTACTACAACAGACCTAAAAAGAACCACCATTTATTTAAGTCAATTTTGCCCGCATCACAGAATATGACGTCATTTCTAGTTACGATTTTTATCGACTTGAATCATTCCCATCGTTGGTTGAAATAACATTAGGTCGTGTAATATGAAATGTCGCTTTCCGACCACTTGGCCCACCAAATATTTCAGATAAATATTGACACTCTTTTAAGCAGTACAGAAACGTTTAAAAGCAGTTCTTTCATTTTAAATATAATTCTTTTAGACGGGAATAATTTCCGCCATCATTAGTTAAATAACATTAGGTTGTGTAATACGAAATGTCGTTTTCCGACCACGCATTTCAGATAAATATTGAAACTATTTAAGCATTATAGAAATATTTAAAAGCAGTTCGTTAATCTTAAATAGAATTCTTTTAACCTAGACACTAGATTGTGTAATATGAAATGTCACTATCCGGCCATTTGGTCGATCATTTGTCCATGAAATTAGTTTAAACAAAAAAGGTTTTGCTGTATTTGTGCTAGACGTGTACTATTATGTTCTATAAATAAAAATATTAAATTTCAAAATATGGAATTTTTATCGCCAAAAAGTTTCTTTTTGTATAAAGCTAGCCCCACTACTTTTTTAAAAGTAGAATATATAAAAATTGTATCTATTCATTTATGTTATAATTTATTGCAATTCGCGAATCAGCGGCGGTTAGAAAACAATGCTGTAGTACCAATAGGTTAATTGAAGTTTATAGGCGACCCAGTAGAGATAAAAATATATAGCTAATAATATTTAAGTAGTTTTTCAACTACCCAAAATCGATCAGAATAATTGGTATACTTCGCATGTTTTTACCCTATCTAACCTTATATTTAAATACATATGTTACCTACATATTAAATAACAATGTGTGTACCAAACGTACTGCGTAAATGAAAATTATCTATTTAATTATGCAACTGTTACACTAAGTAAACGTTCGTTGGTTGATATCTGAAAATTTTAAATTCCTTGACCCCACATTACGTTATGTTACGTTTTGTTTGTCATTGGTATTACATACATACGTGACGAATTACAGCAAATGTTTTTGTTATGCAGATTTTATAAAAAATTAATGATTGATTGGCTTTAAGGTTGTTTTTGGTTACGTCAGCGTAAAATAACGAGGTGCCTATCAGTAAACGTCGGTTACGTTGGAAATATCAGTTTGGATGATTGAATTGCAGGCATAACTGCTAGGAAATAATAAAATATTAATACATTTTTTTTAAATTTTGGTATTGTCCCTAAAAATAAATTTAGGCAACATATACATGACGATTATAAGAAAACAGCAATAAAAAAATAACAATATGTTTGTTATTTATGTGTTTCTTTCAGTGTAAACTTGTCAGATATATTGTCTCATACTTAGCATGTACTTTCAAATCATATCTGGCGCTGTTATGTGCAAGTTATTACCAAAATAGGTGGTTCTAATTTGATACATTTTTACTTTCGCATTAGAATCACCCTTTTATTTCCCGACTTTAAATTAATGGTCGGTAGCTCACGTAACTATCTTGGCGGTTAGTCCACATACTCAAGCTTTACTACTGACTTACTTGTACAAAAAAATTTGTGCAAGTAAACATGTACGTATGGACGGGAAAACCGTATCTCTTTGTCTCTCGAAGATTTTACTTGTGCAAGCCAAGTTTGCACAGTTTTACGTGTGCGTGTGGACAGTGCTCAAGCGGCGCTTTAGTCGCAGTCATATATAAATCATAGAGCCAAGACACACGTACCACGCGACGACCACTTTTTTGCCGTTGTTGTGTGGTTATACTGTCGTTCGTGTGTTTTAGACGACCACTTATAAGCCACTTTTTAGTGGCTGAGTGACGTATAATTACTGTTGGACAACATCAACCCCATCAATATTGTCTGTTATATACAGTGTAGTACTGATAAGTCGTCCACTAGTCGCAAGTTTTGGCCACTAATAGGATAGGAGACGACACACTGTGACAGTGTCCGAATACGACGACAAGTTGTGGTCCGTGTGTCTTGAAATTAGTGTTTCCATAAGAAAACTACAAGCGCACATAACCGGCCACAGAGCAGCCACTATTTTTTTGTCTTGTCGCGTGGTCGTCGCGTGGTACGTGTGTCTTGGCTCATAGTGTAACTATTCTGAGGACTACTCCAAACAAACTGAGATTTACAAGAATATGCTGCTATAGTGGTGTTATAATATGCTGGTTATTTGTACAAACTGAACGGGCAGGTATTTTTGCAACTGAATATGAGAAGAAATCGTGGTTGGAGCGCTGGGAAAAATTTATGATTTTTCGGACAATTGGAATTTAGAAATATTTGAATTTTTATTTACAAAAATTGATATTAAATAATCAGTTATTAATCATTTTACATTAAACTGCAACCATATATTCTTGTTTTATATAATTCATATAATTAAGTAATGTTCATTTCAGTTAAATTTAACCATGCTTCGTCACTTTGAATTTAAATAATTTCCGTTTTCTTGGCTTTGTCTCTTTCATTATTGCATTTACGTAAATTTTAAATTTGCAGTTTGTTTTTAGAAAAGAATAGAAAATTGATTTGTTTCGAATCAAAGAATTATTTAATTTTGTAACGAAAACTCATGATCAATTGTATCTGAAATGAGGTATATATAAAATTTGATCAAAGTCGACTGTAACTTGATATTCAATTTTGTATTGTCACATAAGCACATAGATTGCCGTGATAGCACATACGATACGTGATAGCACGTGATTTAGCTACGAGTGGAACGAAGCACTGTAGGGAACTAATTTTCTATGAATATTGGAATGTCTGATTAAGAGCAATTCTACTGACAATTAAGATAATTTTAGGGAGACGAAACCGCAGGGTGCAGCTGGTAAATAATAAAATTAAATTCCTTTTTATTCACAGTATGTTTAATTTTATTATCTTTTTCTAAAATGGAATTTTTTTAAATTTTTTTTTATTACTAAGCTGCATTTTTAACAACTGTGGTCATTTATGCAGCTAAAAAAAAGAAAAAAAATAGTTTAAATTTCATATTTCTATTTTACAAATTATTGCATAGGTATATTTTTATTTTCATTTCGGTAGTACTCGGCTTTTCAATCCAAGATTAACAGAAAATGTTGGCTTTCTTTTTAATGTACTTATGTGTGACTTATCTAAAAACATTTTCTGCTTAAAAAGCTATAATTAAGAAAAAATAGCAAAATGATATTAACGTATTTAATTAAATTAACTTTCCAGTTCTAGAATTTATTTCTTCTAGATTATTTTCAATTTTTTTGCAATGAATCGTACCTGTTAATATTTTAAGTACACTCACATTTAAAATCATTACTTATTAATTCGACCATGACACAAAACGTATTAAACATCCAAGTTTATTTGTTCGGTGTGGTTATTAGCAGCGCATATTAAATAAATCATTATTGTACATACAAAATACGTATTTATAGTGTTACCTTACATATATGTATCACATTCATATGTGCTTATTTTAATAATAAATACACCGAAATAAATAAATTCAAAATTCAAAATTCATATTTTTAATTATTAATTATTATATGTAATTAATTTTTATGCTAGAATTGTTTTTCTATAATAATTAGAGATACATATGTCGGTACTTATACGCCATAAGTGGATGTGTGTATACCTACAAGGTTTTTTGTTTTGAATAATAGAATAGAAATAATATAATAGGATACAAAATTATAAATAAATGTAAGAAAAATTTATGGACATCAACTAATGGTCCATTATCAAGGATAACGTGTTTTGTATTTTATGGGATTTTAATTATAATTATTTGATTTGATAAATAAGAACATTGCATCTTAAGTGGAGATTGTACCTACACCAAAGACGCTTCTTGTTCTTTAAATGACAGGAGTATAAAATTTTGTAATAAATGAATACTTTTAACATTAATTTAAATGATATATGTATTTCATTAGATAATTGATTTATTAGATTTAATAATTGCATAATAATTGTAAACTGGAACCCTTATGTAATCACTTCGGTATCTGTCTCTCTGTCACAAGCAATTTCCTGTGAAATCATTCGATGCCAAAATTTGAAATTTAGCGTAGAGATAGAACGTGGTGACCCGATTATAGATGTGAAGTTAACTTTCGATTCTGAAAGTTATTTTCAGGGAATAACCTGAAAAGTGGGAATATAGGTATATGTATATATATATATATATATATATATATATATATATATATATATATAGTGGGAATATAGGTATATATATATATATATATATATATATATATATATATATATATATATATATATATACATATACCTATATTCCCACTTTTCAGGTTATTCCCTGAAAATAACTTTCAGAATCGAAAGTTAACTTCACATCTATAATCGGGTCACCACGTTCTATCTCTACGCTAAATTTCAAATTTTGGCATCGAATGATTTCACAGGAAATTGCTTGTGACAGAGAGACAGATACCGAAGTGATTACATAAGGGTTCCAGTTTACAATTATTATGCAATTATTAAATCTAATAAATCAATTATCTAATGAAATACATATATCATTTAAATTAATGTTAAAAGTATTCATTTATTACAAAATTTTATACTCCTGTCATTTAAAGAACAAGAAGCGTCTTTGGTGTAGGTACAATCTCCACTTAAGATGCAATGTTCTTATTTATCAAATCAAATAATTATAATTAAAATCCCATAAAATACAAAACACGTTATCCTTGATAATGGACCATTAGTTGATGTCCATAAATTTTTCTTACATTTATTTATAATTTTGTATCCTATTATATTATTTCTATATATATATATATATATATATATATATATATATATATATATATATATATATATATATATATATATATATATATATATATATATATATATATATATATATATATATTGTTCATTTTTTATTTTTTATTTTTTGATAAAACTTAAAAATTGCTGTCTTTTTACCATATTATCACAAGGATCGCTTAAAATAAACTGAAGAACTTTATGAACATTAAGAATGTGGTGTAGATAGAACGAAAATTTTATCAGGACTTTTGTTTTCTTACGTAATTTCCTTGGTACATGGAACGATTTTGTTTTGTCGAAGATGTTGTTAGCCAATAGTAAGAAGACGTGAGTTGATAAAGGTGTTATGTAACATTTTTTCCAAAAAGTCATTTTTTGCAAAATTTTGAAATATACTATGCTGAAGTATCATATATTAAAATTTGGTTTCATTACGTCCAATAGTTTTGTAGAAACTGAACAATAAACATGTGCTATTGCATGGAAAGTATAATGTAAATAAAAACTTTCAAACGCTTTTATTGTAAAATTATAAAAATGTTACACAACACCTTCATCCACTTATGTCTTCATATGTATGTTATGTTGAGCGGATATTTTGATAATTTTTTTGTTTTCAAAAAGACTTCTAGAAATTAAAGAAAATGGAACAATTGATAAATCTATACACGAAAAATATATTACAATTTTTGCACCTACAAATTTACAAAATTTTGTTGGCGTATCGGGTATGAATGGCGTTATGGATATGAAATTTCGGATACGGATACTGATTCGGATATTTAAAAACATTTTTTTCGGTTTCGGTTTCGGTTACGGATATGTGAAAATATCGGATAATGTTTCGGATATACGGTTACGGTTACGAATAATTGCTTTCAGTGAACATTATTTTTTTAGAAAAAATAGGAAAATTTTACCCCAAAAAGTGAACGCCAAACAAATCACCGGATGGAAATCTATCAAAAGAAATATATTCAGAAAAAATTTGTTTCGATTTAACCTCAGTTTTCAAACGGCAGTTATCTGTTATTAACCGAAACTAATCCAAAACTTTTATTTTCGGATACGGTTTCGGTTTCGGATATGTAACTATTTGAGATATCCGGTAGTTTTGGCTACGGTTACGGATATTCATAACATCCCTAGTGGAAATAATAGATTCAAAATACTCAAAGAAATTACAATAATATTTAAATAATTTGGCGACTTAAAATTATTGAAAGAAAAACCGGTGGGTACATTCAGTAAATTTCTTCCTTTCTGTTAAGTGAGAACAGGCCTAGTAGGGATTAAAATTAATCCGATAGGAACAATAATTTCTATACTTTTTTCATTTTAATAAGGGAAACTCATTTTTCGCATAATTTCAATTCCAAAAAAAATGTTAGAACCTTGTCAAAGCAAGGTAGCGATATTACGTTAACTATATAAAAACTACTGACTGTACGGAATACTGGTAGCGCAAGTACAACTTGCATTTATTTTTCATATTTGTACGTAAAATTAAATTGTTTATCCGTGTTAAATACATCTGTAAGAATTATAATAATCTGACTGAAAAAAGTCTATGTTGTGCATAACAGCGAATTTCTGACTACAAAAATTACGTTTCGTCGGAAATCCGCTTACATAGAATAATGGTTCAGAAACTGGTGATTTTTTGCACTTTTTTCCGTGAGTGTAAAATAAATTTGAAAGACGTAAATTTTGGTAAATCTTGCAAAAGCAAAAAGCTTATGGTTTCAGGTATCGGATGTGTCTGGTTGAAGAACTCATCTAAAATTTTTGAACATACAACCTTGACCTGTAATACTACTATATCTAACTCAGTACATAAAAATGACAAAATGCCAAAATTTGTCGTATAATTTATTTTTGGTAACTATTACAATAACGACAATGAGTTATTTGAGTTCGTTAACACTATATTTAACTATGAATTTATAACTAACATTTTTCTTAAAAATATATACCTGTAGTCATATAACCCGAACAAGAGTGTCGGTACTGTGCTCCCTCATTCCCAAAATAATTGTCATATTTGACACGTAAATTTAATGTTTAATGTTTAAGATGGCAGCTAATGTGGGGGAGCGGATGGTATGAGATTCATGATTTTAATATTAATTAAGTGGTATATTTAAGTTAGTAATATAAAATAGTTTTTGAATTATTTTAGTTTACTTTATTAAAAAAATTTGCATATTTTCAAAAATGATAATGACCATCAAAAATAATCATTCATAAGGAACTTGTGATAGAAAAGTTTTAAATACTAAATATATTAAAATAAATAATTTATTTATAAAAATTATATGAAAATCAGAGCATGAAAATTTTAAATAAGTAAAAAAAATTTAATTATACCAAAAATTAATTAAATAGGTATTTAAAAATTAACACCATAGACATACACAAACTTCATAGATAACTAACAATCAAATAGGATATTATATTTATGTATCTACACATATACCTATACTCTTTTTATTATGGGTACTTTCTAAATATAAATAAAACTTGAAATTTGATTGATTAAGAGCAAAATTTTGTTATAAATAGTTATACCAATATCAATACAAATAAATCGGTTTCAATTGATTAATATCGATTTCTAACTGTTACCATTTTATTAATTGGATAAGTTCTAATAATTATTAGATTTATTTAAAATAAATAAATGGAAAGTGTAACAGAGTTATTCATCGCATTTAAATTTTAGCATTGAAAATATAAATTTCAAGAGCAATCTACTAACTGAAAAAATAAAAGAAATAACTGATAAATGAACATATAAACTTCTCACAATTTTCTAAGTAGTTAGCGTAAGTTTTTCGTTATCAAAAAGTTCTTGAGTTAAAAAAATATAAAAACGAAAAACTTTTAAGGTATTGTTTTTATTAGGTTACACATGTTGAATAGACAAGTATACGTAATATCAATTATTTTTTAATCTATTTTTTAACCGTAATCTATTTTTTAACTTTTAAACTATTTTTTAATTTATTTTTTAACGCTAAGATGAACTATTTTTTATAAACGAACAATTTGACAAAAAACAAAGTAAATCAAAATATTGTTGAAAATTTTCGCGCACTGAGAAAATACTATCAGTCTATCAGGAAATTTTCTGATAATCCCCGACCTGATTTGTAGAATAAAAAGAATTTGAAAAGATGTAGGTATTACTTTTCAATTTAAGGCGTGAGTAGTAGAGATGTGCCAAACTCGTGAATTCACGCGTGACCCGACGGGTCACGCGTGACCCATCGTGATCGTGAACAATTTTTTATGATCGTGCGTGAGTGGGCGTGATCGTGACATTTAATTTCTTGCCGTGAATAATTCGTGAGTCACGAAAAGTTAAAGACCATGAATAAAAAAATTTTAAAAATAATTTTTTTCAATTTTAGGGAATATTAACTAAACCAATTTGATTTTTTAACTACAAAAATAAAAACGTTTCTTTTATATTAGGTACTTTTTATGAGTACAAGTAGGTAGAAATCCAATAACCCTTTGTACTAACAAATTCCAGTTTTTTTACCGAGATACTTGGAGTGTATACAAAATAATTTACAATTTAGAAATGTCCAACTGTGTTTATGATGTTGTTCTGATTATTTCTTCCGTTTTTAAATAATTCCTTAAATTCTTAAAATTGGCCTGTCTACATATATTCGGTCTCAGTCAATGGATATATTTGAAAATATTACAAGGTCAGTTTTATAGCTTTCAATAGTATGATCTATCATTCTATGAAGGAATAATATAAAGAACATATGGGTTAATTTTAAGGAAATATTATCTTTTTCAACATTTTAAGTTGTCTATTGTCATTATTATTTTTTTTTCAATATTATTATTTATGTATGTATTTATGGGTACCTGCTAAAAAAATATTTTGTCACAATTTTGTTAAAAAACTACTACTACAGTAAAAGCGTCGCTCAAAACGATCGAACCGTGCATTTCGGGTAGGCAGCAATTTTTTTTCTGAAATTCATAGAAGGGCCTGTGGTGAATATAAAACTGAGTTTTCGGGACTGGGGGTATTGCCGTTTAGCCGCCATCTTGGAAAAAAGGTCAAAATTAATTTTTCGATTATCTCTGTAACCGTGAGGCACACAAAAATTTTGTAAAGACCATTTTTATAGAAAATTTTATTTTCTACAATTTTTATTTGAAACATTTTGTTAGAAAATCGATATTAAAAAAGTTATTCACAAAAAACTGTGGAAAATTAAGGAGTGGAAAACTTTAAGGCCATATAACTTTTCTATTTTCAACCCGACAAGATTAATGCTTCTTATATTTTTCATAGGAAATTTCTTAACGAACAATTTGACGTACCTATTTTTATTATTAAACATACAGTTATCGAGTTTGCGCGCTGTAAAGAAAGGTAAGTGAGGTATGTAAATAAATAAAACTATCTTTTTTATTTGAGTGATATATTTTTAAGCATTTAAATATTATTCATTTTCATTATTATTATTATTTTTATTATTATTATTATTAAAGACTTTTACGCCAACCTGGCGCTCACTACTCAGTAGGACAGTACTGGGTAACATTCACCTATACCGGCATTATGCAAGGTATTAGGCTCTGTGGAAGGGTAATGTGCCAAACCAATCCGTAAAAGTACCGTAGTACATTCACGGACGGGTTTGTCACATCACTCCCTATATTGTTGTTATTGCTACTTGAAACGAGGTGTTATTCGTCTATTTTGGTGTACACTGGGTCGTACGGCGAGACTTTTGTGGGAGCGTAGATGTTGGCTCAATGACAGAGGGCTGTGAAAGCCTAGTTCGTTTTCGTGTCCTCAAATGGTAGGTAGGAGTAGGGACAGAGGGAAGGGAAAGGACTGTTTGTGTTTGTATGTGTGTTTGTGTATGTGTGTGGATGTGTCTTTCTATTTTACGTTTCTTGGTGTAGATGTTTTCTGGTTCATCAAATTGCTCATTAAGATCGGGTGTTCCTGGAACTGCGCGTTTAGATGGTACAGAGGTTGACGGACCTTGTGTGTTATTGAATTGAGGAGGATTGTGCACCAGAGCGGTAACAGTGACAGTGCGGCAGTTGTTCGATCCCCCCTCTCCATCAGACGAATCTGGATCTGTATGTGTGTTAAGTGTTTGTCTTTCAGTGTTAGTGTATTGTGTGTTTATGTATGTGTGTTGTGTGTCAGTTGGATGAGTGTCAGTGTATTGTTCGCTCACTGTAGATGGCTCAGATGGAGTAGAAGCAGGTCTTGTGCTTTCACATATCGCAGTCGGATTCGTATTACTGAGGAACTTCCGTACTATACGACACGTGTTTATGATCACTGCCTTTTGCATAGTGACATATGTGTATTTTGGGAGACCCAAGAGGCTCAAACTATTATGTAGTGTGTGTGGAATGACCCCGGTGGCACTGAGCACTATTGGAACGATGTGGACATGTTCCATTCGCCATTGTTGTTTTATTTCGGCTGCGAGGTCAGTGTATTTATCCAATTTAACTGCGTGTGTTTTTTGTAAGTTATGTGTATTCGGAACCGCAATGTCGATCAGATAGGTGGTCTTAGTTTGTTTCATTACGAAGGTGATATCTGGTCGATTATGATTTATGGTCTTATCTGTAATAATCGACCGATCCCAGTAAAGTCTACAGGAGTCATTCTCCGCTACTACTTTTGGTGTGAGCTTGTAGTAAGGTGTTTTATCGGTTATAAGGTGGTGCTTAACCGCTAGTTTCTGGTATATGATTTTGCCAACCTGGTCGTGACGGTGTTTGTATTCGGACTGAGCGAGCTGAGTACAGGCAGCTGTGATGTGTTGGATCGTTTCAGGTTTGGAATGGCATCTCCGGCATGAGTCAGATGTTATTGACGAGTCACGAAGTATGTATTTTGAGTAATTCTTTGTATGAATTACTTGATCTTGTATAGCTAGCATGAATCCTTCAGTCTCCGGGAAAAGACTTCCTTGACTCAACCAGGCGTGCGACGCTGCTTTGTCGACGTTACTCTGATTAAGATCATGTGGATGTCTCCCATGTAAAGGCTTCCGAATCCATTGCTGAATTTTGTCCTCCTTCGTGACCAAACGGCAAAAACTATCTGGCATTTCTGTGTGTGAGAGGTTTAATGGTGTGTATGCCTTGTCGGCTTGGATTATTACATTGTGTAAGTGTGATGTGTGTGTTTTGGTGTAAAAGTATTCTCGCAAGTTATGGACCTGTTTATTATGCGTGTTCCTTATGTCTATAAGACCTCGACCCCCTTCGGCTCTTGGCAGCGTCAATCGTTTTATTATTAATATTATTATTATTATTATTATTAGTATTATTATTATTATTGGCTCAGTTGGGTACATTGTGTCTGGTAGTGGATTAGAAGAGTTGCTAAAACTAATTTATGCTGATAATTGTGTTAATAATATTATGTCTGGCCACGCATACGCAAGAGTAGTACGGGGTCACATTTTGGTGCACTTGTCTTTGGTAAAAAAATTATGGAATTTATTGATTTCACTGATGAAGAACGAGATTTAATGGACAGTATTGTAAGTAATAAAACACAGATTTTACAAGCAGCTGAAATCACGGCATTTACGGAAATAGCTACTAAATTCGAAGATGCTGTTACAATGTTAGAACCTAAAGGACCAACAGCCAGGCTCTGGATACAGTATTTCAAAATGATCACGCTTTTAAAACAATTCATTGAAGCTGAAAGATCTGGTAACTGGACCCTTCATTTAGATTCAGTTCAAAAAATGCTCCCTGTATTTCAGTCTAGTGGGCATTTCTTGTACGCAAAATCAGCTCAACTCTACCTACAAGATATGTAAGAACTAGACAAACGTATGCCTCCACAAGAATTTGAGGACTATACTTCTGATGGCCGATTCACTATCAGACGGACAAACAAATCCTGGAGTGGAATAATGTCGGACCAAACCATTGAACAAACACTTATGAGGATGATGAAAACGTCTGGTGGGTTAACTCATCGTGGAATATCTGAAAGTACGCTTGCTTCCTGGATACTGGGAATGATATCTTTGCGAGACATCTGCGAGCAAATAGAAAATTTCTGTAATGTTTCCTTAGAATATTTGGAACAACACGTCGATCACAGAGATACACGAGTCATCAGAGATAACAAAGATGTTGAAAAATTGGATCACTGGTTGGCATCTTATGACCCATTTTTGGAAAGATCGGAATTAATATCAGTTTTTACTGGCATTATTGCCCCATATTATATTAACTGTGACCGTGCAATTGAAATTGGAAAAGCCATGATCTCTCAAAATATTGACAAGAATTTCAGTAATTTATCTTTCAAAAGAAAAACTAAAGTGCTTCCTTTGAGCGCAGTCTCAAGATCTATTGAAGTAGATACATCTCCAATAGTAGTTAATCATTTGCTTATTTTCCAAAGAATATGTATATCCAAGCAGTCAATCGGCAATATAAAAGAATGCTTTAAATACGAACTTTCACCTTTCCCATTATCGTTGTTTACAGAGGACGGTATGCGGAAAGGCATGAAATCCTCTTTATTCAAAGCATTTTTACCACTTAATGCGCCCGTGCAGCTTGGAGAAAATAATTTCTTCATTATTGACGGTGGATACCTTCTCCATACAGTTGTGTGGGAGCGGAACGTATCATTTAAAGTAATTTGTCAAAATTATGCCAAATATATTAAAAATCATTTTGGTTCATCGGTAGGTATAGTTTTTGATGGTTACTTTGACGATCCAAACATAGCTGACACCAAATCGTGGGAACGACTTCGGAGGTCGAAAACGCAACACTGTGCAGATATAATTTGCAGTAGCAATAGTATTCCGACAATCCCACAAGAAAAATTTCTTTCAAATGAAAATAACAAGAAAAATTTAATTACTCTTCTAAAGAAAGAACTACTGGAATGGGACTATAATATCGAGCAAGCAGAAGCAGACGCGGATTCACTAATTGTAAATTCTGCTCTGGAGAAGTGTGATTTGTACGACTCCGTAACAATCGTTGCTGAAGATATAGATATTTTAGTACTGCTGGTTGGTCTTGGGAGTAACAAATCAAATGTTTTTTTCTTTAAACCAAAAAAAGGCAACACGCCTGATAAAATTTACTTTACATCGAGCTTGAAGCATGTGGATGTAGTAAGTAATAACATTTTGTTTATTTATGCTTTTTCTGGGTGCGATACAACATCGGCAACCTACAATATGGGCAAAATGAAATTTATATATAAGTACTCTTGAAAAAAATTCAGAGCTGTCTTCAGGAGTAGAATTATTTAAGAACGAAGAAGTAGACCCCATTTTATTGACTGCTGCTGGAGAGCGGTTTTTTATTGCTTTGTATGGCGGTGATAAGCATGAAGAATCAGTGGCGTAGTGAACATAACTGGCGCCCGGGGCAGGACACTTTATTGGCGCCCCCCATTCCTACCAAAAACACGTATAGCTAATATTTGGCACCTCTTTGGTACACATTTGGCGCCCTTCTGCAAGTCGCGCCCGGTGCATGATAGACCCCCTTGCACCCCCGTCGCTACGCCTCTGTGAAGAATCGATCAATATATTGCGGTACAAACGATTCGCAAAATCAACAATTAAAAGTAAATTTAATCTTGCCTCGCTCCCGCCCACACAAGATGCAACTCGTATGCACACATTCAGAGTGTATCACCAAGTACAGTGGTGGTTGGCAAGATACAAAAATCCAGAATACTGGGGCTGGAGGAGAACCTTACGAATGTTCATCCCTATACAGTGCACCAATGAACCCGCACCTCCCGAGTTACTATAATTTAATTTTGTAAAACATTTTTCTTTTAAATAAAAAAGGGGCGTTTTTATTAAACAAATAAAAATGGATGAGATTTGTTATGAATGAGGATTTAAGCTGTTAAAAGAAATATTACGAGAGAGGGGCTTTAAGCGCCACGGGTGGTGCGGAAAGGTGTTAAATTTCAGGTTAATATGTAATATGTATTTTTTCGTAAAATCATACTAGCCAAGAAAAGTAAAACAATATAAAATAATTGTATTTTAAAATTAATATGTCACTTAAGAGTCGACGACTTTTTAGTTACATTTTTTACCTACCCACTTTTGGAGAGCTATAACTTCCTCACTAGAAGTCGGATGATAAAATTTAATACCTCGAATTTTTCGTTGAAAAGTACTCTATAAAAAAGATAAGAAGCATATTTTTTGTCGGGTTAAAAATAGAAAAGTTATCTGGCTTCAAAAGTTTTCGTTCCTAAATTTTTCATGGTTTTTTGCTGATAACTTTTTTGTTTTTAAAGTTATGTAAAAAAGTTTATAACAAATTTTGTAGAAAATGAAATTATCTGTAAATAAGGTCTTTACAAATTTTTTGTCAGACTTACGGTTTTGGAGATATTCGAAAAAATAAAATTCGACCTTTTTTCGAAGATGGCGGCTAAACGACACCACCGCGGATCCCGAAAACTCGGTTTTGCATTCATCACTGACCCCCCTCCGACTTCCAAAAAAAAAATTGCTGCCTACCCGAAATGCACGGTCAAAGTACGCTTTTACTGCACTATACATATATTATTTAGTTTGGTTGTGCGAAATATCATTTATATACAAATACAGTACCTACAATAAGAACAAAAATTAAACAATAAATCAATCACCAGATGAAAAATTTTGAAAATTTTCTCACTTTCTAGAAAAAAATAAATAGCATGTAACTGGCAGCAGTATTAATCTCAGTGAACCGTACTAACCGTATTTCTGATTTTATCGTGAGGACATAATTTTTACTGACTGTTAAAACGCTAGTGATTTTTACTCAAAATTCAAACGATTATATTTAAAAGTTTTTATGTTTAATTCGTGATCGTGCGTGAGTGTGAAAGTATTAATTTTTTTGTTCGTGATCGTGCGTGAGTGTGAAAGTATTAATTTTTTTGTTCGTGATCGTGCGTGAGTGTGAAAAGAAATAAATTTTTTCGTTCGTGATTGGGCGTGAGTACAAAACCTATTTCGTGACTGTGCGTGATCGTGAGTAAAAATGTACTCACGAGCACATCTCTAGTGAGTAGTCTTACAATTAGACTTGGAAATATATTCTTTAAAAAATTAACAAAGTAAAAGAATAAAATTTTTTGTCTTTTTTCAGTATCTCAGTAAAAAATATGGTCTTATAGTATTTTTATAAAGAGCATTTTAAGCTTAATTCTCCACTTTTTTAAAGCTGGAGTACAAAATTTTTTTCCGTCGAAGAATATATTTTTTAAAAGATAGTCGCTGAGAAAAAAATTAGAATTTTTTTTCTCACTTTAAAGTTATATACAAAGAACAGGCATTTTTTTCGAATAGAGTGTGTGCAATTTATTTCCAACAGCACGTTTAACTTTAATCTCTTTATTTAAGAGCTTTTCTATAATCATTACTTAACGAGTCACTTGTGGTTGAACAAAAGACCACACTTTTAACTGTGATTTCTGATATCTACGAAAGTAACGATGCTACAGCACTTGACAGTAGACTTTTAGAAACCTGAAACTATCCTCTTTAAAGTCAAAATATAGATTACTTGAAAAAAATTTCCTACTTGTAAAGCTAATTTTAAAATGTTTGCAAAGGGATGCAAGTTGTCTGGCTCCTACAGGCCTGATATTGGTTGACAGTGTCTTATGGATAGGGTTCATTGATGACTGATGCGATGATAGAACCCCCTAATTGTGGATTCATCTACCAAACTTTTTTAAACAAACGATGTTTTGTTTAACAAAATATCTTAATAAAAATCTTGCATATTAGCGAATCGTTTCGTAAAATCATTAACACAATTTTTTCTTATTTGATCATAATTATAAGGCATAAATTATGGGGTGTTAGTTACATAGATTCGAAAATTTTTTAATTTTTCCTCATTTGAACAATTACTTTCTCTATGCTAATGTAATAATATGCGAAAATGAATTCTTAAGTCAGAAAAAAATTGTAAATATGACCTTTGTCGATATTATGACCCCACTTGTAATATGTATTTAAAAGTCAATTCAACAAAATCATATTTTTTTTTCTATTAATTTTTTTGTTCCATGGCCATCCTAGATACCTGTGTAGGTACAATATTAGAAAGAATATTATTGAAAAGAATGCTTAGTCATATTTGAGTAAAAAAATCCATTCACTACATACGACTCAATTTATATATAAACTGTTACAAAAACATTCTGTTACGTTTGCCATTGTATTTTTGATAACAATAATTTTAATACGAAAAATATGAAAATGTTTTTTTGATCACCTTTTATCAATAAATTTTAGAATATTTCATCGAATTTCAAATCTAATTTGTTAGGGAGTAATAAATTAAGACACTCATTGAAATTATTCCTATAAATTATGTTAACTTTATAATTTTAACTTTTAGTTAGCACTTCTTTCTTCTCGAATTTGGATCAGTTTTAACCAGGTCTAATCTAAGAATATGTTGGTTCAATATGTGTTTATCCTCAATTGACAATTACTATTTAGTTGAAGTAGTTATAAAACAGCAATTATAAAAGCACGGGTTTCTTTACAGGTACGGTTATTTTTAGAAGGTATTTTTTTTTTACAATAAGTAATATTTATCGAAAATGGTGCGATAGACTAAATAACTGGAAGAATGTTGCATAAAATTAAAAATACGTACATATTAGGGTTAAAAATTTTCCTATATTTGTGACGTATCTTACAGTATTTTGTCAAATAATAGGTACCGATTTATATCACGTATTCATGTCAATAATAAATTGGTTGATATTTTAATTAAGGAAATGTTCTTATTTTTCGACCAAAAAAAGTAATTTTCAATTATTTTTTTCTCAGTATTTAACAAACATTCAAGACTACAAAACATTCCTTGTATTTAACAAACATTCAAAATTGCAAGCATTGCAAAAAAAACTTTTGCCCTAATATTATTTTTATTATAAAGGGTGTCGAAGTAGAGGCCGCAAAAAAGAGGTGTCTAACGGTAACACTGATAACTTCGGTCCGGGGCATCTGAACCTTTATTAGAAATTGTGTTTTCCAGTGTGCAACCTAGAATGAAGTCAAAATTCAAAAAACTGTAGGTATAGTGCTCTTTTAATAAAAAAGTCACGATTTGGAGTATAAAAATGCCTCTAGGAGAGAGGAAGAGTGATAAATATTAAACAAGTGCATATTAAGCCACTGTTTTAGTTTGCACACTAAGCAATACATTAATGAATGCTTATCAAAAATTTGGTTTCATAAGTTAATTACATTTTTATCCCGAGCGCCCAATAGAAACAGTTATTTTTCTTACTTTGTTTATCAATTATATAAATATGTAAGTATCTCGGGAACCGTTAGCAATATGGACGTCTGCCTTTCATAAATTTATGATGTACTTATCGCCTTTAACACAATATATCAATGAAAGATACGATGATATAATTTAAGGGAGGTTTTTTTTTTCAAAGATTTAAAATTCATTTTTAACTATTTCAGTCTTGGTGGTTAGCGTTATTAACCACCTCTTTTAGATTTTTTATATTAAAATTAATACCATCCAGCGATATGCAGCTGAAGTATTAAGAACATTGTATCTATCTATCCTTGACGTAATGCAACTGATTATCGTTACTTTGAACTAACGACAGTTAATTTAAAATTACTTTGTTGTGCCGTTAACGTACTTTTATTTCAGTGTGTGAAAAAAAAATTGAAAATCGGGTAAGTAAGCTTTTTTTTAAATGTTTTTTTTTACTAATGGTATTCCCAAATACCTATTTTAAAGCTGTACATATAAAGACAATATTATTTTTGTGTTTTCATTGAGTAATTACGACGAAAGTTTGGTGGTTAGTAAAGAAACCACCGTGACTATTGCAGATTTGTGGAGATATTTGTGATGCCTATTCTAAAAAAACTGCAGTCATCTTCACGTCCACAGCTACACACCTTGACTCTGAAAGAATTCAGACAAAGTGTATATCAGGGTTTTTTAGCACCAGCTTATGTCAGGAGGCCAGACTCAGTGAACAGCACCGTAGCTCTGTGGCGTCTTCTCCAGGTCCATCTTTTATCAAATGCCACAAGCCTACAGTCTCTGAGGAAATTCGTTTAGGAGCCATTCGCCATCAATCTGAGAGAAGCACTTCGAGAAGATGCTGCAAATGCAGTAATAAAAAACCTCCAGTACGCACTGTGTGGCAGTGCAGTACATGTAAGGCCCCCCTTTGCCTACGTAAACGAAAAACATGTTTTTCAGATTTTCATAAAAAGTAACTTTTACTTTATTTCATTTTAAATGTTTTGTAGTACTAATAGAGAGTATGTAATTCATCATATTATAATGGTTTGTATCGTTCGTATTGATCGTCACGGTGGTTACTGTAACTGACCACCGCACTCCACTAAAGCCTTAAGACCTAGATCTTTTTGTTTTACTTTCTGTGATACTTGAACCATAAATAAAGCTGAAACTAAAATAAAATTTTCAAAATTATTGTTTATGTAAAAGCGTGACTGAAAAAGTTAAGAAAAGTCAGCATCATTTGAATTTCGCTCTATTTTTTCCTTATTCGCACAATAGTAGACGACATAACATATTAGTATTTTTAGTTTCAATCACGATGAAATCATATACGGATATTGTCATCAGCTCCGTAGCTATGATATTAAATCCGTAGAATGTTTTTGGTACACCTTATATAATAATATATGTCTTAAGATATATAAAATTTAGTTAAATAAAATAAAATTTTATTCACAGTAAATTATCGAATAAAATCGGAACCACGGAAGTAAGGAAATACCTTGAAATAGTTATTACTTTTACACGATACTAATTACAGTAACTAATATATGTTTGTGTGCATGTATGTATATCTGTAGTTTATTTAATGTGTCCACGTGTTTTGTTGTATCCCGGATTGAGGACACAATTACTTATAGATGTGTACTTATAAATTTTATATTTTAGAGATATGATTTACGAGTTTCATTTAGTAGGTGCCTGTCAAAAATGTGTTACAAAGAAATTACATGAGTATTGTTCTTTAAGGACACGTTAAATAAAATTTATAATTAAGTTATGTAAGTGTCTATGTGTTAATGATTAGTATAGTAATAAAGTATGATTTAATTTTATGTTTAATGGAATTTTATATGTGGTTAATTGTATGGTTTGAAATAGGGATCGAATATTTTTTAAATTTTTCGAAAATTAGTTGTCGACGATGGTATTGAAAGTTCTAAGCAAAATGAAAAGTATATGAATGAGCTAATATCGGAAAAATCTATTCAACGTTATATTAGTGATGTATATCATGGTGGGGGCGCTGAATAGGTAAATTAAAAAATTAATCTATTTACTTAATCGATTTTTATCAATATATTTTTAGTGACTCTTTGGTCAAAAAGCTTTCTGTCAGTATATTCTATACACCTGAAAGCCTGAAACATATATCAACAATTTGGTTGAACAATTTCAGTGACATAATGTAACATATATTCATTGACTACAGTATACAATTAACATTAATTAGTATAAATATATACATATAACAAATTTATTTAGCCAGTTCGGCATAAATTTATTAAAATTGATTGATAATTTTGTAAATTTGTAAATGACACTTATCATGCTTTGAGCATGTATCCTCTGGGGATGCAATTTATTAAAACTCTTTATTAAATAACTTGATTTAAATGTTGAATTAATATTTCTTTCAATTTTTCATTATTGTTACCATACACGTGGTTGTCTGTTACATTTTGATAAATAATTAATCGATTCATAATTCAACAAAATATTAAGTATATCCCGAATTGTTAAGTATTTTTGTTTGTTAAGAGTAATTTGATTGTATATTCCAATTTTACAATCATCAACTTAATTGTTGAATTTAACAGTTTAACAATCGGATTCTTAGTACTGAAATATAAGCGTCACTTTTTAAAATCTCTATAAATAGGCTTCGTGCCGTCATATCGGCCTCAGTTAGCTTTTATTTGCGCCAAAGGGCACATTGTTCAGTTATTCATTATCAGTGCCGTAGGACACACCGCTCCGTTAAACTTTAATTGCACATCAAAAATGAATCTTCTAAAAATGAATCTTCTAATAAAAATGTAATGTAAATGATATAAAACAAAATATAGTTAAATGTAAAATGTATTATTAATTTTTTACATAAATTATTTTCTTAAAGTGTAAACTAGTGTAAAATGTGAACATTGATTCAAATATAATATGTTGTAATCTTTTAAAAATTCCATGTAAAAAGAAATAAATGCTTCTTAGTAAATATAATGTTTAAACGCGTTTAAAATGTATTTGTAACCCTTTTATATATATATATATATATATATATATATATATATATATATATATATATATTGTATATATATTGTATATATATTGTATACAGCTACCACATATTTTAGAGGTCAAAAGAGGACGATTGGAGCCAACTTACGTATGTACCAAAATGCACCGTTTACGCGTGAGAGGAGTTCAAAAGTTTACTTAAAAAATCAAATTTTTGTATTCTGTTCAGAAATGTGTGAATCAATCTTAATGAAAGTTGTCACCTGCGCATTTCCGAGAATGCCACTACTTTTAGTAACCAAAGAAACCCAAACAAAATTGAAGAAGAGTTAAAACTACCCCCCCCCCCCTTCCCTAGATAAATTTGTTCAGAATTTTTTTAAGGATGTTGATATGGCTTTTAAATTTTTTTAAGAGGAACGTTTATTAATTTTCTTTATTTTTTGGCTCTTGTAAAAACTTCGTATTTTGCATAGTTTTGGAGAAAAAAATTTTTATTCTAACACTGATAACCGATATTGTTAGAAGCTAGTTTAGTTTTATTGCAGAATTTAGTTGCCCATGGGCACAAAAATAAAATATTTACTATAAGTGGCTGGGTAAGCAATTAGCCGTTTTGTAAAACGATTGGATTTAGTTTCTAGTTTTATTGCTTGTAGCGCTACAACCATAAGAAACATAATACATACCATAGGTACATGCGTAGTTTGCAGTGGCGCAACAACTACAAATCTGCAGGAGGGATCCAACAAAAATATTTAAATAACCCAATTTTTTGATAAAGCAGTTCTCCGATAACATTGAAAAATGTTATCGTAGATGTCGTCTCAAAAAATTTTCAAATAAAAAATATCAGTAGGCCATTAAAAATTTTACTTCTTAATATAAATAAAATAAATTGAAGGAAAATTTATGTAATTTTATGAGGGATCCACGTAATTTTTGGGGAATCCGTTCATCCGGACCCCTTGGACCGCTCAGTTGTTACGCCCGTGGTAGTTTGTATAATTGTTTTATTATTGTATAAAATTTTATGGCTATTAAATAATAATTATACACCACGACTACAACACGATACCATTACTGGAAAGGCTGGGAAATTTGAAAATAAGCAGACGGGGAAGTACTATCGAAACCGGGCTAATCTCATGTCACAATGTACGGCTAGGATAAACTGCGAAACTACTGAACCAATTTTGATCAAATTTGATAACTATCTGTAATTTGGTCTCACTTAAAAGATCGGGTAGTTTTTATCCCAAAATTTTTAGGCTAACCGTAGAAATTTATGAAAAAGCGTAAAATATCAATTTTTTATTACTGTATACAGATATCTGTGGAAAAAGTATAAAAAAATCATGCAAGTTAATTTGTTTCTAAGCATTTGGAGAAAAATAATCTTGAAATTTTTGTAAGTATTAATAAGTATTTCTATAGATACCACCAATAATATTTTTACCTACGACTATTATGAAATTACTTATCTACTGTGCAAAATACTATTTGTATCCTATAAAGAAATAAACAACTGGATTGTCCAGTTACCATCAATTGGCACTTCTGCTGTTTTCAGGAAATTCCATACATATGAAAATTAGATATGATATAAAAATATGAATATGACTTGAAAATATGAAAATGTGCATAATACTTAAGAGTCGTCGAGCGAGCGAAACGAAACACATAAGGAACTGATTTTGTACAAAATTTCAGAATATCAAATTTAAATGAACGTATGGTCATATTGTCCATCAGTTACATCAAATAGAGCGCAAATTGAAAAACTGAAGAAATTTGACAATTTTTACTCAAGTACTGTTAAGATTTCTGTAAAATATGAGAGTGACGTTAAAATGGTTTCCCATGGCTTTGGTGACTTGAAGGGCCTAAAATAGAAATAATTCTAAAACTGCTGGTATAGGTACCCATACTAACAAGGAAATGCACCCAGAGTGAAATTCGGGATTTTGATGAAACTTCGCTGGTGTGTAGAATAGGCAAAAATAAGGAACCCGTATTTTTTTTTTATCGGCCATCTTCCACGTTCACGGGGTGAAACCAGCCCCTAAAGTTGGGGGTTCAAATCGTATTTCTTAAGATATCTCGAAAACTATAAGAGATAGAAGAAATCTTTAAATCGACGAAATGTTACTCTTTGAAAGATTTATTCACCTGTATAGGTTAAACCACGGTCGGGTTCATAAGAAGGTCTGGAGGGGTGAAAATGGGGGTAAATTTTCTTGTTCAGACTGAACGGTTCAATGTATCAAATTTTTGCCATCATAAATAGAGAGAGCACCAAAAATTAGGGGATACGTGTTTTTGCGTTTTTTCGAAATATGTGTGGTATCCAAGCTATATAAGGAGGAAAAAAATAGGGTAGATTATATTGCATTATTATTGATTGCAAATACCTTCTATATTTTTTTATTTTTATGTTCATTTTCATCATTAAAATGTAAATTTTTACTTTCCGATTATGATTCATATATTTTTCAGTACTAACTCAATTGGTAATTTAGCCATGTGTACATTTGGTTACACATGGTAAACGGTTAGTTATTTTGTAATCTGACTGATTCTACAATCCCACATAAAACCATCAGGTTTTACTCGGCAACAATAACGTCGGTCGGCTAACAAATAGGTAATTTATATTAATGAATTTTCTCCAGAAAATATTTAATATAAATATACTTTAACGTTACCGTAAAACCGTCTAGACCCGGACACTTTTTTACATTTTTTGGTATAGTTTTATGTTTATACATGTTTCCTTCATAGATATCACCAATAAAAGTATTACCATTAGAAAGAGCGTATATTATTTGTTATATCCCTGAGCTATTTGTTTCATTATAAGTAAAAATAAAAAAAATAAAAAAATAATTAGTAAGTGTCCGGGTCTACTCCCCAAATCCGTCTTGACCCGGACACTTATATAAATAATGTAATAACATGAAACTAACCTCTCCTGTCGGATTTAGGACAGTGTTTTATATCGTCTAATGTCTTTGAACCTGTCAAAGACTTCAAAATATTTTGTGGGAAAGGAGAGGGAGCAATGCATAATATGCCTCTCTATAAAGTAATCATACGATATGACACCAGAAGGAGGCATAAACCGCGTAATTCTGGGGGGAATATTTTACAACAGGTATTTTACACCAGTTACAACAGGTGCGAATCGCGGCCATAGTGTAATAAACTGATGTGTCCGGGTCTAAACGAATATACATATATAGCATGTATTTTTTTATATATACATCGAATATAACTTTAAACATCATTAAATGATGCGTGATAAATTTCTGAACACATACATGTCAAGACTAAAACAATATAACAATTATGACGAAAATTACATGTCTAAGTTAGACACACATTTTATTTCTTTGAAAAACTGTGGGATATTAATCCTGTAAAATGAGATAGTAAATGTTGAAATCCGTAGTTTTTATTGGTACAGCTGTTTAGAGGATGTTTTTCTCTCTCTAATGACATCAAGAACAAATGTTTACTGTTGCAGGTTAATGTAGAAATTATTTAATTTGAAGATTGGTGCAAAGTGTCCGGATCTAGACGGTTTTACGGTATAGGTAATCGGAACCCACTGTATTCATTTTAAAAATATTAACCCGTAACCGAACATAATTCTTGTACCTAAGCATATTTATTACAGTGTATTTCTTTTTCCTTGCTTTGATGACGACCTTCTTTGGGTTAAACTTCCTGAGGAAGGTCTAGTTAAACTTTATGTTATTCTGTGACGTTGTGACACACATTATATGCAAGAGGTAATATAATAAATATTTATATATTTTATGGTATTTAAAAGTATATATTGTATAGGGTAAGAGACCCGATGACCGATCACTATTTTTAGCTGTATCATTAAATTAGCTTAAAAAAATTAAAAAATAAACAAAACACCCATTTTTTTTTTCTTAATAAGTATGAAACCAAGTTTTTTTAATCCAATAGATATGTTTTTAAGAAAATATAACCCAAAAATTTTGATTTATTAATGATTTTGTTTTATAATTTGTTGACGTCTATTAAAAAGCATACAGAAAATATTAACCTCCATTGAAAGATCAATACACTTACCCCTATCAAAAATCACCGGTTAGTCCGATTACTAATGTACATCAGTACAGTAGTAAATCTTATATTATCGAATATTTGAACCATTCTCTTTCAGTCACTTTGACACTCTATCCACTACAAGAGGTCAGTCTGTGTCATAGAGTATCACAGAATGACACCTTGTGAAACATAGCAGCAATGACAGAAGGGTTTAAATATTCGATAAAATAAACCACTAAAATACTGTATTTTCTTTCGCCATCTATAATTTTGCTTTAAAAAACATTGTGTACATTGTGACATGATCCTAACTTATCTATACGCCATTGTGAATTTTTAAACAGTTAAATTGACGATAGATGACGTCAAAAATGTTTATAAAATAGATATGGAATATCTGTGTGATTCTCAAAATACCCAACTCGAAAACTTGGATCCCAACAAGAATCAGTCATACAAATAATATTTAACACATATAAAATTTAATTCAGCTATCCTAATCTCTTAAGTGGACTAATAACAATTATTTGTATACTTTTATTATGCTAATAACTTTAAAAATTCGGTGAAAAATGTTACAATTTATAACCCATGTGTTTTGAAAAATGATCATCCACCATATTAAAAATTCATGAATTCAACAAAAATTGTTATATATATATATGTATTTCTTAAATTAAGTGAGGAGACATTAAATGTGATGTGAATTTAAATTGAAAAATAATCATTGTATTAACAATAATTTTTTTTTTCAAAGGTTTCTTTCAGAAATAACTTCATTAAAATATAAATGTCAAAACTGATCGGACTTATAACCCCGATCGACAATGGGGTCTTTTACCCTATAGCGGCATAGTATTTTATATATAACTTATTTTATTTATATTTAAATAGTAACAACATAGTAAATGCGTTATGAAAATAATTTTATATGTATGTCTGGTTGTGTGACGGTCATAGGTAATATATGGACATATTTAATTCAGTAATATGCATTATATAAAATATCAGCTTACGGTAATGTGTGTACCTTGATTTTAAATGTCTACTCCTACATTTACATGTTTTATAATATAAATATATATAAAATTGAATGAAACACATTACCTAAACAGTTGTGGTAAAAAGTCTCTGAACATAATTAGTTTTGTAATATTTATGAATGTACGGGCGAGATATTCTTCCTCGCCTTTTATTTTTTAACACATAATTAGTATTTTGTCAATGACTTTAAACTCCTGTTTTTAAAAAAAAACATCCGTAAAATCATTCAAATAACATAAATATGGTGACTAAGATTTTTTAAAAGCTACTGTATTGATTGTTTTAAAATTTTGTACATAACAAATAAGTGTACGAAATTTTAAAACGATTGAAATAGTATAGTTTTTGAGAAATCATGCTCACCGTAAACCATTCCAAAAAGTCGTTTTAAACTTCAGCTGTAAAATTCTTGCTTTTCAATATCTTTTATAATAATAATTAATTCAAACATTTAAAGTGTTAAGCTATAGTAAAGTTTTATTTGAGCGTTTAACGGTAGCTGAGAAAAATAAAATAGTGGAATTTTGAATGGTCAAATGAGGATTAAATATGTGGACTGGAGATTAAAATATAATGTTAAAAGAAAAAGGATAATTCGAATTTTGTTCTCAGATTCTAAAAGTATATATACGAAATCTGCCATAGCTTATATTATATATGACACTGCATTTCTTTGACACAAATTTGGTACTCTATAGTGTCATTTAATCATTGATATTAATTAGCGAATTTCCAGAATGGAAACTCGCTATTCCAGCCTTGCTCATGGTGGAAGTTCAGCCCGCGACTATGGCAGAAATTTGTTTTGAGGCCCCTAGAACCCAAAAATAATATTCACTAAAATTTATATATATATATATATATATATATATATATATATATATATATATATATATATATATATATATATATATATATATATATATATATGTATGTATGTATCGGTTTATGTATGTATATATGTATCAGCACGATAGCTCTTCAGGAAAAACTGCTAGCTTTACGAAATTTGGTGACAACGTTGAAAGTCCAAAAATCTTGGAAAGTTTTCGCCACATTTTTTTACACCATTGCAAAGACGGAAAAAAATCACATAAAAAAGGTTTTTGAACTATTATTCTAGGTTAGCTAGTTTTTGAGAAAATAAGAAAACAAGTTCTGGACCCACCATCCACTACCGGGGCGGTTCTAGAAACCTCCGGCGGTGGGTGGAGACTCATATTTGTTTAAAATATTGCTTTTAAATAAAATGATTTTTTGAGTTTGTTGGTGCCAAATTGATTTATTCTGAAACTAAAACAAATCTTCAATTTATATACGTTAATGACTTATTCTTTTCAAGCCTGAATACTTCAAAAAACTGCAATTTTGTCATTGAGTGATAGATGACTTTCCACTTATCATCAAAAATACCCCTGTCGCAGCATCCTGCATAACATAGCGAATTTCCATTTACAAAAGTACGTTTTTCTTGGAAACTAGTTGATATAGAGTAATTGTAAATAAAAAAACCTTCTTTATGTGATTTTTCCGCCTCATTCCGCTAAATTTTTTTCACGAAAAATGTCCAAAACACCGTAAACGTTTTCATAAAATTTCTTAAAAATAAGAAGTTTCGTTCTTGAGGTATCGTGCGGACACTTAGTAAACATATATATATAAATGTGCCGCACGATAACTCAAGAACGAAACATCTTATTTTTAAGAAATTTCGTGAAAACGTTTACGTTGTTTTGAACATTTTTTGTGAAAAAAATCTGGCGGAATGAGGCGGAAAAATCACATAAAGAAGGTTTTTTATTTACAATTACTCTATATCAACTAGTTTCCGAGAAAAACGTACTTTTGTAAATGGAAATTCGCTATGTTATGCAGGATGCTGCGACAGGGGTATTTTATATTTTTGATATTGATCATTGATATTAATTTTAAAAGATTAGGTATTTATTTATTTTTTTTAAAATAAAATGTAGCTTTGATCAATGATTAGCAACAAGACAATACAATCTATCAACTGAATTCGATTACCATTCAATTGGCGGACTTTTTTTTGTTATAGTATACTCTATACAGCCATTATAAACTTATACAAACATTAAGTTAAAAGTACATTCTCTCTATAGAACACGGGAATTATGTCAGGATAAGGGCATTGCTTAGGGAATGTCTGAGCAGGTTGTAGATAAACAACAGTCCCATGAGGCAATAGGTTGGTACAATAAAAACATGTACCTATCTTATTAAGGGGTTACATAAAAATTTTTTTACAGTACATATCTCAAAATAATATGTAATAATATGTCAAAAGTTGCAATAAATTACTATATTTTCTTATATTGCAAAAAAAGTCGACAACAGTGTTTTTCTTTTTTTTGCTAAAAAATCCTATGTAACCCCTTAACAATTACTACGGATATTACGGATATGAAATTCCGAATATGGATACGGATACGGATATTTAAAATCACTTTTTTCGCTTTCGGTTTCGGTTACGGATGTACAATAATATCGGATAAATATATGTTTTTATAGCTAATGTGCAAACTTTTTCCACCACTGTATATTAACTCTTATTTAAACGTAGCAGTTATGTATTATATACTGTCTGCATTTCTTTTTTTTTTGTTTCTCTTTCATTATTTTTGTTTCTTTTACAAATGTGGTTAAGACAAGTCTATACTAAATATGTATAGTAAACAGAGGATAACCATGAATACTTTAAGTCCAGAGGGAAGATGTTTACCTTCACCCAATTTTTCCATTTCAACTTGTACGTAAAAATCATTATCAAATTTGATATAAATTTCGTTTACCATACATACATAAATATATTTTTGAAACAAGGTTAATAGGAGGAAATGAAACTGGACTACGGAAAAAATTAAATAATCAAAATAGACCACGAGGACTTGTTTAATGCATATGTTTGATAAGTTTTAATTTTAATTAGTGTTAATAATTTTGATAATATGAAATTTTTTTTGCAATTGTACAATTACGAGTAAAATAACTATACCGTAAAACCGTCTAGACCCGGACAGGGGGTCTAGATCCGAACACTTTGCACCAATCTTCAAATTAAATAATTTCTACATTAACCTGCAACAACAAACATTTGTTCTTGACGTTATTAGAGAGAGAAAAACATCCTCTAAACAGTTGTACCAATAAAAACTACTAATTTCAACATTTACTACCTCATTTTACAGGATTACTATCCTACAGTTTTTCAAAGAAATAAAATGTGTGTCTAACTTAGACATGTAATTTTCGTCATAATTGTTATATTGTTTTAGTTTTGACATGTATGTGTTCAGAATTTTATCGCGCCTCATTTAATGATGTTTGAAGTTATATTCGATGTATATATAAAAAGATACATGCTATATATGTATATCCGTTTAGACCCGGACACATCAGTTTATTACACTATGGCCGCGATTTGCACCAGTTGTAACTCCCACTGTCCATATATTAATATCCCCCCCCCCCCCGAATTACGCTGTTTATGCCTCCTTCTGGTGTCATATCGTATGTTTACTTTATAGAGAGGCATACTATGCATTGTCCCCTCTCCCTTCCCACAAAATATTTTGAAGTATTTGACAGGTTCAAAGACATCAGACGATATAGAACACTGTCCTAAGCCCGACGGGAGAGGTTAGTTTGCATGTTATTACATTATTTAAGTAAGTGTCCGGGTCAAGACGGATTTAGGATGTAGACCCGGACACTTACTAATTATTTTTTATTTTTTTTAATTTATTTACTTATGATGAAACAAATGGGTCAGGGATATAACAAATAATATGGGCTCTTTCTAATGGTAATAATTTTATTGGTGATATCTATGAGGGAACAATTATAAACATAAAACTATACCAAAAAATGTAAAAAAATGTCGGGGCTAGACGCTTTTACGGTACAATTAATTGTAGAGTACTTTCGTCATGCATCATTTATGAACTAATATAGCTATTTGTTGTTATTTATAACTTTATAAATATTGCAAAAATAGTCATATACTTATAGCTATGTATATTATTAGTTGTTTATTTGTTTATTTTTAAACAATTGCTAATTTATTGCATAGTTAACCTCTAATTATAATGTTTAGTAGTATTAATTTTAATGATTTAGATATATTTTTTTTTCACTTTCTTTATTAGAGTATTAGCGTGTCTTGCTCCAGCCTTTCATAGTTGTAGTGGTTATTCTTTAGTTTTTTAGTACACTGGCGGTGATGGCAGTTTTAGTGTTACAAAATCTTCGAATGTATTCTTTATTGAAAACTAATTGGTCGATTCTGTAACTATTAACAGTCTGTAGAACCTCTGTTAGACTGTTAAATTACAGAATGTTAAAAAATGGTATTGTGTATGCAAGTTTTAACAGAAATGTTAGCTAACATTCTGTTATTTCTCTGTAAGCTTTACAGCACTCAAAACACTGGCCATAAACTTTACAAAGCTGTTAAATAGGCTAATTACTACGGATATTATTAAATATTGATAATTTTGGTTTTTGCATTTTTTATAAATTCAATATTTTGACGTTTTAATTTGTCATTTTTTGAATTATTTGATATCCGTAAAGTATGTAATCATGAAGTATTTTTTGTAGTAAGAAGACTGTTGAGGAAATACTGCAGTGTTCTTAAATCGGATAGGATGTAATTTCAAATAAAATAAATTTATTATGAATTATATTTTTTTATAAACAGTGAATGTTTTCGGGACAAAATAGCACTGACACAATTTGTCCACATGAAGCGTTTCACTTTTCCTCGACAGTGCTTCAGTTATTTAATGTATTTCATCAAGTACCTATTCTTATTCATAGTATTGTCAATTCTTATTTTGTTGTCTACGTATTTAATACACAATGCATTGTCTTTTGATAGTGAATAAGCGCTCCCTACTTTACCTGTTTTCACATTTTTTTTTTTAAAAAATTATTACCCATAAACGTGTCAATAATTTATGAAAAATTTTCCCCAGAGACTTGGTGGGCTTGAAGTATTTCTAAAACTATCGGTATCGATATCTACGGAAAGCTCTGACGTGTGTAAATTAGATAGAGAAATTATAGCATTATAGATACATATGCCTATTTTACCATTTGACGAGTGGCGTGAAATTTTATACCATTATAAGGAACTGGTTGTCTAGAATATTCCCGAATATCTAATTTAGAAATGGCTTAATCCATAATCATGATAATTTTACGTGAGTTTAATATACATGGGTAATACACATAATTTATCTCTCCATTCAACATAAATCACTGTAAAAGAATTAATAATTTTTTACATTTTATCTCAACACAAATTCATAGTAATTTAACATAAATAGTTCAACAACAGTAGAATATATAAAATGTAATTGGCATCTTAACATAGTGTCTTACAGAATACCAAATTTTTAACATTCTGTTAAAAACAATTTTACAGAGCTCTGTACTGCAAAATAACAGTCTGTAATAATATAGTTAGAGAATCGGCCCATAAATCGTGTAAAATTAAAGTTCACAGTCATGACTCAATGTAATTTTTTCCAAAAAAGATCAGCTCTTAATATAATAGTTTTGTTGCTAATTTCCGAAGCTTTCAGCAAGTGAGTCTTTATTAGTTAGATAAAATGAAGACAGTTAAAGTTACAAATTATTTCAAACCGACGCGATGTAGAATAGGTCTAAAAATGATGAAAAGTATAAAGTTCAAATACGTGAGTTTACGTTTAATGGAAGTTAAATAATTAAGAAATTAAAAGGTACAGTAAAGGTATAAACTAAAAAATAAGAAACAAATCGCTGAATTTCTTTCGCAGTCTGAGGACAGTTTTGTTTAGGGAATCCTTTTATAATTTCTCCGACTTTCATAAAAATTCAGCAATAATTTGATTATTTTTGAGATATTAATTATTTTTGATTTTCAAGACAGCCACTTACAATTAAAAAAATAGTGGAAAATGTCAAAATTAATTATCATATGTTTGAATAAATATGTATGAGTTTATTATTATTGTTAATAAGTTATGAGTTAATGAATAATTAAAAAGTTTTAATTTATTCTTTCTTGGTTAAATTAAATGATTTCTGAACATTTAATTTTTTCCAATTTATTTATATAATCTTTGATGAAAAATACTGGACTATTAAAATTTATGTCCCGACTTTATTTAGTATTAGGACCTTAGATCAGGGAGCTTTCTACCTTTCATAACAAATAAATAAGTCAATGCTTTATATATGATATTTTATCTATTATTACCATGAAATAGCTTATTTATTGTATAAAATATCAGCTATGTTTTACGCACAGTTACACAAAAAATTAAACTTTACACGCGTCTATGCGTGAAGCAACATAGCACACTGTGTACACATCTTCATACTGAGAATTATATTGAACAAAAATGTTACCTTACAACTGAATGTTTACATTTGTTTTTAATAAATTACAAGTTCTACAAAATTTTAATGCATTGTTTTCGTATCAAATTTATATATTATTTACTAGCTGACTTATAATTGATTGAATTAATTTTTTCTTATCATTTCAAACGATACAATGCACAATTATAACGCAGTACACAGTATAATTATAAAAATCATTGACATCGTGAACATAAACAAATATGACGTGGAGTAGAATGTATAATGTAGAAATCGAAACACAGCGCCATCTACCGGGTGTCTACGTAACCTAGATGTCAAACCTATAGATGTTAGATTAAATTATAGGTAAAATTTATAGGTCAATTCAATCATATATTCCAAAATTCTGTGCAAAA
This sequence comes from Brachynemurus nebulosus, assembly GCA_035578155.1. Lineage (NCBI taxonomy): Eukaryota > Metazoa > Arthropoda > Insecta > Neuroptera > Myrmeleontidae > Brachynemurus > Brachynemurus nebulosus. Next base: position 3,755,562 of record JAPWDM010000018.1, on the reverse strand, counting down.
TCAATTATTTATAGCACTTGACCCTACTCGCCCAATTACTCTAAAATAACTATCTTCATATTTTATTAGCATGGCTCATTTCCGCATTGTAAGAACTTAGTATGGGTACCTATACCAGCAGTTTTAGAATTGTTTCTATTTTAGGCCTTTCAAGTCACCAAGGCCATGGGAAACGATTTTAGCGTCACTTTCATCTTTCACAGAGATCTCAACAACAGTACTTAAGTAAAAATTGTCAAATTTCTTCAGCCTTTTTAATTTGCGCCCTATTTGGTGTAACTGACGAACAATGTGACCACACGTCCATTTAAATTTGATATTTTGAAATTTTGTACAAAATCAGTTCCTTATGTTCTTCGCTTCGCTCGCTCGGTGGGATCTGTCGAATGACGGTATGACATCTGGTGTTGAAAAATCAGACTATTCTTAAAGTGCCTTTTCTCAAATGTCATTTATGAGCTGAATTTTGTAAATCTGAAAATACATACAATTGATTTAATTTTTCCATTCATTTACAGTTCTCCAGTTATTTTATGACGTTTGCTATTTAAATTTGACGTTTGTATACTGTAAATTGTAATATTCGTTAACTCATTCACGCATTTTTTCATATTTTAACCACATTTTAATTGTTTTACAGATGTAAAATTGTCTCTTCTTCAACAAAATTCCTTTGCTTCGGACTTGTGTCAACCCAAATACAAAAAGTTCTAACATTTACAATTTTTTCTTAATATAGCACTGATTACTATATATAAAACTAATGTTAATGCACTTTTTTGTCAGCCATTTTTTTGAAACTCCACCTATAGGACAGATCCGAATTTTCAAGTCATATTCAAATTTTTATAGCATATCTAATTTTCATATGTATGAAATTTGCTGAAAACCAAAGTTTCTCCAAATGCTTAGCAACAAATTAATTTGCATGATTTTTTTTATAAATTTTTCCACAGATATCTGTATACAGTAATCAAAAATTGATATTTTGCCGTTTTTCGTAAATTTCTACAGTCAGACTAAAAATTTTGCTATAAAAACTATCCTATATTTTAAGTCGGACCAAATTACAGGTAGTTACCAAATTTGATCAAAATCGGTGCAGTAGTTTCGGAGTTTATCGTAGCCAAACATTGTGACATGAGATTTTTATTTATATAAGATTGTGAATTTTATGTTAGTCGTAGATAAAGTGTAGTTCGTAACTCGGTTGTAAGGTATCTTTTTCGCTCGTGTGTAATATGAACTTACAACCGCAATCACGTAACATACTATTAAATTTCGCCTTACTCTTTTAAGATATTTTTTCAATGATAGGTAATTATTAAAAATTAATTGAAGTATGTAGATATAACGAATGACATTTCTGTGTATCTTTTAAGTTTGATTGAATTAAAAAGAAAATAAAAAACAATGTTCTTGTGAAAAAGAATGAAAATAACCTTGCTCTCCTTCTACGACAAAGCTTGATAAAAAATTTTAAGGTTCTTTTTAATTAATTGGTAAATATTTATGCATGTATATCTAGAATAATCTATGTATCATGTATGTATATGCTTTATGTTATTATATTTCTCATTATTATATATGTTCCACTGAAACAATACAAGTAAATAATGATATAATAATAATGTGGTTTAAATGTCCGCTCTTAGATTTTTAATCTATAACAGACGCCACCAAAATTATTAATTGTGTACTTTATTTACATAACATTTTACATGATGTGAGTGAAGAGCAAGGAAAGTGATAGATGCCTAAGATTTAGAAGCGGTGCATTTACGGTCGTCTTTTATAAGGAACTATGCTGATATTCACCTGGCGTAGTGAAGGGAAACTGTAGGAAAACTTTATTAACATATTCATTCGTGGGATTTGAACTCTCTCCTACCAGTCTTTAACCATACTCGGCATAGTTCACAGACAATTCAAGTAAACTAGTAATTAAAAATACATACAGTATAGCACCGATAATGGAAACATCAGTTTTGGAATTTTTTTGAGAGCATCAAATTAGTCAACATCACTTTTGGAAAGTTGCATCAAAAATATCAAGTATTTAATATTTATGTACTTGACATTTTTGATGCAACTTTTCAAAAGTGATGTTGACTAATTCGATGCTCTCAAAAAATTTCCAAAACTGATGTTTCCATTATCGGTGCTATACTGTATAAAAATAGTTATTTATGCAACAAGTACATAATGAAGATCTTTATGAACGAGCCGTGTTTATGGCTGAGCGAGCTTGCGAGCGAGGCCAATAAAAAAAGCGAGTTCATAAAGTCAAATTATGTACAAGTTGCATACAAAGCTTTATGTACGACTGTTAAAATTCCTAGTTATCGATAAAAATCGAATTTATAAATTTCACGTCTATACTTTAAATAAAAAATTATTTTATACATAATTGGCATAGACTAATTTATTGTGTTTAAAGTCTGCTTTGGTTACGATCTGTCATCTAAAGCTAATAAAATATTGTAGCATTTTTAAAAGATTTTTCAACAAAACTTATTAATATTTAAAAAAGAAAGGAGAAAATGCTGCCTGGAATAAATTTTAATAATAGTTCAGATTGTGTAATTAATATTAATTATGCCAACATTTGTAAATATGGTATACAAATGAAGTTAGTGTGTTTTCTGTTTATTGTAAAATTGAAATTAAAATTTATCAAGTAGACTATTCTTTATGGCACTAATGCTTTTTGCTTTTCATTATGTAACTAGTGCCAAAAAGTAATACTTATTATATCTCTTAACAATGTAATAAAATAGGCTTTTGTGATTCAGTCGTACATAAAATATTTTTTGCAACTCTGAATTAAAAAGTTAACTTTATAGTTGCCTATAACAGTGTCAAAATGGGTTATTTTTTTCACGTTTGAAAAAAGCTATTTACATTTTATCACGCGTAAAAAAAGTGTAAATAAATTTATTTCTATAGTAACGATAGTACGATACACTACAAGCCATCCATGGATGACTATGTTAATAAACTATTAGCAAATATATTAATAGTATATTCAACGAGCTAGTAATGGTAGCTTTACTCACGAAGATGAAATTGAGACACGAGCTGAGTTGACGAGGCGAGTGTCGTAATGCATCTGAGTGAATAATAGCCATTGCAAGCGAGTAGAGTAATATAATTTTTCTACGACTTTCTTCCTTTTTGATTTAAATAAAATTGAATATAAATTTTAAATCAAAGGAATAAAATATTTAATCTATCCCTAATTTCATTAAATGTTTGTCTATGTATCTATGGAAACGGTTAAAATAAAATTCAAATTTTTTTGTTTACTTAGACGTTACTACGCAACATATATGAAATTAAAACTTATAGATATAATATTATTCGCAAAACAATTGCAAGCCCATTGAATAATGGTTAATACGGTGATTTCATTGGTCGAAACGTATTGAGTAATGATTATTTTTCTACTCCTTTTGAAGAACACACTCATTATAATTATATCATCTGTTAATTGTTGAGAAAGTTAGGCATTATTCAAAGGTGTGGAGGAACGATCATTACTCAATACATTTTTGACCAATGAAATCACAGTAGTAACCATTATTCAATGGGTTTGCGATTGTTTTGTGAATAATGTATGTATCAAATTTTAATTTAATATATGTTGCGTAGTAACGTTCAAGTAAACAAAGTAGTTTATATTGTGTTTTGATCATTTTATACATATTATACAAACATTTAATGAAATTAGAAATAGATTAACAATTTGATTTAAAATTTATATTCAATTTTATTTAAATAAGGAAAAAAGTTGTAGAAAAAATATCGTATTCTACTCGCTCGCAATGGCTATTACTTACTCAGATGCATTACGACATTCGCCTCGCAACCTTGGCTCGTGTCGCGATTTCATCTTCGTGAGTAATAGCTACATAGTCACAAAATTTGTGTTAAAATTAACACATTTCACATGTCCAGAACGGTCCACTCAATTTTTTGTGTATTTTAACACAAAACATATGTGTTAAATCTTTACACAAGATTTGTGTCAATAATTTAACACACAAGAGGACATACATTTTGTGTTAATTTTTCAGATTTATCCGAATTATTTGTTAAACTTTTTTATTAAATATTTTATTTGCACTGCAGGTTAAGATATTTGAAAATCGTCAAAAATTATAACGATTTTGTTCATATATTATTATAAATGAGACTCAAAAAAACGCAAAGTAAGTCAGTCCCTTTTAAAAATTCTTATTTGTTTCCATATATATCTACCAAAATATATATAATATATAAAAAAGATGAGAGTAGTTTCAGTTATTGGCGAATATAGTTTTATTAAACGTTTAAAAATGAAACAATTTTCTTACATTTTAAGGTTAATTTGTTACAGTTTCAGTTACAAAAAATCATGTAAGCTTACTTGAGATTGTATATTATAATATAATTTATTATATATATATATATATATATATATATATATATATATATATATATATATATATATATATATATATATATATATTAGCAGATATATATTCTAATGTAACTTACGTACTATTCTTTTGCTTTACAGAAAGATTGTGTTACTTCTTTGTTGTTCAAAACAGGTTAACATTTTTATTCTGTCAAATCGAAATTTGTGTTAATATTTTCATTTAACACAAACACGAAATGTTACATTAACGCAGGGTTGTGTTACTTATTTAACACAAAAATTTTAACCACTAGTTTTTTCTTTACTCAAAACACAAATTTTTTTACTGTGTATTATTACTAGCTCGTTGAATAATATACTATTCTCCACACCTTTGAATAATGCCTAACTTTTTCAACAATTAACGGATATGTAATGAGTGTGTTCTTCAACAGGAGTAGAAAAAACAATTTTTTGTAAATTGCTGTCAAATATTTAATAATTTGAGATTATTTTTTATTTTTCGTGAATTTTTTTTTTATTTATATTCAGAATTGCAAAAAATATTGTATATAATATGTGAAAAATCAATGTTTTTTTACTCGTTTTAATTGCCAAACTTGGAATGCGACTTCGTTTGATAAACTTACGACTAGTAAAAAAGAACGCCTTCATTTTGCAGCTTGTTTCAAAATGATTTTAATTTTTTTTTCATGTGCGAAAAAGACTTTTCAAGTTCAAGTTTTGATTTCTACGCGAAGTGCTTATGGTTGTAAAAAGTCAAATAAAACGGATGTTTATTTTGTATCTTCTAATTGTCTGGCATAATACATTGATTAGTGTTGTACTCAGATTAAATAAAAATAGGTGTACAGTGAAATTAAAACTCATCCAGCAGTAATAGGTATTTATTCGAAATTTGAATGGACAACTTCTATTCATGTGCAACAATTTTCTACTTAACTACTTAAACTGGATTTAATCTTTATTCTCAGTTCATATCTACTCATAAATAATCAAATAATCTTATCAACGCGTTTCATCTGTTTTATTCGTTTCACTCCTCTCATTTGCTTCATTTGTTTTATTCGTTTTATTCATGTCATTCGCTTTATTAGTTTCATCCGTTTTATTCGTTTCACTCCTCTCATTTGCTTCATTTGTTTCATTCGCTTTATTAGTTTCATCCGTTTTATTCGTTTCACTCCTCTTATTTGCTTCATTTGTTTCATTCGCTTTATTAGTTTCATCCGTTTTATTCGTTTCACTTCTCTCATTTGCTTCATTTGTTTTATTCGTTTTATTAGTTTCATCCGTTTTATTCGTTTTATTTATTTCATTCGTTTCATTTGTTTCATTCGCTTCATTTGTTTCATTCGTTTCATTTGTTTCATTCGTTTCATTTGTTTCATCCGTTTTAGTTAGTTCCGTCTTCATTTCTAAATATAAGCTGAATACAACGCAACAAAAATAGTACAATAATGCTAAAAAAAATATAACTAGAAATAAACGGTATCAGGTAAACGTAGACTTTCAGGAGAAATAGCATATTTAAGTTTCCTTTTAGTAAACTGGAGTAACTTTGAGCATAGTTTGAGCAATGTTCCCTGAAAAGACCATCATTGAATTATTATTTTAGTATGTTAATCTAAATCTTTTTCTATAATCTATATATGTTTCAGTTCTGGCGTACTTCCGTTTTTAGTATTCATTCCATTTTTAGAGTTCTAGTATTTTTTTTAACTAATCTCCCGTATTGCTGAATATAAAAATCGTGAAAATCGGACCACTAGTTTTATTTTCATAGCCAAAAATATGTGGAGCCTCGCTTCTAAATATAGAGGGTGTCCCATAAGTAATGTCGGTTTTGACACGTTCAAACATGTCGACGCTGAACCTTGTATTATATCAGTCGTAATCGTGACTAATGACAGTCGATTTTTTGCTGTTTAATTTGTTCTCATATCTGTGTTCACAATAATGAAATTCGAACTAAAATATTACTAAAATTTCGAAATTCACATTACCGAAAATCCGATATTATTTATGGGACGCCTTCTGTAATTACCTAATCATTTTTAAAAGTTACTATTTCTCCTGAAATATCTTGCATGAAATGGTACATAATTATATTACGTGTGAGAAAGACGAGATGAAGCAATTGAAGCCAAAGAAACATTATGTGATAGAATATAACAGCAATAATGAACGTAGCCAGAAGCGAAATAATGATTCTGATCACTGTATATACTATGTAAGTAATCAGTAACTCTGGTGTCTTCTGTAAATAAATACCTACGTAAAATTATTAATTTAACAGTTCTGGAAGATCAGCTTCACACCTGAGTGATATGATATCTATCGTGCAAAAATTGCGATATGTTTTAAGAGTTGGAATAGAACTATCTATCTATCTCAACATGAAACTAACTCATATAATTATCATCATAAAGAGTCTGTCTCATGATGGTCATATGCATCGAAACATGTCAAAATTAATTTAAATAAAAGTGGTATTTTTGCAAAATAAATTATTTTATTATTTTTTAGTAAATATTGAATACCATAAATTGTCAATTAAATTTATTAAAAACATAGGTGTTTTTTGTCATAATTAATTATTCATTGTATTTACTTCTGAAACACTTCTAGATATCGTGTCCATTTAGATTTATTGTATACGATTTTCAGTTAAGGGCGAGTATTTTATTAATAAAATCCCAAATAATACCCCTGTCGCAGCATCTGCATAACATAGCGAATTTTCAAATCTTGGGCACTGGCGGATCTCATCTAAGACTTGTACCTATTTAAAATAGTTTAGCTTTCTAAGAGTAAAAGAATTTTTAAAATCGGCTGGGTAATTAGTTTTGGTGAGAATTTTTTTAGCATCGGTTCGATAGCTTATTACTGGCGTTTTCGGATCTGCAAGATCCCGGTGGACCTCATTAAAAAATCAGCTCGACCGTATATTCTAGGCGGACTTTATGTAATATATATATATATATATATATATATATATATATATATATATATATATATATATATATATATATATATATATATATTCAAAACCCGTTGTGTAGCATTCTACGCCGCATTTGCATCCGCAGGACAGTTGTGGATCTCAGATAACACAACCTGTACCTATCTAAAATAGTTTACCTCGGTAATAGTAAAAAAGTTTCAAAATCGGTCAGTTATTTTATTTTTGACACTTTTAGGTCCTACTGACACTGTCAGACCTTACATAACGTAATCTATATGTATCTAAAATAGCTTAGCTCCCCAACAGTGAAAAAATTTTCAAAATCGGTCGGTTAGTTTATTTTTGACACTTTTGGATCCGATGGACCCTGGCAGACTTTACATAACGTAATCTATATTTATCTAAAATAGTTTAGCTCTGTAAGAGTGAAAAAATTTTCAAAATCGGTCGGTTAGTTTATTTTTGACACTTTTGGATCCCATGGACCCTGGCAGACCTTACATAACGTAATCTATATTTATCTAAAATAGTTTAGCTCTGTAAGAGTGAAAAAATTTTCAAAATCGGTCGGTTAGTTTATTTTTGACACTTTTGGATCCCATGGACCCTGGCAGACCTTACATAACGTAATCTATATTTATCTAAAATAGTTTAGCTCTGTAACAGTGAAAAAATTTTCAAAAGCGGTCGGTTAGTTTATTTTTGACACTTTTGGGTTCTATGGACCTTGGTGGACCTTACATAACGTAATTTATATTTATCTAAAATAGTTTAGCTCTGTAACAGTGAAAAAATTTTCAAAATCGGTCAGTTAGTTTATTTTTGACACTTCTGGATCCTATGGACCCTGGCAGACCTTACATAACGGAATCTATATTTATCTAAAACAGTTTAGCTCTGTAACAGTGAAAAAATTTTCAAAATCGATCAGGCAGTTTATTTTTGACACTTTTGGGTCCTATGGACCCAGGCGGACCTTACATAACGTAATCGATATTTATCTAAAATAGTTTAGCTCTGTAACAGTGAAAAAATTTTCAAAATCGGTCAGTTAGTTTATTTTTGACACTTTTGGGTCCTGTGGACCCTGGCGAACCTTACGTAATGTATTCTAAATCTATCTAAAATTGTTTAGCTCTGTAACAGTGAAGAAATTTTTAAAATTGGTCGTTTAGTTTATTTTTTACAATTATAGGATCAGTAAATTCTGGCGAAACTCATACAAGTCTAGTACTGTAACAGTAAGAAAAGGGTTCTAAGGATCTCATATAACTTATGGCAGTCCGTAAGCTTCTTGCGGACATCATTTAATTAATTAATTCAAATACTTTAACCTACTAACTGTGAAAAAGTTTTTAAAATCGATTGGTTAATTAATTCTGGCCTTTTTAGGTTCCGAAAACCTTGACCTCACATAAAATACCTTAAATCCATTTGAAATGGTTTAATTTTTTAACATTATTAATTATTAGTGAAAAAATTTTCAAAATCGATTCAAAATATTTTTCCGTGCATACATATGTACATTATACATATTTTGTTTTGTTTCATATATTTAATAATATTATATCATAACATAATCTTCAATTTCTTGTTTACTTAAAAATTCAATAAAAAAAAAAAAAAAATTCTTCATTACATTAGCTTAGAAAATCTGTTTAATTTACATTTTTTAACATGAGATAGAACCATGCTAATTATAATGCAATAAATGAGAAACAAAACTCTATACATGTGTGTGTTATAACACATGTATATGAATATACTTCACTTGTTCTCACAAAATTCTTTAATAAAAAAGTGAAATATTTTTATACTTCATAAAGAACTGAGATAGAAATATAAATTACTTATTACAATGACAAAGAGAGCAAAATAAGCCAATAGTGAAAATTACGATTTTCTCGAAAACTACTTAACATAGAAAGAAAATTATAAGAACATTTTCTTCATAATTTTTTTTTCCTTTTCAACGATGTAAAAATCGAACTGTCTTATGATAAGATCGAATGATAAAAAATGGCCAGAAAACCTACTTCTGGGCATCCGACGTGTCTGGCTAACGAACTTAGCCAAGCCAATTCAGAATCCAGTCAGCACACAAAATTTCATAAGCGTTAGACGTTTCGTTCGAGAGTTATCGTGGGAACACATAAATATATATATATATATATATATATATATATATATATATATATATATATATATATATATATATGTATATATATATATATATATATATATATATATATGTATATATATATATATATATATATATATATATATATATATATATATATATATATATATATATAAATTTTAGTGAATATCATTTTCATATTCTAGGGACCTCAAAACAGATTTCTGCCATAGTCCCGGACTCAGATTGCGTCATGAGACCTACTGTAATAGCTGAATTTCGAGTTTTCGAAATTCGCTAATAAATAATATTTTTATCTTAAGGATTATCAATATTGAAGCAAGTGTGTATTTTATCTTTCCTTTTTCGTATTAAGATAACCCTTAATTGTTGGAACTCAAAATAGAGCTACTACAAAAAGAAGAAAGTACGTTATATTTCAAATGTAGGGGAAGGTCGCCCAAAGCGGGTAAGCTAAGATTAAACGCCCAAAAAAGTGACTTTTGACCTCGATAAGCAGATCTTTTTTATATTATCAGATAGAATAATTATCGAACTTTAAAATGAAACTTCGCTTAAGAAATGTTTATACGATATTTATTTTTAATAAAGAAAATACAAAACCTCTGCAAAAACCCGCTTTGCCCGTATAGGTATCCTAAAGCGGGTAACCTCCATTGGGCAAAGCGGGTAAGTACATTATGTATTTAAATACTGTTATTATTTTTTAATATAAACTTTCTTAATCATATAGAACTTAACAATAATAATAATTAAGTAAAAAAAATTGAAAAAAGACAAAAATAATAAATTTATAACAATTAACTGTAACTTTCTTTACAACCTCCATATTGGAATATATTACTTCAGGTGATTCCACATCAAAATCACCACAAACAAGGCAGAAATATTTTTTTTAAGCTTTTTCCCTCATTCCGTCGTAAAAAGAAGATTATTTATTTTTTTTCCCCTTCCAACAGTTTTTTACATTAAGATGCTTCTATTTTGTCTACCCGCTTTGCCCATACCCGCTTTGCCCAAAAGGACTTAATTTTGTTAATTTAGAATAATTTCAAAATGAAAGCCGATACATGTCTACCTTTTTCTACATTAAAAGTCAAATGATGATAACATAATATAGTAATACCAAAAAGATTACAAATAAAAAGGTTTGTGACTAGTCACAGAATATTTATCGTCAAAATTTTTAACAAAACCTACAAAAAAATTTGATGAAGCTTAACTAGGGCATTAAGCGACACAAGCGTTCAAGTGCAACTGATTGATATTGGTTGATATTCGGTTAATCTCGATATACACTCGACCTGACAAAAACATTCGATACAACGATATACAAGCGCTTACCCGCTTTAAGAGGGGTACCCGCTTTGGGCGACCTTCCCCTAGTTTTAAACTCTAAGAATAAGTCTTTACAACATTCATAGGAATTTTTCCTACTAGATTGTAACCCATTGACAAAAATTCACTCATATTTTAACGGTGTAAAATTTTTAATTTATAGCATATGAAAGCTTTATAATTTTGCGCTTTTGTAGAGCTTAATGGCCAAATAATTTGTCTTAACTAAGGTCATTTCTTAAAGAAATATTAACTTTGCGGAAATCAGGTATAAACATAGTTATATACCAGATATTTTCATTCACAGTTACACACGATTTATTATGTCATATCATTTCGTTGTGTTGCTGATTAAAATTAGTCAGTTTTACCTGTAGAACACCAATAATTAATATTACATGAAAGATTATTTGGACCAAACTATCACTCAAAATATAAATGGATATTATTTTGGCAACTAAAAAATACAATGTATTACTGAAAACAGAATTTAATCAATATTACATTTAAATTTCATATCTTGTAAAATATTGACTTTCGAGACTAGGTGCAATGGTAACTTTTCATCAGTATTGCGAAAACTATAATATAGTGAAATCTCAGCCAATTTGACCGAATATCAATTTCCATTGGTTTTGTGCGGGGTCCTTTAAATGAAATGAAATGAATGAAATTCCATCTTATTGTTAGATCAATGAACACTATAACATTACAGTAAAAAGACGGTGCGTAAAGCCAGTTTCTAGGCTGTGTCACTAAAGCACCTAACGAATGTGATATGAGGAACATTATGTGCTGTTTATTATTCAGTAAACAGAACCATATTTATTGTAATACATAATCTGTGTACCTACATAGGTATTTTGAAAATAAAATGAATATTATTTTTTTTATTGAAATGTTGCAGTTATTTTTAAAAAAGTTAAATTTTATTGTCAATACTATATTTTGACCATAATTATTTCAAAAGGCATTAAAAAATGTTACTCTGGATATCACAGTTACTAATTGCAATATTGCAAAATAGCGGTTGGTTGTATCTTGAGGTTTGATTTATTCACTGATACATACACTCAGTCTATATGTATATAGAAATGTTAGCAATATATAATATTAATTTTCATTTCCACCCATTTTTAGATAGCAGAAATGCCCATACTAAAGGTAGTAAATATGTTCCATATCTTAACTTTTACATTTCCACATTTTTAAGTTGTTTTGAGTTTTTCTGCCTTACACTTAATATGCTAATAATAAACTGTATTTTTTAGATGCATGTCGCTGGCCCGGCCATGTCGGAAATTCGATATCAAAACTATACCACGATTTAGTACCTAATTTGTACTAATTTGTACCCCCAGTTTCAGAATTTGTACTCATAAGGTGGCGGAGATATTAGGGGGGTCCCAAATCCGGGCCAGCGACATGCCAGCCCGGCCATGTCGGAAATTTGATATAAAAACTATACCACGATTTAGTACCTATTTTGTACTAATTTGTACTCCACTTTCACAATTTGTACTCATAAGATGGCGGAGATAATAAGGGGGTCCCAAATCCGGGCCAGGCCGGCCATGACGAAATTTTGATATAAAAAGTATACCACGATTTAGTACCTAATTTGTACTAATTTGTACTCCAGTTTCAGAATTTGTACCCTTAAGATGGCAGGGATATTAAGGGGGTCTCAAAACCAGGCCAGTACAATGCTAACCCGGCCCTGTCGGAAATTTGATACAAAAACTATACTACGATTTAGTACTTATTTTGTACTATGTTGCACTCAAGTTTCAGAATTTGTGCCCCTAAGATGGTGGAGATATTAAGGGGTCCCAAAACCAGTCCAGTACAATGCCAGTCTGGCCCTGTCGGAAATCTGATAAAAAAACTATAGTACGATTTAGTACCTACTTTGTACTATGTTGTACTCCAGTTTTAGAATTTGTACCCCTAAGATGGCAGAGATATTAAGGGTGTCTCAAAAGCAGTCCAGTACAGTGCCAGCCCGGCCCTGTCGGAAGTGTGATATAAAAACTATACCACGATTTAGTACCTATTTTGTACTATATTACGTTCCATTTTCAGAATTTGTACCCCTAAAATGGCAGAGATATTAAGGGGGTCCCAAAACCAGTCCAGTACAATGCCAGTCCGGCCCTGTCGGAAATCTGATACAAAAACTATAGTACGATTTAGTACCTACTTTGTACTATATTGTACTCCAGTTTTAGAATTTGTACCCCTAAGATGGCAGATATATTAAGGGGGTCTCAAAACCAGTCCAGTACAGTGGCAGTCCGGCCCTGTCGGAAATTTGATACAAAAACTATACCAGGATTTAGTACCTATTTTGTACTATATTGTACTCCATTTTCAAAATTTGCACCCTTAAGATGGCAGAGATATTAAGGGGAGTCCAGCTTCAGAATTTGTACCTGTAAGATGGCAGGGATATTAAGGGTTACGTACACAGGGACAGCGTCATGCCAGTCAGTTTTGGAAATTTGCTAAAATTGATGACAATAAATGGATCGTTCAAGAAACGGGGAAACCCAGAAGAAAGGTAAATAAACACAACTGTACCGGAAGCGTGAGGAAAATCACGATCTTTGATGTTGAACGAGTTTCAGGTAAGCAAATACGGGGCGGGGAGGCCAGACAATGAATATTACGAAGTATTTTTTTTTTTATTTTTAAAATTTTTGTTGATAAATGTGGATAATATATTTTTTCTTGGTACTTGATTTAAAATTAATTGTTGTGTCGGGGCCGAACAGGGCCGGACTGGCACTGTACTGGACTGGTTTTGGGACCCTCTTAATATCTCTGATATCTTAGGGGTACAAATTCTGAAACTCGAGTACGAAATAGTACAAATTAGGTACTAAATCGCGGTATAGTTTTTATGTCAAATTTCCGACAGGGCCGAGCTGGCACTGTACTGGACCGGTTTCGGGACCCCCTTAATATCTCTGCCATCTTAGGGGTACAAATTCTGAAACTCGAGTAAAATATAGCACAAAATTGGTAATAAATCGTGGTATAGTTTTTATATCAAATTTCCGACAAGGCCGGGCTAGCATTGTACTGGCGTGGGTTTAGGCCCCATTAATATCTCTACCATCTTACGAGTACAAATTTTGAAACTCGAGTACAAATTAGGAAAATTTAGGTACTAATTCGTGGTATAGTTTTTATATCAAATTTCCGGCAGGGCCGGGCTGACATTGTACTGGACCGGTTTTGGGACCCCTTTAATATCTCTGCCATCTTAGGAGTACAAATTCTGAAAATGGAGTACAATATAGTATAAAATAGGTACTAAATCCTGGTATAGTTTTTGTATCAAATTTCCGACAGGGCCGGACTGGCATTGTACTAGACTGCTTTTGGGACCCCCTTAATATCTCTACCATCTTAGGGGTACAAATTCTGAAAATGGAGCGTAATATAGTACGAAATAGGTACTAAATCGTGGTATATTTTTTATATCAAATTTCAGACAGGGCCGAGCTGGCACTGTACTGGACTGGTTTTGGGACCCCCTTAATATCTGTGCCGTCTTAGGGGTAAAATTCTGAAACTGGAGTACAACATAGTACAAAGTAGGTACTAAATCGTGGTATAGTGTTTATATAAAATTTCCCACAGGGACGGGCTTGCATTGTGCTGGACTGGTTTCGGGACCGCCTTAATATCTCCACCATCTTCGGGGCACAAATTCTGAAACTGGAGTGAAACATAGTACAAAATAAGTACTAAATCGTAGTATAGTTTTTGTATCAAATTTCCGACAGGGCCGGGCTAGCATTGTACTGGCCTCGTTTTGGGACCCCCTTAATATCCCTGCCATCTTAAGGGTACAAATTCTGAAACTGGAGTACAAATTAGTACAAATTAGGTACTAAATCGTGGTATACTTTTTATATCAAAATTTCGTCATGGCCGGGCTGGCCCGGATTTGGGACCCCCTTAATATCTCCGCCATCTTATGAGTACAAATTCTGAAAGTGGAGTACAAATTAGTACAAAATAGGTACTAAATCGTGGTATAGTTTTTATATCAAATTTCCGACATGGCCGGGCTGGCATGTCGCTGGCCCGGATTTGGGACCCCCCTAATATCTCCGCCATCTTATGAGTACAAATTCTGAAAGTGGAGTACAAATTAGTACAAAATAGGTACTAAATCGTGGTATAGTTTTTATATCAAATTTCCGACATGGCCGGGCTGGCATGTCGCTGGCCCGGATTTGGGACCCCCCTAATATCTCCGCCACCTTATGAGTACAAATTCTGAAACTGGAGGTACAAATTAGTACAAATTAGGTACTAAATGGTGGTACAGTTTTTGTATCGAATTTCCGACATGGCCGGGCCAGCGACATGCACCTGTATTTTTTCTAAATAAATAAGTACCTAATATAATCTTCTCGTACGAAAACATCTCAATATCTGCAAAGAAATTAATAACTATTAATTATTTAAAAAAAAAAATCAACTTACTATTAACTAAAGTGTATGTAACAAAAAATCCGCCTACATAAGCTTACTGCTAGAAATTAAGAATACTTATTTATTCGCTGAATACAAAGTATTGAGTGGTTTTTCTTAGAAAAAATGTTTTCTTTCAAAATTATTAAAATGTAACCACAAACAGTTGATTGCGAAGTACTATTCTTGGTTATATGTGTGATTATATTACTTTGTAACTATGTCAGTACTTCAACTTATTTTGAAGGACTGATAGTCTGACTAAACGAACCCTTTAATAAATCTTAAGAACTTTTCAGTGCACATTTATTTTGGTAAATATGTACCTTCAAAAAATGTGTCCATTGTAAGTGCTGTCGCCATCAAATTTATCGAAACTATTATTCCAAAACACATAAGCGCTGGAATAGTATGTAAGATCTAAAAAAAATAATTAGTTTTAATAATTCGAAAATAAGCCATTTGGTTTAGGCTGGTCGTCCATTGGTTGCGGACAACTGCGAAATTCGATTCAAACGATTACGCACGTTTATCGTTCGCCCGAAATGATATGTCTGCTGTCCGTCCACTAGCTCAATATTCATCAGTATTTTTTTTTAAAATTTTTTTTCTTAAGCAGATGCAATAAAGATACTTAAAAAACAATTTCTGGCACGTAATATGTAAAGGTACACAGTTATAATTGTAATTTACCTTCAGTTTCATCTCAGTAAAAATAAAAATTTCATGAAACGGACTTCTTCGCGCGAAAAAATCCAAACAAAATTGGATTTGTTCGCAGGTTGCAATTATACGTACGGAAACGGACGAACGAGGCGCTTTCAATGGACCAGGATGTATAGCTTTACAGTTGTTTGGATCGTTCGTCCGCTTTCATGCGTATTCGTCCGAATTAAATTTCGCACGTTTCCGCATCCAATGGACGACCAGTCTTAGATGTTGCAATAAGTTTGAAAAATGAAGTACATGCAGAAGCGAATCATGTATTAATACGTATATCTTATGTATCATGGTATCAGTATGTTCCTTTAAGGAAATTGAACTTCAGGAAAAATATTCGGATATAGAAATAAGGTATTTTATAACTTAGGAAAAACCGCACAAGCTCAAAAATTCAAAAAAGTCTGAAATTTGGCCAGTACGCAGAGGGTGATTACTTAATAATATAAAAAAATACCAGTTGGAGCTAAAAAAAAATTTTATGTACGACTGAATCATAAAAGCCTATTTTATTACATTGTTAAGAGATATAAAAAGTATTACTTTTTGGCACTAGTTGCATAATGAAAAGCAAAAAGCATTAGTGCTATAAAGAATAGTCTACTTGATAAATTTTAATTTCAATTTTACAATAAACAAAAAACACACTAACTTTATTTGTATACCATATTTACAAATGTTGAAATAATTAGTATTAATTACACAATCTGAACTATTATTAAAATTTATTCCAGGCAGCTCTTCTCCTTTCTTTTTTAAATATTAATAAGTTTTGTTGAAAAATCCTTTAAAAATGCTCCAATATTTTATTAGTTTTAGATGACAGATAATAACTAAAGCCAGGTCCGGATTAACCCTGAGTCCGCCCCTAGGTACCTTGAAAAATGCCGTTCCTACCTTATGTTGGAAAAAAAGGAAATCTTGAAAAAAAAAAGTCAATCACAAATTTTTCTGCCCTGTTTTAAAAATTTGCCGTCCCTTTTCCTTTTCCTACCTATTTTACAAACTTTCTCTTAAAAAAAATAAGTGACGAGCAAAAAAAAAAAACGTTAATTACTTATTTTTCCGCCCTATTTTAAAAATTTACCGCCCCTAAGAATCTCCTGCCCCTAGGCCATGGCCTAGGGTGGCCTATTGGCTAAGCTGGCCCTAACTAAAGCATACTTTAAACACAATAAATTCGTCTATGCCAACTATGTATAAAATACATTTTTTATTTAAAGTATAGACATGAGATTTATAAATTCGATTTTTATCGATAACTAGGAATTTTAACAGTCGTACATAAAGCTTTGTATGCAACTTGTACATAATTTGATTTTATGAACTCGCCTTTTTTTATTGGCCTCGCTCGCAAGCTCGCTCAGCTATAAACACGGCTCGTTCATAAAGATCTTCATTATGTACTTGTTGCATAAATAGCTATTAATACAGCAATCTAGCAATAATAATATAATAATAATTTTTACATATACTTACACTTCATTAAGGTACGAAATACTCTCTAAATTCTTATTATATTTATTGCTAGAGTTCTGCGTAGCATGTGTAAACAAAATTTTATCAGCTTTAAATTTTAAAACATATATACTTGGAGGGATTGTTATGCCCATTAAAATGTACAGAAGTTAAAAAAAAATATATTTATTGTTAGATCTCTATATTATATTAAGTGAACAAAATTCCGTTTCACACTGAAAGGGGTGGCTTCATCACCTAAAAATGTCTGGATGAATTTTCGAGATCATGCCATTTCTTTGTGAGAATAAAGGTGAATGAATTTGATAAAGAAGAGCTTTCTTATCATAAAATTCATTTCCTTATACATATGTAATCAAATCCGTTTGGTTCTAGAATATCATGCTTTAGCATATTTTAATTTAGTATATTTAAATTGAAATCATACATTACCACAAAAATGAATCCTATGCTTAATGAACCTATGTACAAAGAACAACCGCAACAACAGCTGTCTAGAGTCCAAAATATTTTTTTAAAGCAATTCTGTAACAATATAAGGAGTCCAAAATTATTTATCATATTTTAAGTTTAAACTCACAGAAGATGAGTAAAGTTAGATATTGTAGCCCAAAACATGCATGCCCATAGTGTAGGTGTTTTTTCCAATAAGGAAACATTAATTGGTCCTATACATTGTGTGTGTAGGGGTGTCGTAAGTGGAGGTTTTCCAAAGTACGGCCAGCGGATCAAATGAGGATAATCGAGTGAATGATATAGCAATTATTTATTATCAAATAAAAATAATAATTTTAGAAAATAATTAGAAATTTTTCCCTTGTGCCTTTTTATCTTTTAGTCCGGCGAATATTTTTGTATTTATAATTTGGGCAAGACTACGATAAGTACGGCGCCAAGATTTGATGACACTTCCTTATAGAATTTGACAAAATAAAACGAAAAACAAGAATAACATTTTTCGAGATCTCGCTTCGTTTTCGAGTTAAACTTGTTTTTGAATTCCAATATATTGTATGTATGGGATGCGGGCACGAGTACTATATCCGAGGTGACAAAATTTGACAAGGGGATCTGATAGATTTTGGCATTCTAAGCAAAAAATAAAAAGTAAAAAATTTTTAAATTTGCCTTAGTTTTCGAGATATCGATCGTTAAACTTGTATTTAAGTTTTCATGAAATTCGGATATATTGTATTTGACGAAATATTGGTGAAATATATTTATATCAAAAATCGAATTTTATTGTCAAAACTGGCCTAACCTTCGGGCAAAGGGCAACCTTAACTAACCTCACCACTTAGTTTTTATATCAAAAATCGAAGTTTATTGTCATAACTAGCCTAACTTTCGGGCAAAGGGTAACCTTAAATACAAGTCTAACGATCGATATCTCGACAACGAAGCGAGATCTCGAAATATTTTATTCTTGTTTTTCGTTTTATTTTGTCAAGTTCTATAAGGAAATGTCATCAAATCTTGTCGCCGTACTAATCGTAGTATCTCTATAATTTGTCCCACTGACGCAAAACTTTAGAAACCCCTGCTATAGGTAAACTATTTATATGCACTATAGGAAAAAGCAGCTACCATTAATAAATTAAGATAATTCGATGTAGCTCAGGAGCTATCGATAAAAATACAAATATTTAAAATTTCTTTTTTTTTATAAAAAAGCTTTGACATTTTGCGAATTTTCTTGTAGAATTCAGTTTACAGTTCTACAATTTACAGTTATCCTTTTGAGTACAGAAAACTTGTTATAAACTTACCATCGTTTCCTGATCCTTACAATCAATATTTTAACAAAATAAAAAAAAAAAATTGATACTATACAAAATTACTTTCGTCTTCGAAATAACATTTGATAACATACATATAACTTGGCATGTCCATAATGTATGTTATTTTCGCACTTATTTCTATGATGATAACAGAAATGTAATCAAATGTTTACATATAACTTTATTTTTTATAACACCTGCTTCTAAAGTTCAATATTCGAGCGTTGTGTAGTGGGCGTAAAGAGCAGTTTTTTATATCATTGTAAAACAAATGACAGTAACTGTGCGCGAAAGTACAAGTGTGCGTGAAAGTAGCTAAAACTATGCGAGAAAATAATGACATTCATTTATCAATGATAATCATATTCAAATTAACATGGAAACGATCAACAAATTAATAAAAAAAACCATAACGTTCTACAAATTAATAAAAATTGTTTAAAAATAATTAATTTTTTTCTCTCTATTAAACTTTAGAAGCCGTCGTTATAAAAAATTATGTTCGATACGTATGCGTAAAGAGAGGTATCCGGTAGGCTTAAATTGGGGCACTCGCTAAAGGGACTGACGTATACACAACGAGATCTCGTGCGCTTACGCACTCGATCTCGTTGTGTATACGTCAGTCCCTTAGACTCGTGCCCGAATTTAAGCCTACTAGAATACCTCTCTTTACGCATATGTATCGAAAATAACTATTAGTTAACTTTGTAAAAAAGTCAATGACAGTTAAATATGATATTAGTCCTGACTGTCAAAAGTATTACGTCATAAAACATAAGAGGATTTTTATCTAAAAGGAAAAAGAATGTTACTGAAGTAATACAATGCACTAAGGTTGCCTAACCAAAACTTAACACTATGGTTAAAAATTTAATAGTCTTCTCATCACATTGACAGTTATTTTATCAAATAGAAAGTAAAAAAAAATGTCAAAATATAATAGATTACTATAGCAATTATTTTATAATTAAAACTTGCAAAAAAGAAAATATTAATAATAATATTATTATTATCTATTTTATATTTTTCTGGAATTTTTCATACTAACCTATTATTATTATTATTATTGTTATACGTAAATATCGCGACTGCACTTCAAAAACCCCCAGGCGGAGGAAAAAGTGTCCGTGCAGCGTACCAGGTCAGGTACTTCTAGGTCAGGTACGTAATGTCCGTCATACAGCATCCCCTTCCTGGTCTTCCCTACCTAATAAATCCCCGAACCTCGCTGCGAAACCATAACAGTGGGAGATTCGAGGGCAGGTCCAATGGATGTTCGAGGACCCGCTCTAAACGGGGCATGGGGTTCAAAGGTGTTCATGAACTCCCGGAAAAAGTCGTCTCGTGCGACCGAAGCGTGCGGAGCGTCCCGATGATAACTGCTTTTTGCATTGACGCCGCTAACATGTTGGCGTGAGATCTACAAGCCGGAATGATGTTAAGATTGCGCACAAAGGAGTTATGCATACCCCCCAGACATCCGATTATAAGTACGACCAAGCGGACCGTATAGCCCGGGTACAGTTGTCGCAGCTCGTGTATTAGATCTTGATATTTAATCCTTTTTTGCTCCTCCTTTTCGACTATGTTAGTTTCCGCCGGAGCAGAGAACTCGATAACATACATAGTCTGAGATGTTAAATCTTGGAGCACAACATCAGGCTTATTAGCGGTCAATTGCCTGGTAGTTGCAACCGGCATATTCCAAAAGATCTTGCACTTTTGGTTGGCAACAAAGGATTCTACTTCCGCAGGATCGTAGGGCAAGACTGGTGTTTTGTCAACTTCGTAATGATGACGAAGATAAAAGTAGAGCACACGCAACGCTGCATTATGGCGATGGATATAGGTGGATTTAGCATAATAAGAACAACCTGAAGTCAGGTGCATTAAGGTTTCCGGGTATGCTTTGCATGCCCGACACGAGGTATTCGAAACCCCTTTATTACCCATCACATATTTTTGGTGTGTTAAGGTGTTCCACACTCCATCTTGAGCTGCCATGATAAAGCCCTCCGTTTCCGATTTAAGTCCATTAGCTCTCAAGAAAGCCCAAGTGAGTTCGCTCGAAAGGCCAAGGTTGTCAAGATGACGGTAGAACATACCCTGGTGAACTTTGTCGCGATGCTGATTGAGCAGATGTTGTTGCTCGGCTCTCTTGATTGCCGACTTTTGGCGCGACTGTGATAGTGAAAGAATGTTATCATCACCGTCGCGATTGCGCGGATCGAAGGCTAAGCCCAAGATATCGGCGGCACGTTGCGCTGCTGTGAATAAAAATGCGCCTACGCCAGCAAGCTCGTGATCCCTGACGAGTTGCAATAGCGGGTCTGAACTGTTAAGTACACGACAAGCTGTACCTAAGACTATACGGTCATGTAAACGTTCGACTGACAGGAGCCCCCTACCCCCTAGGTCTCGTGGGAGGTAAAGTCGTTGTGTCGATGCGCGTGGGTGCAAACTACGATTGATGTTCATTATTTTTCGCGTGTCTCGGTCTAGTTCCTCCAATTCATTCACATTCCACTTAATTGAGCCAAAAGTATATAAAAGGATGGGTATGGCTAACATATTTGTAGCGCTGGTTTTATTCTTCGCCGACAATTCGGAACTCCAAATTTGTCGGAGAAGGCGCTTATATCTACTACTTAAGGCGGCCTTCATGTTCTTCACGTCCTGGATGTGACTTTCGCCAACACCAAGGTACTTATAGGTCGCTCCTTCATCAAGATGTTCTATGATGCTTCCATCCACTAATTGGGCGTGTGAATCAAAATTCGGAACTACACCATGCTTACAGTGCACCACCGCGCATTTGTCCAGTCCGAACTCCATACCGATCGCGTGCGTGTATTTGTGTGTTAATTTTAGAGCGCAGTTGAGATCACTCTCCGACGAGGCATACAGTTTTAAGTCATCCATATAAAATAAATGTGTGACTTTATGCTCGCGATTTCCTACCGGGCCACACAAGTACCCGGGTTCCTTTCTCAGGCTGATTGACAGGGGCAACAACGAGATGCAAAACAAAAGTGGGCTGAGGCTGTCTCCTTGGTATACGCCTCGTTTGTATGTCACCAACTCCGTTGACACAACGTGTTCACCGGATGTTATTGTGAACCTTGTTTTCCAGAGCGGCAACAGGTGTTCAATACATTTAATAATGTCGGGGTGGACTCGCAGACAATGGAGCAAATAGATAATGAGCTCATGCGACGTTGTGTCAAATGCTTTTCGATAGTCCACCCAGGCCATGCTCAGGTTGCGTTTGTGCTGTCTAGCGTCCTGACAGATACATCTGTCGACCAGCAAGTTGTCTTTGCAACCCGACATTCCTCTTTTTGAACCTCGTTGTTCATAGATCGAACTCCACACTGGTTCAATCGCCTTTTATTATTATTATTATTATTATTATTATTATTATTATTATTATTATTATTATTATTATTATAGACTTTTACGCCAACCTGGCGCTCACTACTCAGTAGGACAGTACTGGGTAACATTCACCTATACCGGCATTATGCAAGGTATTAGGCTCTGTGGAAGGGTAATGTGCCAAACCAATCCGTAAAAGTACCGTAGTACATTCACGGACGGGTTTGTCACATCACTCCCTATATTGTTGTTATTGCTACTTGAAACGAGGTGTTATTCGTCTATTTTGGTGTACACTGGGTCGTACGGCGAGACTCTTGTGGGAGCGTAGATGTTGGCTCAATGACAGAGGGCTGTGAAAGCCTAGTTCGTTTTCGTGTCCTCAAATGGTAGGTAGGAGTAGGGACAGAGGGAAGGGAAAGGACTGTTTGTGTTTATTATTATTATTTTTTTTTTTTTTTTTTTTTTTTTTTAATTAAAATTGGAGTACCGCTGCCGGTGGATGGCGCGGTCAGCAGCACCCGGCGGCATCGCCTACTAAGGGCATGCGCCGCCAAAACTCAGTAAAGATAAAAACAACACATAAAGACAGGAACACATAAATGCAATAGACAATGGACAACATACACATATTAAAATTCAACGATGAGCCCTGCCATCCCAGGGCCTAAAAAGTACGGAGAGTCCTTGGTGGCGGTACGCTAAGGGCTAGCCAGAGCGTCCGGTCACCAAGGTCTGAAATCCAACGATGAATCTCCGAGGTGTAAAGGGCCTCGGAGTGGAAAATACTGACTAGAAATATCACCCAAGAAATATGAAAAAAAGCACACAAGAAACACGAAATCTTATTACGTCACTGGGGAGCCACAGGCCGACCAGTGCCGCAATAAGTAATTAAAAACGATACCGCTGAAGGATCACAACAGCAAGCCAACAGCGGCACGACAAAATATCACAGATAAGAACAACAATTGATGTACCACCTCGGGTGGAAAAGGCCCTCAGTGGTACATCGTTAAAATAAAACAAATTAAAATCAATCTTATTAAAAAACAAAAAGAACAATATCACAGTTTTCAAAATTTCTTGCTCTGTGACGCGATTCCGCTCCCCATAGTCTCGACAATTCCGAAATGGCTTCGTCAACACCTAGGAACTCACACGTGTAGGGACAGTGACATCTGATTACTGAGCAACATGTACTGTTCTGTCAGATAACTGATTACTGGGTACATGTGCCGTTCTGTCAGGTGTCGGGGTCAACCTACACGGGAGACCGGTACGATGACTAGGCCACGTTCGTCCGAGTCGAGGCTACAGAGAACGGGACAACGCCACAGAGTATCACAATGGATCCGACCAATGTTCCTATCACTTCGACGGGGCGGAAGCGGCCAAGGACGCTGACAAACGCATCCGTGCGAGGGACGACAACGTCTCCTTACTAGACGAGCTCGCTCAAGCCGTTCGGGCAGACGTTGACTCACACGTGTGGCCGACACGAATGAATGCGTCAAACGCCACATTCCTACCCGTCGAAGCCACAGGGACAGAAATCAAACTTATCACAGAGCAGATCACAAATGTGTCACACTGGAGTGCACAATCCAGTGGACACTAGGACAGATAAAAAAAGAAAATATCACAGCACAAAATATCACCAAAGATGAAAAATAAAAATCACAGCAACAATTATCACTTATTCGACTAACCCGAACACGATTCACAACTCCGGCAACCACACCCATACAAGTTACTAGGCTCCCTCAATGCTGAATTCCGGTCAAGGTACTTACAGACACATCTCAACTTTCGGTGGCACTTCTCTTATACGGGGGATATAACCTCGGTCGGTCATACGACGTTCACTGTCGTCGAAAATGAATTATCGAGGATTATTCCTCTAGATCCGGCACCTTTTGTGAAAACAGTGGTACCTCGAGAAGGAAAGGTGCCGATCTTGGGTAGTCAGAGGCTAATGGAATCCGAAGATTACTGTATTGCGCATAAACTACCCCTGGAACCCTTAGCCTCCTTGACACCAATGGGGGATAAATATCCCTCATGGGTGCCAAGGGCAGCTGCTATAGGTGTCCTCACCACCATTATTATTATTATTATTATTATTATTATTATTATTATTATTATTATTATTATTATTATTATTTTTAAATAAAGTATTTTTTTTTAACACTGTGCCTGATTTTTTAAAAGTTAGTACTAATACGATTTTCATTTGCTAATTTTTGAAAATAAATAGAAATTTTTATTTGTACAAGTTTTACAATCGTATCTTATACTGTTAAACATCATTTTATGATATATTAAAATTTTCAATAAAATAGCAACCTTCTACGATTTTTCTTGGTTAATTATTTAAAGCTATTGCATTTTTAGAATTTTTAGCGTAAATTCAATAGAACTTCGATTAACTGCCACCGTTGAGACTGGGATTCTAACGGTTAAGTGAATTAAGACGGATAACAAAACTTTCTTAATAAATTAATTTTATTGCTAGCTTTGAGACGAACATGAAGATAAAAATGTTTACAAGTTGTTAATAGGTATATTTAATATATTTAATTTTACAAACTTAAGGTTATAATAAGGAAAAACTTGAGGTTACAAAAGGGTGTAAAATCTGGGAAAAGCCCTTACATACCATTAACAATATAAATCTACTTCACGGAGTGGCCGAGCGTGCTTGTGCACTAAGCGCTTGCCGACTGGTAGGTCTGGGGTTCGAATCCCGCGGCCGGCTATGCTTGTGAAGGTTTTCTGCAGTTTCCCTTCCCAATTCCAGATGAATATCGGCATAGTTCCTTCAGAAGGCGGCTGCAGACGCATACCTACCAAATCCTAGCCCTCACACCACTTTCCTTGTCCTCCACCCACATCATAAATGTATAATGTAATGAATAAAAATTGTAACGAATAAATAAAGTGTACAAATAATGATGTGGGTGGCGTCTGTTATAGACTAAATAGTCTCAAAAACAGACGTTAAACGCATTATTATTATTATTATTATTTACAAATCTACTTCATATTTTTGTAATCATGTACTTATGCGTTTGAAAACTAGATTTGTACACATAATACTAGAAACTGCATTTTTAGCGAATTTCGAAAACTCGAAATTCAGCTATTACAGTAGGTCTCATGACGCAATCTGTGTCCGGGACTATGGCAGAAATCTGTTTTGAGGTCCCTAGAATACGAAAATGATATTCACTAAAATTTATATATATATATATATATATATATTTATATATATATATATATATATATATATATATATATATATATATATATATATATATATATATATATATATATATATATATATATATATTTATGTGTTCCCACGATAACTCTCGAACGAAACGTCTAACGCTTATGAAATTTTGTGTGCGGACTGGATTCTGAATTGGCTTGGCTAAGTTCGTTAGCCAGACACGTCGGATGCCCAGAAGTAGATTTTCTGGCCATTTTTTATCATTCGATCCTATCATAAGACAGTTCGATTTTTACATCGTTGAAAAGGAAAAAAAAATTATGAAGAAAATGTTCTTATAATTTTCTTTCTATATTAAGTAGTTTTCGAGAAAATCGTAATTTTCACTATTGCCTTATTTTGCTCTCTTTGTCATTGTAATAAGTAATTTATATTTCTATCTCAGTTCTTTATGAAGTATAAAAATATTTCACTTTTTTATTAAAGAATTTTGTGAGAACAAGTGAAGTATATTCACATACATGTGTTATAACACACATACATGTATAGAGTTTTGTTTCTCATTTATTGCATTATAATTAGCATGGTTCTATCTCATGTTAAAAAATGTAAATTAAACAGATTTTCTAAGCTAATGTAATGAAGAATTTTTTTTTTTTTATTGAATTTTTAAGTAAACAAGAAATTGAAGATTATGTTATGATATAATATTATTAAATATATGAAACAAAACAAAATATGTACAATGTACATATGTGTGCACGGAAAAATATTTTGAATCGATTTTGAAAATTTTTTCACTAATAATTAATAATGTTAAAAAATTAAACCATTTCAAATGGATTTAAGGTATTTTATGTGAGGTCAAGGTTTTCGGGACCTAAAAAGGCCAGAAATTAATTAACCAATCGATTTTAAAAAATTTTTCACAGTTAGTAAGTTAAAGTATTTGAATTAATTAATTAAATGATGTCCGCAAGAAGCTTACGGACTGCCATAAGTTATATGCGATCCTTAGAACCCTTTTCTTACTGTTAGAGTACTAGACTTGTATGAGTTTCGCCATGATTTACTGACCCCATAATTGTAAAAAATAAACTAAACGACCAATTTTAAAAATTTCTTCACTGTTACAGAGCTAAACTATTTTAGATAGATTTAGAATACATTATGTAAGGTCCGCCAGGGTCCACAGGACCCAAAAGTGTCAAAAATAAACTAACTGACCGATTTTGAAAATTTTTTCACTGTTACAGAGCTAAACTATTTTAGATAAATATCGATTACGTTATATAAGGTCCGCCTGGGTCCATAGGACCCAAAAGTGTCAAAAATAAACTGCCTGATCGATTTTGAAAATTTTTTCACTGTT
The DNA here is from genome assembly GCA_035578155.1 of Brachynemurus nebulosus. Taxonomy (NCBI): domain Eukaryota; kingdom Metazoa; phylum Arthropoda; class Insecta; order Neuroptera; family Myrmeleontidae; genus Brachynemurus; species Brachynemurus nebulosus. The sequence continues at coordinate 3,728,204 of JAPWDM010000018.1, read as the reverse complement.
ACAGAGCTAAACTGTTTTAGATAAATATAGATCCCGTTATGTAAGCTCTGCCAGGGTCCATAGGATCCAGAAGTGTCAAAAATAAACTAACTGACCGATTTTGAAAATTTTTTCACTGTTACAGAGCTAAACTATTTTAGATAAATATAAATTACGTTATGTAAGGTCCACCAAGGTCCATGGGATCCAAAAGTGTCAAAAATAAACTAACCGACCGATTTTGAAAATTTTTTCACTGTTACAGAGCTAAACTATTTTAGATAAATATAAATTACGTTATGTAAGGTCCACCAAGGTCCATGGGATCCAAAAGTGTCAAAAATAAACTAACCGACCGATTTTGAAAATTTTTTCACTGTTACAGAGCTAAACTATTTTAGATAAATATAGATTACGTTATGTAAGGTCTGCCAGGGTCCATGGGATCCAAAAGTGTCAAAAATAAACTAACCGACCGATTTTGAAAATTTTTTCACTGTTGGGGAACTAAGCTATTTTAGATAGATACGTATGTACATTACGTTATTTAGGGTCCGCCAGGGTCCATGGGACCCAAAAGTGGTAAAAATAAACTAACCGACCGATTTTGAAAATTTTTTCACTGTTACAGAGCTAAACTATTTTAGATAAATATAGATTACGTTATGTAAGGTCTGCCAGGGTCCATGGGATCCAAAAGTGTCAAAAATAAACTAACCGACCGATTTTGAAAATTTTTTCACTGTTGGGGAACTAAGCTATTTTAGATAGACATACATTACGTTATTTAGGGTCCGCCAGGGTCCATGGGACCCAAAAGTGGTAAAAATAAACTAACCGACCGATTTTGAAAATTTTTTCACTCTTACAGAGCTAAACTATTTTAGATAAATATAGATTACGTTATGTAAAGTCTGCCAGGGTCCATCGGATCCAAAAGTGTCAAAAATAAACTAACGGACCGATTTTGAAAATTTTTTCACTGTTGGGGAGCTAAGCTATTTTAGATACATATAGATTACGTTATGTAAGGTCTGACAGTGTCAGTAGGACCTAAAAGTGTCAAAAATAAAATAACTGACCGATTTTGAAACTTTTTTACTATTACCGAGGTAAACTATTTTAGATAGGTACAGGTTGTGTTATCTGAGATCCACAACTGTCCTGCGGATGCAAATGCGGCGTAGAATGCTACACAACGGGTTTTGAATATATATATATATATATATATATATATATATATATATATATATATATATATATATATATTACATAAAGTCCGCCTAGAATATACGGTCGAGCTGATTTTTTAATGAGGTCCACCGGGATCTTGCAGATCCGAAAACGCCCGTAATAAGCTATCGAACCGATGCTAAAAAATTTCTCACTGCTAGAGAACTAAATTATTTAAGATGGATACAACTATGCTGCACAAAATTCGTTCGGGTTCTTGGGTCCCCAAAAATACCAAAACTAATTACCCAGCCGATTTTAAAAATTCTTTTACTCTTAGAAAGCTAAACTATTTTAAATAGGTACAGGTCTTAGATGAGATCCGCCAGTGCCCAAGATTTGGAATTTCGCTATGTTATGCAGATGCTGCGACAGGGGTATTTTTATTAGGAGTTGACTGAAATCAGAAACTGATGAATAATCGAGTGACAGTTCTACTGTAATTATGGCTGATATTAAAAAAAATTACATTTTTTAATATATTTTTCATTAATTTTTAGTAGTAAAGCGTCCCGATAAATTGATTTATAATCATCTGATATAAGGCGGTTGTAGTTTTGGATCTCAGCGAATAGTTGAAGTATTTTTTTGTTTCTCTAATGTGTATTATTTTCCCAAATACATGCTAAATATTTCTTAATGAACAATATGTATGTATATGCACTTATAAAATCGTGATGGCTTATGCAGCCGTTTTTTCTTTTACTTATTGGCAAAAATTATAATTTGCAAATAAATTTTAATAATACAAATTTGATAAAGTTCAAGTTTGTGGCGCCTTTAAAAACTAATGTTTAAAATAAACATGTGATTAGTTAAAAGATAGTGAGAGTTTGCCTCACGGCAACTTTTTTGTAGATGTTATGCACGTGCAAACATCGTTTTTATCTGTGAGATAGTGTCTTTGACAATGAGACTCAAGTATACGTTATATCAAAGTTGTAAATTTTTTGCTTTTTATTATTAACAATAATAACGATAATAAATTTTCAAATCTAATTATACTTATATACCTACTTACCTATAATTATTTTATCAATTAAATTAAATAAATACTAGAATAAAGCAGGTAAAAACTGATAACACAAAAACGCCGTGAGCAGCGGAGCCCCATCACGGAAGTCGAATTTTTCCTTTCATCTTCGGTATTGAGTGTCTACAAGCGAAATATAATTGAAAGTCCACAAGCGATTTGTAATTTTGGTGGTTTCAAAACTGATGATGAGTGTCCGGTTGATCGGGGCTTTAAAAAAAGGTTTTAAGTTTTTAAGGGCTGAATCTCAGTAAATTTCAATTTTGTGCCGATAGCAGTTAACAGGGAAAAAGCCAACACAATTCGTACGACGGCATTTCTATCCATGCTTATCCGCCAATTGTCTTTGTGTTTTATTTTTAAATATTAAAAAAGGAATTTAAATAGACCGGTGTGAACCTGGCGCCCGACTTTCGAATTTTTAAAAATAAATAATACAGCTCGTTTGTACTTCGTTTGTACCCGTTTGTACCGCATTTTATTTTGTTTGTACCTCGAAGGGTAAACACCTAGAAAAAATTTAAAAAATGACCAGCGCCCAACTTTTAGACATTTTAATTTTATTAGTGTCATTCGACAGGGGTTCGTTTGTACCCGTTTGTACCTTTTTTCTTTTCGTTTGAACCTCAAAGGGTTCGGAGATACATGATATTCGAAACATTCTAGGTCGCATTAAGTTTGTGTTTTTAGAGACATTGAAAATATGACGACGGCATTTAAGAGAGCTCTATTTCCACACGTTTGTACCTTTTTCCTTTTCGTTTGTACCTCAAAGGGTTCGGAGATACATGGCATTCGAAACATTCTAGGTCGAATTAAACACTGAAAATATGAAGACGGCATTTTATAGAGGTTCGTTTGTACACGTTTGTACCTTTTTTCTTTTCGTTTGTACCTCAAAGGGTTCAGAGATACTTCGTATTCGAAACATTCTAGGTCGAATTAAATTTGTGTTTTTAGAGACATTGAAAATATGACGACGGCATTTTATAGAGTTTCGTTTGTACACGTTTGTACCTTTGTTCTTTTCGTTTGTACCTCAAAGGGTTCGGAGATACATGTTATTCGAAACATTCTAGGTCGAATGAATGTTTGACATCCTAGAATGTTTTCGTACGAGAGCATTTCTATCCATGCTTATCCGCCAATTGCCTTTGTGTTTTATTTTTAAATATTAAAAAAGGAACTTAAATAGTAAACTGTAAGGCTTTTATGAAGATATTTTTTCTTTCCAAAAAAATCCAAAATTTCTATTTTATAAATAATAAAAATCCAAAATTCCTAATTTATAAATAAACAGTGACTTTAATAACATTTTCAAATTACTTAATATGTATGTATTTCATTTGTTAAAAAATTGTATTCACTTTTTTTTAAATTTTTAGGCCTTCGAAGAAGAGCCTTATAATTTTGGTCTATCATAAAAATTTGAAAAAGAGGGGGAATCGGTAATAATAATAATAAAATTTAAAAAAATAATTAATGAGTTGCACATGCATATACTAGAGGGGTGTATATTCACTGTCCTTAAAAAAAAAAAAAAATAAATAAAAACCAGCCAAAAATCATAAATTAACACTTTCACCATTATATGTGACGAATACATAAAGAAAAAATGACTACAGCAATTTTGCGTTTTCATAAAAGAAAGCTAATTTTTTTTTTGGCATCAATTATATTGTGCTCTACGTTAGTTTTTTTGTTGTATATTAGCTCTATCGATGATCTGTCGCTAATGTCAACTTAGAGGCACGATCGTGATCAGAGGTAAATATCTTTTATAAAATACATATTGATCGTGTTCCATTTAGATATCACAAACAACATTGACTAGTGCATTTGATGTTTCACAAAAAAACTACTTTTTTAAAAAATTTTCTTGCAATACTAACATTTTAAATGCTTTTAAATGCAATTAAAAGGTTAGTCTTGCATAAAATTGTAAAAAAAGAAATGCATTGTGTTACACAGTGTCGTGTGTCCGTAATGGAACACGACCATTTTATAACTAGGCGAGGAAACACCGTATGTACGAATAACTCGGATTACAGTAAAATGGGACACATTGTACTGTATATTAAAATTAACGTTTTGAAGAAATTTAATTAAATTGAAATATTTTTATTAAAAATTAATGCGAGAATGTAACAATACTTATGTAAGTGTATAAATATTCTGTGTGATAATAATAAGAGTGTTCTGTGTTCAGAATTAAGAATTTTTTTAAGTATGTACCTACATGCATTATCATACAAAATCATAACCATAGCTTTGATACGTAAATTAAACGTACATACTTAATTATTTTTTTTAAAGAATTGTGTTGTTGTTGGTAGTGTGTGGTAGTGTGTACATACGTACTTATTGATTTGATACATACAAACCATACATACTTATTGGTTTGAACCATAGAACATAAGAAGGAATACAACTATCTCTTTTCTGCAATCACTTATGGGCAGGTATGTGCATTTTACAGAACTATGTTGCCATTCACTTAGTAGCTATCAATGGGTTTGTTTCAATTGTTGTCATATTGTTATGCACGGTGTACGTGGTATACGTACCTCACGTACATGATGCATGCCACATGCATGTTATGTTATATGCGTATGCAAGACACCCATACACACGACCATCCATTGCACTACCACACACAACTCCGCGTGCACATATATGACATAGTGGTGGGGTACTTTCTGTCCTTTGGCGTTACACTGGTTTCAGTAGTATAGAGATACTACCATAGAGTAATAGAGACAACATATCTATCTCTACACTACTGGAACCAGTGTAACATGTAAGAGATAGACTATATGTTGTATACGTGCACTTGGTTGGTACTTGTGTCTAACAAGGAGCGGACATGTACTCTTTGAGATTAAATTTTATTTAAATATTTTAATAAGTTTTAAGGCGTTTAATAATCTTGGAGTGGCTTTAAAAGTTGTTTAATGAGATTCTCTATAATAATATTACTAGTGTAGATCGTGAAAATTGTGGAAATGGAAATTAAAAGTGTTCAAGAAATATTGTCTAAGGCCTGGGATACACGAGAAACCAAAATGTCGACACAAATGTCAGACATAAATTTCTTTACTGTTCACACTTCAACAAATTTTTTGTGTCTGGATAGTGTCTGTACATAAATGTACGCAACATGTGTCTGAGCTGTTCACACGAAAATCGAATTTTAATCGATAACCTTCCCAGTGAATAACCTTAAAATGACAATATGTCAAGTAACATATGTATATGATACACATGAAAAAAGTGTAATAAACTTGTAATAAAATTATTTTTTAAACACTTGCGAATGAAATAAAATCATAAATATTGTAGAATGTTACTTAGTTATTTTTCTGTATTGACAAATTCACAAGTGTACTATGTAAAAAATGATAAATTTTAGGCGGGGAATTTAAAAAAAATTATAATTCTTTCTTTATCTTCCAATCTATAAAAAACGTCGTATACAATTAAATAAAAACTTCTCAACACTTAGTATAATTTAGATAATATTTATCAATTAACATTTTTATATTGAATGGAAACAAAAGTTATCAACTTTGTTGTGATGTAATCATTTCTATACCATAAAGTAAAATTCTAAAAAATATGTTGGTAATTATGTACATTTAATTATGTACCATGAAACATCGTACATATCGTACGTATGGAACACGCTCAACAACAAACTTTTAAGTTTAGTGTCGCTTGATTACATACATATGTTTATGTACAGAATTGATGTATGCAGTGTATGCAATGTCGGTCGGTAATGTCACAAGGTTGTGTGTTGACTGTTACCATTTTTATGGCTACCAGAAATGAAATTTCAATTCAGGAACTTTCAATTGATGAAATACGTGAATATTTAATAAAATAATAAAAAATGGTAGTAAAATGTGTAATCGGATTTGGTGAAACATTTTAAAAAATATTTAACCAATCCAAATTCTACAGGTACATATTACGTTTTATTTGTTGTTTTGCTCCAGTTAGGTTATTTTTATAAATATATATATATTGGCAACCTGTAGGATTGTATGTATTTTTTTACCAATATTTTTGTTGGTTTAAAAAAGTTATCTTGGAAGTTTTAACTTGTATTGTATTTAATTTTTTGTATTTTCTACAATTTTTCGATTCGATTTCGCCTTTCATGGATTGGATTTAACGCTGATTTGGAATCTTTGATTTATATGCTGGATTTCCGATTATTTATCGCCAATAAAGATGTATTCTGGATCGTTCTGGTTAACGCTGCCGAATTATCAATTTGAAACACTGATCTATTCCCGAGGATTCCGCTTAACTTCCCGTGGATCCACGTGTAGCCGACAGGTTGTGGCCTGCAACGAACCGATTGATCGTTTCGGTTGGAAACTGGTACCGCATAACTGAATTACCGCATCTTTAGTACATCCGGACTCCAATGTTTCGAGATGAATTCCGTATAAAATACAAGTAAATCACCCATAACAAAGGGAGGTAACAAAATTTAAGTTTTCCGATACTTAAGCGACTTTTTATTAAAAGAAACATTAATTGTATGAGTAACATTACATTTACCGTTATGCTTCAATTTATAAAGCATTTTTGAAGATTTATTTATTTTTTTTGAGAATACTTAACCTGTATTATTATTAATATTACCGAACTTTATGATGTCAAAAACATTGTGAAAATTCAAGAACGTTCTTAAATTTATTTACCTGAAAATTTGTATTAAAAGATCTGAAATTACTTATTGGTGAAAATATTATAAGGTTCAAGTACACATTATTAACTTCCGTCTAACTCAACTTTCGGTCCTGTATGTATTTAGTTTATTAATAAACTTAATTTAACCGTAGTGACGAATTACTTAACGCCCTTTACTCTCGTTTCAGAAGTGGTTTTACCCGTCTTGCATTCTGGGGTAAAGCTGAAGTCAATAGAATGCATGGCGCCCTGATTTCCCGCTATCGTTACCGTACCGTTTACGAAATTTAGAACCCCCCCGTATGTTACTGCCGACTGAGTCCGAAGCCGCGTTGCCGTACCGATGATGTAATAATTTTTACGTCATACAGTGTTTACACCTATGCGATTTTACCAGAATATGCACTCAAATTACGGCGTTAGGGTAATCGTAGTTGTTAAAATTAAGCCAATTTTTCTAATTTTCGCGTTCGATATCTCGAAACGAAGTGAGATATCGATTTTTTTATTCTTTGAAAAGTGTTTATTTTGGTCTATTTTATCGAAATATGCACTCAAAAGTTCATACAAACGCAGACACACAAAATGATAAAAAAAAATTTGAAAAAATTGAATTTTTTCAAATTTTAAAAGTTTCCCAGCCTTTTCATTATCGATATCGAATTGTGTTTCGCTGGTATCTATGATTTAGGGTAACAAAATATTTTAAAATAATGAAAAAAATTCGTCAAGTCCTCTGAGAAGGCCTAACTTAGTGCGTGTCAAAAAACACGCACTTGACGAATTTTTTAAAATTACTATTCGCCTACTTGTATTTAGAATAAAAGTAATGCATTTAAAACACATTTAACAATAGCATTCAATTCCGATGTAAAAATGGAAGAAGTGGGGGGAAAAGTAATGTGGACTCCCTAGAAGGTACTAGCTGGATACTAACTGAATACACGTACAAAATTTCAGCCCTCTAGGTTTCCTTAGAGAGTCTCTAGACGTGTTAGAAAACAAGCAAAAAAGTTAAGGAAATATTGGCGTAAAAATCGTGGGGGTAAGAATTAAAAGTTGAAACTCCCAAAAAACAGTGTCTGGCTATTAGCTTAACCTGTACACAAAATTCCAGCCCTCTAGGTTTATTTGGGTGACCAGTGCGAGTGCTAAAAACCTCGAAAACGTCGAAAATGCATGAAATTGTAGCTTAAAAATAAGGGAGGTGGGTGTAAAATATTAAAACCTCCAAAAAGCACAACCTAGCTACAAACTTTATCAACACACCAAATTTCAACCCTCTACGTTAATTCTGGGGGGCTGGGGGCCTGTTAGATCCAGCGAAAATCGTTTTTCCCCCCTCCACTCCCACCAAATCATCCTAGGAAGCTGAATTTTGGATATGTTGTAGATAATTGACCGAAACATTATTTAAAAGCGGTTTGGAAAAGTTTTATTGCTTTTCCGCCCCCCACCACCCCCTTAAAGGTCGGGTCAGAAAAAAAATTTGCCCAAAATTTGACCCCACTTTGATAGTATGTGGTGCCTCAAAAATGAGCCCCATTTACCAAATTTCATCTCATAACTTCCATAGGGGGGCCCTACACAAATTAAAAGTGGCGGGAATATATATATATATATATATATATATATATATATATATATATATATATATATATATATATATATATATATATATATCAGACATTTTTTTTCTACATATTCGTGTTCTACGGGTCCGAAAACGGATAGCGCCCCTACTCTCGCCTCTCGCAGCTCTTATCGTATAGACTGTATAAGTCTAATTCGACTAATAACTGGAGTAGTAGGAGCAACGAAAGTGGACATAAAGGTAAATATTCAAAGTAACGTAAAAGCCCCTATACCGGAACACTATTTTTAGGTATATAATTAAACTGGCTTATAAAAATTGACAAACAAATTAAACACCCATTTTTTTTTCTTAATAAGCATGAAAGAAAGTTTCTTTTAATCCAATGAAAATGTTTTTAAAAAAATACAACCCAAGAATGACATCTAGATGTCAAGGTAGGAAACAGAATGGTTTAAGTATCAGACGTAAATAAAGGATCAATATATATATATATATATATATATATATATATATATATATATATATATATATATATATATATATATTTCTTTAATTAAGTAAGGAAACATCAAACGCGAGGTGAATTTGAATTGAAAATAACCATTCTATTAATAATAATTTTTGTTATCAGAGGTTTCTTTCAGAAATAACTTCATTAATATATAAATGTCAAAAATGTTCGGACATATGATCGAGTTCCGGTATAGAGGTTTTTACGATACTTAGTTTCTGGAAAAATTGTTAAAATTTTTAGCGAATATTTGGTCCAAATTATACAGCTGATTAACTATATATCTACTAGTAAGTTGGTCGTGTGGACCTTCGTGATTGCACTCATACCACATCGCTTTTAGCGAATTTCCAAAACTGGAAATTCAGCTTTTACAGCAGGTGTCATGATGCGACCTAAGCCCAGGACCATAACAGAAATATATATATATATATATATATATATATATATATATATATATATATATATATATATATATCCGCGCGATAACTCTCGAACGAAACGTTTAATGCTTATGAAATTTTGTATATAATTCTTTTATATCTTTTATGTGATATGATCAGAATTTATATTATGTTTACACCTTCCTAAAATTAATAAGAGTTTGCTACAATCGCATAAAAATTACGTTAAATCATATTCAAACAATAATATTTTTACGTAATTTTCTATCCAAATGACAATACTACGTTATAATTATATGTATAAACACATCATTTTAGTGGTAAATAAATTTGCACATTCAGTTTTTTTTTTGACAACAAAACAAATAATTTTAAATTTTGACAAGTTGTATCCTACATTTTCGAAAATATTAAATATTTTAAGGCGAAAATGTATTAAAAAACTGAAATTTGTTTAACAAAAACCATACATTTGCTCGTTTTAACTTAAAAATCTGGGAAAATAGAATAAAACCACAAATGATTTTTTTTTATTTTGTAGAAAATGGTAAATGGAAATCGTAATAAATACTCGCCTTGAAAAAATCAAACAAGTATTTAAAACAAAATACTATTTCTTAAAGAAAATATTAAAATTATGTACAAATGCCGTTCTTATAAACTGATATGTTCTGTCCATCTTGAGCGCTGGAGCCGATTTTGAGGAGCTGAATTCCCTCCAGATAAAAGCTTATAGTGAATACACACATTTTTAAAATATCCTTTTGAATTTCGTAACTCAATCATTACAAATAAAATCTAAATTAAAAAAACGCCGTGAGCAGAGGGGCCCCATCACGGTAGTCGAATTTTCCCCTTCATCTTCGGTATTGAATGTCTACAAGCGAAATGTGATTGAAAGTCTACAACCGAATTGTCATTTTGTTGGTTTCAAAACTGGTGATGAGTGTTCGGCTGATCGAGGCTTTAAAAAAAGGTTTTAAGTATTTAAGGGCTGTATCTCAGTAAATTTCAATTTTGTGCCGAAAACAGGTAGCAGAAAAAAAGCCAACACAATTTTTTTTTTTTTTTTAATAATACTGTATTTAACCCACCCAGGTGGATATTACAGGTGGTTGGTACAATTATTTAACAATTTTCAATTATTAATTACTTAGATATAACAACAATAACTTATTTTTGTTTAAGCCAACACAATTCGTACGAGGACATTCCTGCCCATGTTTATCCGCTAATTGCCTTTATGTTTTAGTTTTAAATATTAAAAAAGGACCTTCAATAGTAAACTGGAAGGCCTTTATAAAGATATTTTTTCTTTCCAAAAAAATCCAAAATATCTATTTTATAAATACTAAAAATCCAAAATTCCTAATTTATAAATAAACAGTGACTTTAATAACATTTTTAAATTACTTAATATGTATGTATTTCATTTGTCATAAAAGTAAGTTCACTTTTTTTTAAATTTTTTAAAATTACTATTCGCCTACTTGTATTTAGAATAAACATAATGCTTTTAAAACACATTTAACAATAGCATTCAATTCCGATGTAAAAATGGGAGAAGTGGGGGGAAAAGTGATGCGGACTCCCTACAAGGTACTAGCTGGATACTAACTGAATACACGTACAAAATTTCAGCCCTCTGGGTTTCCTTATGGAGTCTCTAGACGTGTTAGAAAACAAGCAAAAAAATTAAGGAAATATTGGCGTCAAAATCGTGGGGGTAAGGGTTAAAAGTTGAAACCTCCAAAAAACAGTGTCTGGCTATTAGCTTAACCTGTACACCAAATTTCAGCCCTCTAGGTTTATTTGGGGAGATTTTGACCCGAACGAAACTGTTAAAAAACAAGAAAAATCATGTTCTTTTGGGTATAAAAATGGTGGGGGTAGGGGTTAAAAGTCGAGACCCCCAAAAGGCACCCCCTTGATACTAACTCAATCCGAATACAAAATTTCAGCCCTCTAGGTTTATTCGGGTGACCTGTGCGAGTGGTACAAACTTCGCAAACGTCGAAAATGCATGAAATTGTAGCTAAAAAATGAGGGGGGTGGGGGTAAAATATTAAAACCTCCAAAAAGCACAACCTAGGTACGAACTTTATCAACACACCAAATTTCAACCCTCTACGTTAATTCTGGGGGGCTGGGGGCCTGTTAGATCCAGCGAAAATCGTTTTTCCCCCCTCTACTCCCTCCATATCATCCTAGGAAGCTGAATTTTAGCTGGATATGTTGTAGATAATTGACCGAAACATTATTTAAAACCGGTTTGAAAAAGTTTTATTGCTTTTCCGCTCCCCACCATCCCCTTAAAAGTCGGGTCAGAAAAAAAATTTGCCCAAAATTTGACCCCACTTTGATAGTATGAGGTGCCTCGAAAATGAGCCCCATATATATATATATATATATATATATATCAGACATTTTTTTTCTACATATTCGTGTTCTACGGGTCCGAAAACGGATAGCGCCCCTACTCTCGCCTCTCGCAGCTCTTATCGTATAGACTGTATAAGTCTAATTTTTCGGAGAAAATTCGACTAAAAATCTAAATAACCTGTTTTTTCTCAATTTTCTAGCATCAAGTCTAATGGTAATTAACTAGGGGGTGATTGTGTTGACATTTTGATGTAAAATATAGTAATTTTAACCGTCTTCAAAATAATGTTTCGATTTTAACAATAAAAAAATTTAAAAAAGCGTTTAAGTTCTGGCAAGATTGTCAAAAAGGGGCTGAAATATTTTTAGATATTGATATATACAAAAAATATTAATGTGTTAAGTACTTGCTAGACTTATAGGTTTTATGGGTGGTTTTAGCGAATTTCCAGAATGGAATTTAGCTGTTACAGCCACTCTCATGATGCGACTTGAGCCCGAGACTATAGCAGAAATTTGTTTTGAGGTCCCTAGAAACAGAAAATAATATTCACTAAAATTTATATATTACTAGCCGTATATCCACCCGATGGGTGGTTTACCATCGGCAACATCTCAGGATGTCAGTCAGTGTCAAAGATCTATTAAATATTATTTATTTTAATAGCCATAGTAACATATTTTTAAATATTTTAATTTCAAAAATGACGAATTTACATACAGATTGTCATCCCCTATTAAACCCACTTAGGGGACGAATTTTGTAAAATCCTTTCTTAGTGCTCACCTACGTTACATAGGGAACTCCTGTGCAAAATTTCATTCTTCTAAACCCAACGGTTTAGGCTGTGCGTTATCTGTCAGTAGGTCAGCCAGTCAGTCAGTGTTAGTTTATTAAGTAGATACTTGTATTTAGTCCCACACCGATGGACACGTTCGTTAGCCAGCCATGTTGGATGCCTGGAACATGGTTTTTCTGGTAATTTTTAGTGAAAAAAATTAATTTTTTGCCAAAATTGTTTCAAGTTAACAAATTTTTGCGACATTTATTTACACCATTAGAAAGAAGAGGAAAAATCACTTAGAAGGGTGAAAAATCACAGAAAAACGGATTTTTATAAATGGAAATTCGCTATGTTATGCAGGTGCTGCGACAGAAGTATTTATTTATGAAAAGGAAACTGAAACTGATAACGAATTAATTTGCTTTGCAACTAAATTTCTAATTTTAAATTGCCCATATAGTGCCAATCAATGACAATCGACCAAAATATATGTCGGGATTCTTTCACTAGTTTTAGAAAGCAACAATCTCTTAGGCAGGTCTTCCAGTGAGTGCGAAAATGTGCGAAATTTAATTCAGACGAATACGCATAGGGAAACGGCCGAACGATCCAACCAGCTGTCAAGCAATGTATCCTCGTACATTGAAAGCGTCTCGTTCGTGCATTTCCGTACGTATAATTGCGACGTGCGAACAAATCCAATTTTGTTTGGATTTTTTCACGAGAGTAAGTCCGTTTTATGCTATTTTTATTTTTATTGCTATTAAGATAAAATTGACTTATAATCGTAATTATGTAATTGTACATATTAAGTACGATAAATTGTTTTTTACGAATTTTTAAAGCATCTAAAATTTGAGAAAATAGTATATAGTGCAATAAGTGCGGGAAATTGTCGATTGCCCACGAAAGCGAAGTTGAGCGCACTCACTACGTTCGTGGGCTCATTCGCTTGAGTAGGCAATCGACAATCCCGCACGAGTTACACATACTATTTTTTATTACGAATTTCACATACTTTTTTCTATTATTATTACTATTTTTGACATTTTTATTACTTTTTAAAATAATATTTTTAAGTGTTCGTCTTTTTTTTTATGAATTAATTATTGTTTAAATTACTTTGTTGGTGGTTTCTATAGAAATAATTATGAAATATTAATTAAATGAAAAATTAAGAAGCGGCTTTGCGTGTTTTGATGTTCTATTGTCAATTTGCGTGTGGAAAGTTACTTTCCGCACGCAAAAAAGTATGTGGGAAGAGTACACTGTACAGTGGGCAAACAGCTATTTTGCGTACAGAAATGTGTGCGCCACTTCTCCCGCATGAGTAATAAAAAAAAATTATTTAAATAATATATTATATTTACTACTGTAATTTTTACAGTAATTTTTAAAAGCATAAAAAAATAAGCTGTTAATTTGTCAGTTCTAATCATAAAATGTTCATTTACAGATTAGTTGTTATAAAGTATCGTAATATATTTATTGTTCTAATACTAAAAAAAAAATCACCATTTAACAATTGTTTCACATATACCTAGCATACTGCTGTAAAATACTGACGAATATTGAGCTAGTAGACGGATAGCAGACATATCATTTCGGACGAACGGCAAACGTGCTTAATCGTCTGAATTGCATTTCGCAGTTATCCGCATCCAATGGATGACCGCAGCCTTAGCGAATTAATCAGTAATATCTGCATTGCAAACATGATTGTTAAAAATATAATTATCTGATAATTATTCAGCACATCTATTATTCTTTACAGGAAAAACTAGTTTTTTGTGGTTATGTATATATTTTGATTAATTTTTAATTTGCCTAAGGTTAATACAAACAAAGGAAAGAATAAAATTAATAACCGTTAATCATCCTTTAATTATTTAAATACATTATCAAAATACATGAATTAAGCCAATATTTGTTAATATTACACTAGGTACTGTAGATAACACTAAAAGTGAAAACTGACCAAGTAATTGGTACTTTTAATATAGATACTTACACGTAAACTTTCTAAAAAATTTACATTGGAATTATTTTTGTAGGGGAGACTAAGGTGGATGGCAACAATTTTTCTATTTTTGGCGGTAATGAAATTAGTATGTTTAAAATTAATATTCGATTATAATCCAAACGAGAATAAAGTTAAATCTTTCAAGTATATGGCTCAATTGCCTGGCAAAGAGTCGTGTCAAATACCCTTCATCAGGGCCAGCTTAGCCAATAGGCCACCCTAGGCCATGGCCTAGGGGCGGGAGATTTTTAGGGGCGGTAAATTTTTAAAATAGGGCGGAAAAATCAGTAATTAACATTTTTTTTTTTTGCTCGTCACTTATTTTTTTTAAGAGAATGTTTGTAAGAAAGGTAGGAAAAGGGGTGGCAAATTTTTAAAACAGGCAGAAAAATTTGTGATTGACGTTTTTTTTTTCTTTGCAAGATTTCCTTTTTTTCAAACAAAAGGTAGGGGCGGCATTTTTCAAGATGCCTAGGGGCGGACTCAGGGTTAATCCGGCCCTGCCCTTCATAACAACTTTATTTCATTTTAAGTAGATCTGTGTATCCATACCATTCTGTCTTAACCTGGTACCGTAGACTCACGCAGGGCCGTGGAGAGAAATGGCGGGCCGCGGGAATAAATTTCATTTTTAAAAACTTTTTGCCTGAAAAAATATCTGATGAGTAAAAAAAAGCTTTTTTCCGGGACCCTTACCTACAGTTATGGGCCCCTTTTTTCAAGTCCGGGCCCCAGCGCTACAGCCCCGGCTACCCCACCGTCTCGTCGGGCCGGGACTCACGTATCTTTACCATAATTTTCGTTTCAAATTCGAATAAAATGAAAATGAAATTAATTTAGTTATATTAAACTGTTTTCATAAAATCAGCTGATTAAAATCTTTAATTTGACTCATAGATAAATTTTCCAGAAAATTAAGTTACTAGTCAAGAATAGAAAACAGTTGTCGGTTAAGATAACGGTTTCCAAACTTTATGCACTAACGCCCCCCTTATAAAAAATCTTAACTCTGCCGCCCCCCCCCCCTCTTGAAAAAATTTATAAACAATTCGTAAATTATTTTTTTACTGAAAAACTCATATTCTTGGCGGACGATTGGTCTATACGACACTTGAGAGGAAACCGTTGATCAGACACGCTATTCGGTACTTACGCGCTAACATAACATGCTTGAGAATTGTTATTGTTAAAATATTACGTACAGTAGCGAGTAGAAAAATCAGTGTTAAGGGGTTACATGGCTTTTTTTTAGCAAAAAAAAACTAATTTATTCCAACTTTTGGCAATTTTTTTCTATTAGTGAATGCTTATGGCTTCTATTTGAACAAAGGGATTTAAAAAAATGAAATTTTTACTTTTGACAGTGTTTTAAACAAAAAATTTTGTATTTTGGTAAAAATTTTGGTGTTTTTCGTTGATTTTCTACTTGTAAAATGAGATGTAATGAACGGAAACAATAATTTTTCGTTCAAGTAAAAGCCATAAGCATCTACTAATAGAAATAGTTTTTTATTTTAGGTAAGAATTTCTCGAGTTACTCTGCCTCCGGCGAAAAATGTCAATGGCCTAATTAGCTGTCAATGGCCTAATTTTTTTTTACAGTGCCTGAAAATAATATAGGTATAATAATATGCCAAAAATTCAAATAAATTATATTTTCTTATAGTTATTAAAAAAAAAATCGAAAAAATAGTGTTGTTTCGCTAAAAAAGACCCATGTCACTCCTTAATATAAAATGTCCATTATTTGGTAATTATGTTTGAGCGCTTATTCTTCAAACTATGATTTTATCAAAACGACGACGATATTTGCAATTAACCTACGCCTCTCAGTTTGGAAACCGCTGGGTTAAGATGTCAACGCGGTCCTGTTTTTACCAGCCCATGTTTTTCAGTGAAATATGAAAGATACTCTAAAATTGTTAAGTATTCCCCTATTATTGACACTTTGTTGTTCATTCCAAGAAACATCTAACAATGAAACGCAGGGCCCACTCTAGCGTTTACGCCGCCCCGGACAAAAAGGAATAATTCCGCCCCGGTTTTTTTGCTCGTCGGGTAACAAAAATACCGCCCTTAAAGTTTGCCGCCCAGGGCAAATGTTTCTTTTTTTTTGCTCGTCAATTATAAAATGCCACCCTCTTTTTACAAATTTTACAAAAATGCCGCCCTTAAAAGATGCCCGGGTTGCCCCCCCCCCCCTGGAGCGGCCACTGTGAAACGTAATAGATTTCAAATTTTTGACAGGTGTTCAAATAACTACGTATTAATCTCAAAATGCAACTGTTTTTACCGTTTGTACTAGGCGTCCGTTGGTAAAGTTGAGAATTGTTAACCTAACTTGACAAAAACTATAGTAATTATTACTTAAACGAATTAGTCGATAATGCGCGAATAAATAAATGTAAAAATTATTTATAAATATTTATGAGATTATGAAATTTTTCCTGTATAGTTTCTGAAATATCAACTAGTTTGCACACTTTTTGAAAACATGAATGTACATACCATATAAACTGAAAATAGCTAATGATTTAAAAAGATGGCGACTGACAATGTCAGAAAATTTTATACAACAGTAGTAGTTTATTAGAAATAGCTGTGTCACTAAAACAAAATACTATAGGCGTCATAAGTCAAGAAACTTTAATTTTTTTGACACAAAGTGTGGTACTTGTAATATGGTAAAGTAAGGTTTAATAGGTAAAGATAGGCGGTTTTACGGCATCTCAAAAACTACACCTTGTAGGAAACACAAAACATATATTAAATATTGTATTTTCATCACTATACTTAATCTTAAATTCATAGTGATAAAAATACAGTATTTAATGCTTCAGGTATGTTACAGAAATCGTCAGAATAACTAACTAAAATCAGTGCAAATATAGCAATTTTTAATTTTAATTTTATTTTTGAAAAGAAATGTTAATCAAATTAGTATTTTGATTTTCTAAAATCGGAAACAACAATTGAAAGTTACTTTATTGCTTCCTCACATTTATTAAAAGAACAAGAGAAAGCCTCTTCTACAGTAGACTCTCGTACAACGCGGTTAAAGTGTCACGTGTCGTATGAATTTCGCGTTATGAGAAACTGAACAACTATAAGAAAAATTTTCTCATATAATATGGTACTTATAATTTTATATAAGTACTTATGTAACCAGGGCCGAGTTTACAATTTATAATTGCGCCTATGGGCCCAAGAAAATTTTAAGCCCCTGTCCCTCCTTTAACATAAATCATTTAAAAGTTTTTAATTAGAACACCAAAAAGATATAAAATGTGAGGTGTCTCATAATATTTTGACCTCGAAAATGACTTTGGGTGAATGAGTATGAAACTTGTTGGTTTCTCGTAACCTAAACAAGGATTACTCTAGATAGGTACTGGATACTGATTGCTGGATACTCTGGACTCTGGATATATTTGCCGATGGTTTCAGGCAATCCATTTCTAAAGCTTTCTGGATTTCCGTCATTGTCCAAATTTGGTTCCGTAAGTTGTATAGTTTTTACATATTGCTGAAATATAGATGCGAAGCGCTTTGTTCGATATATTATCCTATATTTAAGTGTCCAGGTGTCCTGCCTTCCGTCACTTAAAAGAATGGCTTCTAGGTATTTTGTTTTATTGCTTCGTTGTATGGTTGTGCTAATTTCAAGTATCAGGTCGGAATGGTCGCCACCTACACACGTGCCCTGGGTTTTCTGGTTATTTATATTTAGACCCCATTCTTCGACTAATTTTCGCATCATATACTCCATGTCGTCTTTTTCTTGGCTTATAACGACTTGGTGCTCTACGTAGCTAAGTGAATATAGGTGAGTGTCGTCTTTTGGAAGCTCCATACGACCATACTGCTGCATTTAAGTTCCCAGGATTGTCTTATTTTGACTAAATAGATATTGAAGAACATAGGTGACAAACAGTATCTTTGTCTTAGCCCTTTCGTTATTCCAAATTCTCATGACAGTGTCTTCCCTATTTTGATCTCAGCTTTGGGTGCTTTATACAGCTTTTGTACGATATTGACCAGAGTTACCTTGATTGCTGACTCATATAGCGTTTCAAAAAGAATTATTGTGACTTTTGATCCCATACTTTTTATCTTCTTTTTCCGTGATTAAAATATGAACTATGAAAATTTTTAAAGGTTTTGTGCTTACTGAACTTGTACAATTGCTTTTAGATTTATTAAATTTAGGGTAACATGATGAGAGGCCACTAATTAGTGAGATATTTTTAAAACATTTTTTATCACAAAACTTAATAAAATTATTGGAAACCTTATGATCTCCTAGGAAAAGCAATATGTTCCTGATTACGATTTTATTTTTGGAAATAAAAATATATTTAACACATAGGTATATAAAAAAGTTTGTAAATATTCAATGAAATAATCCAATTTTTATGCGTAACGAAAATATTAATAAATCCAATATATTTCATTTAGCGACACTCTTTACGTAATAAAAAATAATATAATATTATTATTTAATAGAACGAGTACCTAATATTATTAGATAAGTTAATTATGGACAAATCAATAATGCGTTTTGATTGGTCAATATTCGGTTGCTATATAGGTTGACAATTTTTTTTTTATTATGTAAATTAACGAATAAATTTAATTAGTGATGTTAGAGAGATACCATTTTTTAAGTAAAGGACAAGGTTACCGAAAATAAACAATTACGTGATACCCGCATTTAAAAAGAAAATTACGGAATATGTGTATGTAATTATAATAATTGGTATTCAATATGTTTTAACAACTCTATGTACAGGAAGGGGCTTATTTTTTAAATATATTATGACATATGAAATTAGGTAGGAGTGGATTACTTCATACGTAATGCCGAGATTGTCCTTCAAATCAGTCTACAAAGCAAAGCCGTAACTACAATGGAGTGAGGGGGCAACGCACGACCAAAAGCGGAGCAAGAGGGGAAATTAATTTTTCATTGGGAAGTGGTTTTTTTTATGATGTGTGGTCTTTAGAGAAAGAAATTTGGAAATTGTTTGTTTTTATGGACGTTTCGTATTTTTTTGCGGCAAAAAGAGAATTTTTCAAGCAGGAGTGCTTTAATGAAATTCGCTTCATGGTGTAAAATTTAGAATTAGGCCTCTGCTGCAAAGTAGAGACTCAATACTGATTATTGTCTTATCCTATTAAATTAGAATCAGCAGAAATGAATTTAAGTGGATTTTGTAAGACAATCATTTCAAATTGAGAATTTGAGAGGTGAAGAGGAACTTGTATGTATATATAGACGACTCGAGGCAGAGGATCATGAAGAAATTTAGCGTTTTATTTGGTTGGCAACTCGTTATTTTTGAGAACGAGATCTGTATAAATATGATTCTGTAGGTCTATGAGTTTCTCTTAGCCCAGCTGCGCAACAATTTGATACGATAGTGAGGAGGAGATTCAAGTAAGGAGAAAATTTGGATTGGTATTTAAAAAATAAAAATATAAAAAGGCGGAAATATTGGATACATCCACACAATTTTAGTAATGTTCGAAATAGTTTTGCAATAGTTAGTAGAAAATTATCGCAACATGAATCAAAATTTTAAAAAAATTTATTAAAAGAGCTCTCATAACTGAGAAAGATAAAGCACGTGTTCAAGTCTATGAAGGAAAAAGCTATTGAGCTATTGAAGAAATTGAGCTACTTATCAAAAGAAAATCAAATCAAAATTACTTACCTGCCTGACTTATAAATTAAAGTTGAACAATTTTGAGGCGATTTATCAAAACTTCATTAATTTTATTAGCTACATGTAAATATTTTTTAATATTATCATTTATCAAGAGTAAATTTTTTATTTTATACGCCAATTAAAATTTTTTGATTATAATTATTAAAAGGAAAAAGCGGAATTACCTCTTAATTAAGAACAATAGTTCGATAAACCTTCATTTAAGTCAATTCCTAGTTCTAAGCCAGTTTTTTTTTTGTTGTAATATTGCACTTGTTACACAACTTGGAATTCATAGACCATGACTTTTGAAGTTTAATAGACTAAACATATGTATATATCTTCACATACATAAGCACAAGATTAGTACAGTAGTGGTTAATCAAAGATGTACAGGTAAAGGCAATATTTATTTTGATAGTTTTATGTAGGTATGTTGTTTGTGGAAAAATTTCCTAGTAATATAAATAATTTGTTTTCTTTAATTTGACCGTATACATGTAAATGTAAACCCAATATCCCGGCATGCATCCTTTGGTAATTCCAGTATTCTATGGCCGATTCAGTTTGGCTGTTGCTTGTGGTGGTAATTAACAAGATATCGAATACTATTATTTAAATAAAGATAAAATGTTCAGATAAAGCTAATAGAGAACTTAACCGTTATCTAGATAAAATTTTAAATAAAAGGTAATTATTACAAAAATGATACACCATTTTAATGATTGTACATACATTCATTACTATATTATTAAATATACTTGCCTCTAAGCTGTTGAGTTGAAAAAATAATAATGCAATGTATTTTAGTTGTCTTGCCTTAATTAAAAGGTGGCAAACATGTTAAGTATACAAACTTGGATGGGGTTCTACGTGTAATAGTACTCGTCAAGAGTATTTAATTAAAGCTGTGGTGTGCATTTTTGCAGAAAAAATTGTGCAGAAAAAATTCCCCAAGTTTGTATTTATTACACTTTGAGAATAATAAATTTATGACCGATATTTTCAAAAAAATTTAATTAAAAAAGTGAATAATTTCTAGAATCCTAGTAACTTGTTAAGTACCTAGAAGCTGAAAATTCTTATGCCAATAATATTAAAAATTTTCAAATAATTCTTTCTTTATATATTGTAATTTCTGATTAATAGAATTAAAAAGTAATAAGAGTAATAAAATACCCCTGTCGCAGCATCTGCATAATATAGCGAACTTCCAAATATTGGGTACTAGCGGATCTCATCTAAGATCTGTACCCATTTAAAATAATTCAGCTTTCTAAGAGTGAAAAGATTTTCAAAATCAGTAATATTTTCAATATTCATTTAAAATAGTTTAGTCAAAATCGGCTGGGTAATTTATTTTTGGTATTTTTGGGACCCAAGACCCCGAACGGACTTTGCACAGCATAGTGCTAGCCACCTAAAATAACTTATTTTTCAACAAAGCATAATATATTCAACAGTATCTAAACTCGAATCTTGTAGACAAATTGCTACAAAGAAACAGTATCAACAAGGCGCCGTGGCTTAGTTGGTTAAAGCGCCTGTCTAGTAAACAGGAGATCGTGAGTTCGAATCTCGCCGGTGCCTAGAGTAATTATTTTACTTTCAATTAAATTGGCAAGCTTAAAACATTAAATTTTCAGTTTATTCGTTTCTACGTAGGTCACGGCATAAGTTTTGTCGTACAGCATTTAAAGATAACGCGGCGTTAATTTGCTTACATTATCAAAAACTATACCCTCTTTGTATTGTCTAAGTACAAAATATAAACTATTAGCTATTAACACAATTTAATCGGTGACCTTTTAAATAGGTCGCTATAGAGTCGTTTCCAACTATCGTTTATCGCACAATTTTCTACAACTTTCGTCGCGGACTATCTGCCAAACAGTGTGAAGAGGAAATGAAGCAGGTATTTGGTAAAGATTGCCCGTCCTTAAGAACTATTGAGAAATGTTTCTTAAATAGGTTGTTTAATTTAGAAAACAATCCTCGCTCAGGCAGGTCGACCGACAGAAGTCATAACTGAAAAAAATATTGAACTTGTGAGAGAAGCTATAATTGAAGATAGATGAATCACTTAGGTAGTTTATATTTTGTACTAAGACAATACAAAGAGGATAAAATTAAAAGACAATTTTTTACTTGGCTAATACCACTTTATTTACAAACTTCAAATAAAGTGATATTAGCCAAGTAAAAAATTGTCTTTTAATTTTAAAATGGAATACCATAAAGTAACGCTAACATCTATCAAATATACAAAGAGGATATTTTATAATAAAGTAAGCAAATTGACGCCGCGTTATGTTTAAGAGCAATACGACAAGACTTATGCCGTGACCTACGTATAATAATTTTTACATATTTAAACAAAAAATAATAGACTAAACATAAAAATGAATTATTTATTGATTATTTTGATTTGTAATTTCAATGAAAGTAAAATAATTACTCTAGGCTCCGGCGAGATTCGAACTCACGATCTCCTGTTTACTAGACAGGCGCTTTAACCAACTAAGCCACGGCGCCTTGTCTACAAGATTTGAGCTTATTAACTGTTTAATGTATAATTTGTTCTGTAATGATAAAGTTAGAAACAGATTTAAAATATATTAACATTACTCCTTTATAACGTTCTGTCACAAAATCTAGAACATATTGATATTAGGGTTCCATGGTGTAATGGTCAGCACTCTGGACTTTGAATCCAGCGATCCGAGGTCAAATCTCGGTGAAACCTCTAATATATACACAATATTTTTTATAATTCACGTAACCAATATAACACTGACAGTCTTGCATTTAGAAACAATAGTACTACAACAGAGTGGCGCAGTGGAAGCGTGCTGGGCCCATAACCCAGAGGTCCGTGGATCGAAACCACGCTCTTCTAGGATTGTTATTTTTTTCTAAAAGATTCATGATAGGTTAGTAAATACAATTAATTTTTAACGGTGGTAAATTACGTTACGTTTCATTACCGGAACATTATTTTCTGCTGTATTTTCCTTTTTCTTTTTCTTTTTGTTATTTCTTTATTGATTTGCTAGTTAAAACTCTAATACACGTTTGCTCTTTTCTATAATGATGGTAAAATAATATGGTAATATCAAAACGATTTCGACTGTTAAAATTTTCGACCAAACACCAAAATTTTTATCAAAAACAATAAAATTTTCTAATCACCCTAAGCAGAATATCAGACGATTCTAGTGCTCAAGTGGAAGTTATATTAAAATTAGTTGGTGTTTGGTTATTTCCGGTACACATTCATCTTTATCGTAATGTTTAGTATATTGATGTACAAGCGGCTACCTGCCTTCGGCAGCTATTACTTCTACTCGTATTTTATTTCTATAGAATAAAATAATGAAGTGTCAGTAATGTTCCTTTCACATTATACGGTTTTTACCGTACGGCAAAAAACCGTACGGTCGCAATTCTTTAGTGGAGTGAAGAAGAGCATTGGACCTTCACATGACACGGTCACGGCAAAATGCCGTTGTCGTGCCGTGTAGCAGCCGTTTCTTGCCACTGGACTTGACGGTTGCCGTACGGCGTTTTTAACTCAATAGGGTATGTAATTAAATGGATGCTTTCACATTAGACGGATTTTCAACGTACGGCATTAACAATATTTTGTTGAATTTCATGTTAAGTATTAATTTTATTTGTGAAATGGATGAAACTAATGGTGAATGTGATAACCAGTATTTTAATATATTGTATGTAATTTCGAAATTGTGTGTTTTGATGTTAAGTTCGCCAAGAAATTAATCAAAGAAGTCTGCAAACATCCGGAAATAGTTGAAAAACTTATTTTCGTCATTTTTCAGGTTTTCAGGGAATGTGATAATAAATAATCCTACTTTCTATTTCCTCTGATTTATAGAATTAACTTTAATCACACTTATTACTTGTGTAATGTTGCAAATCAAATGAAGATATTCCAGTTTATAACGGCAAAAAACCGTGCAATGTGAAAGCAATGATATTACGGCAAAAAGTCGTAGGGTTTTTCCCGTACAGCGAAAACCGTACAATGTGAAAAGAGCGTAAGGAGTCACTGAAGATTGTAGTAAAGAATTATGCGGAATTCTATTTTTCCACATTTGTGATGTATAGAATATCCAAACTACAAGTTCATTAGACATTACTGTAATAATATACATAATTTTATACATATTTCGAAATGCACATACCTATAGGTAAGTGTATATGAATATAATAAAAAAAATTGTGTATAGTACGCACAGTTTTATTTTGTCGTGTGCATCGAACCGCGATCTTCAAGTTCGAGGTCTGTTCTGATGAAGTTTATTATTATAATCATAGGCCATTCAGTTTTACCTTTCCTATACAAACATACATTTATGTATGTAATAATTCTTCATGGAAGAAGTGGAAGGCACCTTGATCGTACTTCTGCAATCATATTTATATATTTATGTATAGTAGCTGATGATGGTTACCGGGTGATCTTTACCTTTTCTCTTTTTGTCTTTTACACTCGACGTGTTGAGTAGTGTGATCATTTATTATATATATCACTCTAAGAAAAAAGGGTCAAAAACGTGTAAAATAACTTAAATTTAGAGCAAAATTACTCCTCGCTCTGAAAATATGCACTATTATTTGTGTAATATGAAAAAATTGGTGTATTTTTATATAATTTGTGTATAATTACTGTTTTTTTTTAATATTACACAAATAAAGGTGTAACTTTGGATTTTTACAACGTTTTTGATTTATTTTTACACCACTAAATAGCAAAACCCATGCGCGCGCAAATGAGTTTATGTATTTTAATATTATCTGTTATTGAATTGCTGTATTATTTATACGTACATAAGTAATACTCTTAAAGGTTAAAAGTTATGTTTTCAAATTAGCTGAATTAAACAAAAGTATTTTTTGATAAGATATATAGTTAATATGATTATAAGGTGTATGATAAATTAATCTTTAAATATGCTACAAAAACAGTGTTATAGTGGTGTACTGGTGTTTTGTTTTTATTTGCATTGTGCAAATGGCTTCTGGAATAATGTGCAAAGAATACTGTAATATAAATTTGTTTGTTTCCAAAATGCTGTCCTGATGATACATTTAAAATATTTCAGGTAAGTTAATTTTTTTAATTTTGCTTCATACAAATAGTTATGTAATTTGATAAAAGTTTATTTTACAATTTGACTAATAATTTATTTTGGGGGGTTGTCAATTTCTGTGAAAATTAAAACATTATCTACAATTCAGATATCTTTTAACACACTGACAGGGGGTAATAATGTCACAATAGATCGTTCTGAAGTTAGATTATCGTATGTAAGGTTTTTATTAGGTTTCGTTATTTTAGGTTAAGTTATGTAATTTTCGGTATCGATAATTTTCGATAAGGAAAACTATAATATCCATTAAAAAACAAACCTAATAAAGACCTTACATATGATAGTCCAACTTCAGAACCACTTATTGTGACATTATTTTACCCACTATCAGTGTGTTAATAGCAAAAATTAGTGTATATAAACTAGTATGTAATTTAAGAGGGTGACTCACCCCCTCTCCAATGTTGCTCAAACTCAATTTTGAATTCGAGAATTTCATTTCTACGTTATTCTAATTGTCTTAAGCTATTTTCCATGAAGAACTCCTTGAAATACCCAAATTGTACGACTATTCGACAGAGTCACCCTCTAGTTAACTACCCCTAGACTTAATATTAGGGCATTGAGCAAAAACAGGTCAATTAGATTTTTTGACGTAGATTTCAAATCTGTAAACAAAAAATTTATATTGTTTATTTTTCACCCCCTTTTTGCAAAATTAACCCCCAAATTTTAACCCCCAACCACTCCTGTTGATGTAATATGAACAAATTGCATATCAATAGATAGCTCTTTAAAAAAGAGCAATATCGCCAATTTAAACTTTTTCTCTATCTCTTACTGTTTTCGAGATATTTAAAAAATTAAATTTTTACCCCAATTTTTGGAGGGCGATTTCACCCCTTCAAACCGTTTTTCCGCAGATAAAAAAAAATTACGTGCCCCTTAGTTTTTAGTGTTCTACAATATATTTAAGTTTCATCGAAATCGATAGGTCCGGCCTCGGGACCTTTACTTGTTAGTGCGTGTCAAGAACACGCACTTAACGAATTTTTTTTTTTTTTTGCTTTACAGTAATATAAATTCATAACAGGTTTAAATTGAAACGACGCGACGTATGGAAATCGAGTTTTTTAAGTAATAATAACAATGGTAATAATAATAATGGAATTTAACGTTCGTTTTTTAGACAATGGTATGTAACGGACGTCACTCACATCATTATTTCTCAACTTTTTCATGATGATATGGGCGGAGAACAAGAAAAGCGGTATAAAGATTTGGCAGGTGTCTGTTTGCAACCATCTTCTTAAGGACGATGTCGATATTCATCTGGAATTACGATGCGAAATAGCAGAAAACTTTCACCAGCATATAACCGGTTACGGAATTCAAACCCTCAGTCTACCAGTTCGGAAGTGCCAGTGCCTAAGCACGCCGGGTTACTTTGCTGGTGAGTTTTTTAATCAAAAATTTAATATCTGTACATTCATTAAAATAACCTAAAAGTAATTGTGTAGCAAAAACGAAATTTTCTTAATTTTGAATTGCTGTGAAATAGTTATTGAAAAAAGAAAAAATAAATAAGCAAAAATGGTTATAAAATTAAGTAACCCTTATTTTCTGATTTGTTTAGAAATCGAAATTGGTGAAGACATCTGTGAAACCGTAGCATACATTTTCCCTGAAGTTCTAGTAATTGCAAGAGTCAGCAGAATATTGGGCGGAGGACAGGAAAAGCGGTATAAGGATTTGGTAGGTGTCTGTTTGCAACCATCTTTTTAAGGACGATGTCGATATTCATCTGGAATTGCGATGGGAAATAGCAGAAAACTGTCACCAGCATATAACCGGTAACGGAATTCAAACCCTCAGTCTACCAGTTCGGAAGTGCCAGTGCCTAAGCACGCCGGGTTACTTTGCTGGTGAGTTTTTTAATCGAAAATCTAATATCTGTACATTCATTAAAATAACCTAGAAGTAATTGTGTAGCAAAAACGAAATTTTCTTAATTTTAAATTGCTGTGAAATATTTGTTGAAAAAAGATAAATAAAATAAATAAACAAAAATGGTTATAAAATTAAGTAATCCTTATTTTTTGATTTGTTTAGAAAAAGGAATTGGTGAAGACATATGTGAAACCGCAGCCTACATTTTCCCTGAAGTTCTAGTAATGGCAAGAGTCAGCAGAATATTGGGCGTAGGACAAGAAAAGCGGTATAAGGATTTGGTAGGTGTCTGTTTGCAACCATCTTCTTGAGGATAATGTCGATATTCATCTGGAATT
Organism: Brachynemurus nebulosus; assembly: GCA_035578155.1. Classification (NCBI taxonomy): domain Eukaryota; kingdom Metazoa; phylum Arthropoda; class Insecta; order Neuroptera; family Myrmeleontidae; genus Brachynemurus; species Brachynemurus nebulosus. The sequence continues at coordinate 3,700,434 of JAPWDM010000018.1, read as the reverse complement.
ATGATGGGAAATAGCAGAAAACTTTCGCCAGCATATAACCGGCTACGGAATTCAAACCCTCCGTCTACCAGTTCGGAAGTGCCAGTGCCATAAGCACGCCGGGTCACTTTGCTGGTGAGTTTTTTAATCAAAAATCTAATATCTGTACATTCATTAAAATAGCCTAGAAGTAATTTTGTAGCGAAAGCGAAATTTTCTTAATTTTAAATTGCTGTGAAATAGTTATTAAAAAAAGAAAAAAATAATAATCAAAAATGGTTATAAAATTAAGTAACCCTTATTTTCTGATTTGTTTAGAAACTGGAATTGGTGAAGACATCTATGAAAGCACAGCATGCATTTTCTGCGAAGTTCTAAGAATGGCAAGAGTCAGCAGAATATTGTTTTTCTTATATTTAAGTATTGTTTAGTTAATTTTCTTAAACTATATTTTTGATATGATGTAACTACAATTTTAATCCATAAGTTTTTAATATTATCATTGTAATCTAATTACAATTAAATTTTTTATAAGATATTGCTTAAATAATTGTGTCTGCAAAACGTAAGCATTGTAAAAAAAAGTCATATCTAAAAATTTTGACCAGTTTAATTGGCAGTTACACTGCAAAATAAAGATTACCTATGTTCATGAAAGCAAGTAAACGTTCATAATAAAACTTTTATAATCTTACTTTTTTGGAGTGTTTATTTTAAAATTTACCAAAAAAATTATTATTTTATCATACGACACACTTATATAGAAATTTAGACATAATAAGCAAAATATTTAACATCTCGAATCTTTTTGTATATAATTCCAAATTATTCTATACGTCATATTATTATAAATATTTATGTAAAAAAAACCATCAATAATCTTTTTTGATTCGTTATTTTCAATTAAGTTGAATCAGTTTATTCTTTTCAGCACAATTGAATCACTCATACTGATTCAGTTGAATTGAATCAGAATGAGTGATTCAGTTGGATTAATATTACACTTTTCTGGGTGTAAACATTACTATATAAGTGTGTAAAATTACATTTTCAGGTGTACAGGCGTGGTTTAAAAATACATTAATATGATGTAATTTTACGTTTAACTGCGCACTATTGCGAACTGAATGTGTAAAATTACATCTTGTTGTGTAGTTAATACACAAATAAAACGTAATCTATTACACACCTGGACCGTAATTTTACGTACGACATGTGTAAAACTACACATATGAGTGAGTAATAATTACACCATGATGGTGTATTTTTCACCTTCGTACATTACGGTTTGTAATGTTACTGTCATTATAGAAGGCATTTAATTGCCTCCTATAATAGTAGTAAAACGGTACATTTTTTTCTTAGAGTGTAATTGTGATTTCTTGGTAATAAATAAATTAGTAATAAAGGAGAGAAAATAAATATTGGGTTGTTGCAAATGAAATAGTGGATGGTACAATTAGTTCTATCCTTTTAGATTTTACCCGCATGGAAGTATTTTAATTATGTGCCAAACTATGTTTACTTTTAAATCAGATATTCCGAAATTGTGTACAAATTCAGTTTCTTATGATGTTTCGCCAAACGACTCTGAAATACCCACATTAATATATTTAATTTCCATGGACATTGGACATTTTTGAGACCTCATAATCACAGGGAACAATTTAAAAATGAGTTCATTTTTTCTGTTTTCTAAATTGAAATTTTTGTAAAACAATTTTGAATTTGACATCCGTATTTCTGAAATTTTATTTTGAAGTAACTGTAGTAATTATTTGTTTTTCTTTTTTGTCTTTTCATTGACAGTGGATACTTCTTTTAATTTTTCCCGCTAGATTATTTTATCGCAGCTTAAAATGAAACGTAAAAAGTGTTAGAGAAAAAAGACATGATTTACTATTGTTGAAAGTTAACAATATTTGCTGACTTGTCTATAATCTTTCAGAAAAAAATTAATAGTCCTAGCAGAGCGTGGTTTCGATCCACGGACCTCTGGGTTATGGGCCCAGCACGCTTCCACTGCGCCACTCTGCTGTGATACTATTGATTCTAAACTTAAAAGTATCAGTATCAAACTTGTTACGTGAATTATAAAAAATATTATGTATATTAGAAAAAGGTTCCACCGAGATTTGAACTCGGATCGCTGGATTCAAAGTCCAGAGTGCTAACCATTACACCATGGAACCGTTATATCAACATATTCTAGATTTTGTGACAGACCGTAAGATATTATAAGTAATGTTGAATATATTTTAAGTATATTTTTAACTTCACCCATTTAAAGAATAAAACATACTTTCAACAGTATTTACGCTCAAATCTTGTAGACAAATTGCTACAAAGAAACAGTGTCAAGAAGGCGCCGTGGCTTAGTTGGTTAAAGCACCTGTCTAGTAAACAGGAGATCGTGAGTTCGAATCTCGCCGGTGCCTAGAGTAATTATTTTCTTTCATTGAAATTACAAATCAAAATAAACAATAAATATTTAATTATTATTTTTATCCTATTCTTGTTTTATTTTATTTTCTTTTTTAATTTTAATACGTTCGTTTTTTCTTTTATTAATGTATGTAATAGGGTTCTTGACTGAAGTTACAAAAATATTCTAAAAGCATTGTTTTTCCATATCAGTTAAGTGATTTTTTTATTTTCGACAGATTCTGTGAAAAATCATCAAAAAAATAACCTTACAATTTAAATTGATAAAAAGGCGGGAAAAACACCTCACTATAGTGACGTCACAGTTTGAAGCAACTAAACGTCAATGTCAATATTTATAACTTCAAAACGTTGATTACATTCATAAAATGTCAAAGTAAAAGCAAGTATTTATTTGAATTCTGGTCAATTGTTATTACTATATATATATAAGTATATAAGCTAACAGAAATATTGAAAAGAAAACACAATTTCATCTCACCGATGAAAATTATCAAAATTGACATATCTAGCTACAAAATGTTACGTCATTTTCAAGGAATGGCACGTTTTCATTAATTTGAATATTTGTTGAAAAATGGCGATTTTCAAAATAAAATATCTAAATAGTTATCAAATTTTTTTATGTTTCATCATTAAAACTGGACATATGTAATGATAATGCATAGAATTATTTACCATTTGACACAAATTTTAAATACAGTCAAGTACCGTATTGTATGTGTGCGGTCCAGTGTCAAACCCCAGCACTTTGGAAAGTTTAAATATGGATTCTGAACCTTCATTAAAAACACACACGCATATCCAAGAGGACAATTCAACCACTTTACTGCATACATATATACCCCATTTCAGAAACAATTGATCATGAGTTTTCGTTAAAAAATTAAATAATTCTTACATTCGAAACAAATCAATCTTCTATTCTTTTCTAAAAATAAACTACAAATTTAAAATTTACATAAATCCAATAATAAAAGAGCTAAAGCCAAGAAAACGGAAATTATTTAAATTCAAAGTGACGAAGCATGGTTAAATTTAATTAAAATGAACCATAATTACATGTAGAATTCGGCGACCGTTTCATATTTCGTTTACAAATTTTAACTGATGATTCTTGGGATATAAAGAAAAAAAAATACCAGAAAAAAAGCAAGATTTCTTTTTCTGCAACCCTGAATATAACCTTTTAATATGAATTGTATATACCTAGTAGTAGTTAGTAGTATAATTACGATCTGTAAATTCATTTGCAACAACCTAATAGTTATTAAATCTATCGGTGAATGATTGTCTTCTTGTTCTTGCACATTAGTGGCGGCCATTCTATCAATTTGTATAATTGAGATCGCATCCTATCTGTTATGCGTACACAAATACATTTTTTTGCCAAGTTTTTTCATTTATTGAAACCTTCCCTTTAAAAATAAATAATTAAATTGCCATTAATCTAATTTTCCACTCTTTTGTGTACAGTGTGTTTATTGTATGGGTAGCTTTTTATTACTCAATATTATTGTGAGTTTACATTAAATTAGTAAAAAAAAAGATTTGGAGTGAACATTGATTTTGCTATTGAAATGAAATGAAAATATTTGAAGTTTTTCTTTTTCGCGTAGGTTTTAGTGAATATCATTTTCTTTTTACGAAAATGAGATTCACTAAAATTTATATATATATATATATAGATATATATATATATATATATATATATATATATATATATATATATATATATATATATATATATATTCAAACAGAATCTGTTTGAAAATGAACTGACGGTTCGAAACAATATTGTCACAGTTTCAAAATAAAAGTGGTATTTTTGCGAAGTAAAATATTTGTTTATTAATTAATTAACTTGTTAAACAAGTTAAACAGTAAAGTTTTTCTCGAAACTTTATTTTTATTTTATTATACTTTTTAACATTTTTTCAGTATTCAAAATAGTTATTCTGCAAATTAGAAAATTCTTTGACGAGATGTACTAGTGGGTTGACTTTGAAACGTATTTTTTTTAGAATTTATGAATTACACTTCGAATTCTTTCTTCGAATTTCACTGATTTATAGAAGCATATTAGGAGTTCGAGGAAAGTCTACTTTATAATCCTGTAGCGTAATTAAACTTCAGATTTTTTAAGAATGGCCTGTACTTATATTCCATAGTTTTATTAACTTTTTCCAGAATTTTTTCCATTTATTATTTTATTTTTGAGAGCTAATATCTGCTGACAACTACTGCTAATACCCTATCTGACAGTGACATTTCAATTTCTATAATTTTATATAGGAAAATAATACCTATATAAATATAATATCTACGTATTTTTAGATGAATAAATAGAAAATTGTGAACTCTATCTATATATAGGTATAGATTTTTCTTTATCTAAAACTATTATTTTAGAAGTTTACCGTATTTTCTCCGTTTTTGTCTAAAAGAACCGATCTATGGCCTTTACATCCAAATCTATCCTTTTCCAATACACTCGTTTGACTTAAACTACACCGTATAGTGTATATAGTGTATGTCCACCCCTTACCTTATACACCCGACGAAATCAGTTTTTTTTTTTTAGATAAAAATTCAATATACTTTAGTTAATTCATTGCATGCTCATATAGATGGAGATATTTTATTTGTAAAACTGCTTGATTTAAAACAAAAAAGAAAAAAAAAACTTTAATAGTATTCTTTTAGTTTCACTTGGTTACTTCACTTAATAATAATAATAATGGTTAATTATTTACCATTATTATTTAATGAGCATAATTAAATCAAATGTATACAAAAACAACAAAAAAAGTAAAACGCAGGACACATAGTGACGACAGGTGAATTCTAGAAAAATTAATTTTACTATTGTAATTATTTTAGAAAATGTGTTTGTTCTGCTTTCTCGAACATGCCCACGAAGCACCTACTTATTTTTAGCGAATTTTCACAATAGAAATTCAACTATTATTATTTGTATTTAAAGAAAAAGAAATTTCTTCAAGTTAGAAGAAATGTCCTGTCCGTAAAGCCTGTCACAATGGTTTTTCTTCCAAATTATATAACGTAGGAATTTGAAGTTTGGCTTAAGGTTAAGTCTTGGTGACGCGCACATGTATCTACGACTAGAAAAAAATTATTTTAGATTAAAATATGTTGTGTATGGTGTCATTTGAAAGAGCTATCTCTAAGAATTCTAAATACATTTTTTGAAAATATAATTTCCGGTCCAGTGGTCTTCTAAAGCAAGAATTATCAGATATTGAGTGATAGATTTTATTGAAAAACTGTGATTTTTTTGACATTTTATATTTATTTCAGATAACAAAGGGAAACGCGTGTATAAAGAAAGGTCTTTATTGACCAGCTCTTTATACTGACTGTAGATATTAGTTATTGGTTATTTATTGCATATATGTATTATAAGTAATGTTATTTTATATAAAAGAACTTTATTAATTGCTAACTGGTTAAATACTTACCTGACATTTATCAATTTTTATTCAAAATAAAATAATAAAACAAATATACAATGTCTCGGAAAAGTACGTCCTTGATAAGTAAAATGTATTTACAGTTTTTAGATTGTACAAGAATTCACTAATCCCTAAATGTTTACATACCACGTTCTTCAAATTTGCTTTTTTATAAATTAATTTTCATATAAAATGAAGGAGTTATGTTCTGCAAGGGTTTTGATGTAGTCAAAATTATATTTAAAATATCAGTTTCTTTAGCTTTTTATATTTCCTTGTTTTCATACCCCTTTGAGTCCTAAAACCTAAATTAATTTAAGAGTAAATTTAATCAATTCTTTTGATGAAATTGTTTCGGAGATGAGTTTTTGATATTTATTTTGTTCTGTTGATATTCACTCAAATTTTAAATATAATGATTTTCAACTTGATATCCTTTTGCGGTTCTGTGTAAAACTGGGCACATTAGGAATCAAAAGGATATTTTTCAGTAACTAGCTAATTTCTAACAAAAAAAAAAAAAAAAAAAAAAAAAATTAAAAATTCCAGAATAATATCAAAAATATAAATACCTTTTGGGTGTTATTTGGGTGTACTAATATGGAATTAAATATTTTAAGGGTCATCCAGGAAAGATGAAAAATAAAACGGACGGCTTGCTTTACGTAACGTTAACCACCCCATAGTAAGCAAAAAGAAATGTTTTTGATAAAGCATGGAGAATTAGGTATAAATGTGGTATCTTCCAACCATGCCAACGAAAAGAAATTTTTTTTTTAAATTATGAAATCGCTGTGCAGAACGTTAAAAAAAGTTATACAGAGCGCTTCCACTGTTTGTTGAATTTTATATATTTTATTGTATAACTGAATAGAAAAATATCGAACATCTTTATCGCCTTTCCAGCGCTCCTAGTAGTACGTTGATAACGATATTATTAATGTGAAAAATATTTAACTGAAGTTTGCAACTATTTTATTAAATACTAGTGAAATAATTAGTTTTTCTGCACAGTGCTCCCATTGTTTGTTCGACTCAAATATTTTTTACGATATAGTGGAGAGGTGTTTTTTGAAATATTTATTTTGGTGTCGGTTAACTTTATTAAGGTGATCGCGAGAATATACATGTTAGGGTACGTTAATCGACCAACAATTTTATTATGGCGAAAGCGATTGCTTTATTTTTATTCCTTTTTACTTGTAAGTATATTTCGTTTATTTTCTCGTCACTGCATTTTTTGGGAAAATGTCTAGGAGAAATTGAGAAAAGGCTTTCCGGCACCCACAGTTTTTAAACATAAGCCCTAGTGTTCATGACGAAATCATTGTTTTAAAAACTGAAAGTTACCTTATGACTTTAAATTATATTTGTTACTTTAAGCTGACTTTAATTTAAAGTGATTCACCTACTTTATGTCCATTTTATAACTTGACTAATTTAAATCTTTAAGGTCATAGTAAGTAAAATGTCAAACCTCACAAATAGAAATCAATTTTTTCTCGAAATAGCTTTTATGTTCGCCTGTCTAAAGGTATTTTTCCTTTTAAATTAAGGATGTGGCTATTTATACATACAGTATGTATAACTAATTGGCTATTTATACATACAGTATGTATACGCAATTGGCTATTTATACATACGGTATGTATACGAAATTGGCTATTTATACATATATAGTGTGTATATGAAATTAGCTGTTTATACATAATTATGTGTATACTGAATTGGCTATTTAAACCTACAGTATGTAGTTATGTACTACCTAAAGCTAAACTGTATACGCAGTTGGCTACTTATACATACTGATTGAATGCGCTATTATTACAATTAGGTAATATTTTTTTAATAACTATTCCATTATAATAACCGAATACCTCCGATTGAGCTGAATTATTTTTTTACATAATATTTTTGGTTTAAGAAGTTATGCCCTAAACGGATTTTTGGCGACGAGAACCGGAAGTGTATTTTTCAACCCTTCGAATGTCAAGCCTAAGGATTACTAAAAAATGTTTTCCGTTACCATAGCAACAAAAATTAAAGATCGATTCTTATGGAACTTGGTGAGTAGCACAAAAAAGAAACAATGAAGTTTTTCGATATTTTGCTTAGTTTTCGTGATATTACGTGTCAAATTTGAAAAGCTTACTATATTGGATAGACAATTACGGTAGGTATATTACGGCTTGTATTGATAGAAGTAAGTGGAAAATGGACCGGACAACATCATTGAAACCTCATTTTCAGGCAAAGGGTAATTAAATAATTTTGAAGTCATTACACGCGAGACATATTTGTAAATAGTTACCCTTTGCCCAAGAATGAGGTTTCACCATTCAAAAATTATATTTAAAACTGAGTTTATATCCGTAAAAATTGATACTACGTATATGTGTATGTGTGTAATATACAATTCATTATCTCATTATAGTAAGTTTTAGAAATACAACACACATTATCTCGAAAACTAAACAGGATATCGAAAAAATTTGTTCTTCCTTTTTTGTTCCATTGATCAAATTCTATAAGAATCAGCCTCTAATTTTTTATTACCATAACAAAGGAAACCTTTTTTTAGTCCTCAGATATGCAACTTCCGGTTCGCGTCGCCAAAAATCCGTTCTTAAGCTAAAAAGATTATACAAAATTCAATCGGTGGTACGCGAGAATTTCGTTATTATTAGAATCGATAAATTTGTTATTATAAGTTATTTTACTGTCACCAGTGGAAAAGTCCATTTTAATACGCGCACCACGAAATTTTGACGATATTTTTGGTCCTCAATGTGCGCATTATACATCAGAAATTACGGTAATTCTGAATAAGTAGTCAACTGCGTATACATACTGCATGTTTAAACAAAATATTCCATATACATACTGTATGTATAAATAGCCAATTTCGTATACATACTGTATGTATAAATAGCCAATTGTGTATACATACTGTATGTATAAATAGCCAATTGCGTATACATACTGTATGTATAAATAGCCACATCCTTAAATTAAAGATAAAGGTTTCTAGTAACTTAAGTTAGTTGAATATGTCTTGCAATTTTCCTTATACAAATTATTATTAGTACTAGGTATAAAATTATTGAACTTGATATATAACATAGGTAGATATTTATGCTGAAATCAATGTAAATATTAATACATACATAATACGATATATAGTATATACAATTAGCCCTAGGCCATGGGTCAACCGGATTCTCAACATATCACTCAAATGCATATAAACTACACATACACATATGCGTTAAAAACAGCAGAAATTGACATTCTAATATTTATAATCGATAAATACTTATGTATCTAATATCTGTAGTAAATACAAATTGCTAGAGGTTTATTAAAAAGTGTAGATAGTATTTAAATACAGAAATTTTTCAGTTCAAATTTGGTTCTCTTCGGTAACTACTTTCCATTTGTTAGATACCTATGTGAGAATTTGTTTAATTTTACGAATATAGATGATGGTAATGGCTTAATAATAAGTGCACTTTATTCAGAACAATTGAATTTTTTTATTTAAGGAGAAGAGGACTCAAAATTCGACTAGATTTTAATTTTTAAGGAACAAACAAACAAAAGCATTTTATAAAACAATTTGAAGAAAAAATAAAATATGGTAAGCTTAGAATAATGACTGAGAAAAGAAATCGGTTTATTGATAATTCAACAAAGACAAAAACTTAAGTTTAAGTATTGTTGTCTGTAAAACTATTACATATGTCTATAGGTAGGTAATAATAAGATTTCCTATAGAGACGCATCGTGGAACTAATGTATGACAGGCAATTTTCACACGGTAGGGTTTTCTTATAACGATTTTATAAAGTTTTTATGTAAATTGTGCAATAATTACGTGATTTAAAGTGTTTACACATTTTACGTTACTGAAATTTCGTTTTTTGGTATAAACGCACATCAACATTCTATTTTTAAAATACTATTCGCTCTAGCAAAGAGGTTTTGTTGTATTTTTTCCTGTCTTGGGAATGTCCTACAATGAAATCGTCGCAAAATTTTTATAAAACAGTGAAAAATAACATTAATGTTGGTAGGGGAAGGTCGCCTAAAGCGGGCAAGCGTTTGTATATCGTTGCATCGAATGTTTTTGTCAGGTCGTGTATATATCGAGATTAACCGAATATCAACCAATATCAATCAGTTGCACTTGAACACTTGTGTCGTTTAATGTCCTAGTTAAGCGTCATCAAATTTTTTTGATGGTTTTGCTAAAAATTTTGACGATAAATATTCTGTGACGAGTCACAAACGTTTTTATTTGTAATCTTTTTGGTATTACCCTATTCCCGTATTATAATCATTTGACTTTTAATGTAGAAAAAAAATAGACATGTATTGGCTTCCATTTTGAAATTATTCTAAATTAACAAAATTAAGACTTTTTGGACAAAGCGGGTAGACAAAATAGAAGTATTTTAATGGAAAAAACTGTTGAAAGGGGAAAAAAATTTGCCCCTTGTTTGTGGTGATTTTAATGTGGAATCACCTGAAGTAATATACTCCAATGTGGAGGTTGTAAAGACAGTTACAGTTAATAAATTGTTAAAAATTTATTATTTTTGCCTTTTTTCAATTTTTTAAAATTTAATTATTATTATTATTGTTAAGTTCTATATGATTAAGAAAGTTTATATTAAAAAATAATAATAGTATTTAAATACATAATGTACTTACCCGCTTACCCGCTTTAGGATTTTCTTTATTAAAAATAAATATCGTATAAAAATTTCTTAAGCGAAGTTTCATTTTAAAGTTCGATAACTAATCTTCTGATAATATAAAAAAGATCTGCTTATCGCGGTCAAAAGCCACTTTTTGGGCGTTTAATCTTAGCTTACCCGCTTTGGGCTACCTTCTACATTTATCACACGTTTGTCGGAATGTACCGAAATCAAATGAAAAAAAGTAAACGTCTTGTTTTATTATGATAACAAAATTTTACATCAATTTTTTTGTCCATCAGAATTCTTGTCCATAGTAGATGCTACCTCATTTATGAATAGTTTATTGAAGGTCTAGGATTTAAAGATATACGATTTCAGTCACTCTTTTAGAATAATTATGTTAATATTCATCTAGATTAATGAAGAGAAACGGCTCAAAAATATATACGGCTGTTTTTTATTTTATTTTATTATTATTATTATTATTATTAATTTAATATATGCAGTAAATTTTTTTAAATTTTACTTCGAAACGTAAAATAAGTTATTTGAAAAATATAGCATAAAATCAAATAAAAAATCAGTAACAATGTGTTCTTCGAAACTAAAATTGATCAACTCTAAAATAATATAAATAGTATTGAAAGTAAAAATGAACTTTTGCTTGGAGTTTTCTTATATCTACATATCAATTAAGTACCGAATACTTCCAAAATGATATTGTTTACTCTTACCTTTTGCACTCGAACCATTTTTTAGTATGGGTACTCAGCTACTCGACAGTAGTTTTAAAACGTTGCAAACACTATTGCATAAGGAGAACATAATATCCATAATACAATATATCTATTAGTTAATTTTAGTAGTATGCATCACAATGTATTGTAGCAAGACGTCGCGTCGTTGTGTTGTATCATGTTTTCCTAATATAATAATTTTCAAATAAATGAAGAAGACTGAGGAACGGAGCGGAGTGGAATCAAAAACGTGTTCACTATCCTCGATATAGGGTCTGATATCGCTCCGATAAAATATTATCTCAGGTATTGGTATTGGTATTGGAGCGGTATTGAAGCGAGAGCGAACCATGGCTGATATCGGACCGATATCAGAGCGATGATGTGAATACACTTATTATTTATTATGTAAGAATATTTTATCGAACTGGGAGCGGAGTGATATAGTACTGAGAGCGGAGCGTTAATGTAAATCGGGCCCTTGATCCCCTAGCGTGTTGTAAATAATAAAATACGTACCTGTATTGTTTATGGCGCCGCTGCGGCACCTAACGAGTGGAATTAATATTTATTGTGTCGCCGTGGCGGCGCCCATCGAGTGCAAAGGGTTAATACTGAATGTGGATTTCTTTCAACTAAAATAAAAATTAACCGATCCCTTGCATTTCCAAAATATTTTAAAAATTTTATTACCAAATTTATTGGTATTTTAGCTTTCGTAAATATTAATATGCCTATATTCAATATAGTGCGAGCTGTTGGGTAGAAAAACAGTACAACACTAATAATAAATAAACATAGGTAGTAAATATTAAATTAATTGCGAAATAAAAATGTGTATAAAGAAATACAATAAATAAAGTAATAAAACGACTTTGAATGAACTTTTAAGGTGATTAATTTAAAAACCATATAAATACTTAATTGGTCTCTGCACATGACTATATACCTATGTGCATACCATAGAATATTCCAGAACGAACGCTAGTATCTCTATACTTCTGAAACCAGTGTAACGACAAAGGATAGAAAATATCTCACCAATATGTTATATATGTCACGCGGATTTGTGTGTGTTAGTACGATGGATGGTTGTGCGCATGGGTGTCTTGCATACGCATATACATAATATGTATGTGGTACGTATCATGTACGTATACCACGTGTTAATAGGACGGCAACAATATGACAACAATTGAAACACGCCCATTGGTAGCTACTAAGTGAATGACAACATAGTTCTGCAAAATGCACATAAATGCCCATAAGTGATTGCAGAAAAGAGATAGTTGTATTCGTTCTAGTGTTCTATGGTGCATACGTACAAACATATGGCTTTATGAGTACAAAAATTTGCATATCTCTAAATTTTTTATTGGTTATTTTTTCTATATTGATAGATAGCATGGTAGTAATAGTCTCCTAATTAATAAAGACTCATAACGGATATGGCGGCGTAACTTACCGGGTATTCATTGAGTTGAATCCGAGTTTGCGGAACTTTGTGGTCAGTACCATATTCTGGAATTATATATTTTTAAATTTTTACGAGCGTCCATTTTTCTAAACAAGTGACCTTTCCACACTTGCTAAACAATGGCCTTATATTTGAAATAACTTTTAGTGAAATTTGCGGTATCAAATTTACAGAACGGAACACTGATAGAGAATCACTTTGGTATCTGTTCGTCAGTTTGTCACAGGCATTTTTTTTCAAAATTATTAAAGTCTGAACATATGTGGGACAAGCTTTGATATATTAAAAAGAGAAGGGACCACAATTATTAAATTTTATTAAAGTAAGTATGAATAGGGGTAATCAAGATGTTGAAATATGACTTAATAAGGAAAATTTTGGGAAAATAATAAATAAATGATATTATACGAGTATATCCACTGACATTTACTCTGTTTTCAATGAGCATAACCTTAAAGTAAGTGAAAAAATGATACAGATACACATTATACAGATAACACAGATATTTGTCAACGCGGGTAAATCCAAGGTAGGACAAATTTTTACGTTTTTTGATGAAAACTTTATTTAATCTAGATCAAAAAGGATTAGAGTGTTAAAGTTTGCATTTCTTTATTTTTTGGAGAAATTGAGTACGATTTAAATTTATTGAATGGCCTAATAAAGACTTTGTCCTAATAAAGACTTTTGTCCTAATAAATGATTTCATATTGTTTTTAGATTTTTTTCTTATTTTGTTCTTCAATCGTTAGGATAGCTCTTTGGTCCTCGCAGGATCAGAAAGCTTTGTGATCTACTCCTGATTGACAAATATTGCAAACATGGTGTATGGCGATTATCATCAATTTACGCTAATAAATTGATAACAACTAGCACACAATACATTTCATAAATTTTATGAAATTTAAGAGACCAAAATTCACTGTTGTATACATCCGAGATAATGATTTATGATAAATATCGAATCTTTGTATATTTATGTATTATAAAAAATAAGGGTGTCTACACAATCAATGAAATAAGGAATAAGAAATAAGAAATAAGTGACAAAAAAAGTCATCACGAACGTTATTTTTTCATGAATTGTGATGTACAAAAATACCTAAATAAACATACCTATATGCAGTTACGTTAAAGTTCCATTCAACGTCACTAGATGGTATACTTCTTATTCCTTATTTCTTATTCCTTATTTCATTGATTGTGTATGACCCATAAGTAGTATTGAATATTTTTGAACATTGATTTAAATCTTCTTTTTCTTTTTAAATTTCTTAATTTGGGGATGCTCGACATCTAAATTTTCTTCATTTCTCTTATTTTATATTTATCATCGGATAAGCCACATGGATTTAGTAATACCACATAATTTGTTCGATCAATTAAAATTCTCCAAATAAAAAATTACAAAAAAAAAAATTAAAACAAACAATTGGCAATTCTAGTACAAGCCTTTAGTAGTGCCAACAGTACAAGCTTTTAATAATGTGGCGTTCTTACTTCTTTTCTTACTTTCCTCACAATACTGTTTTCATTTCGAACCAGATTTAGAATCATTCCATCTGAATAATGCCACTCACAATCATGCCATTTCCAAATAATTACAGTTTGGCTATTAAACAACGAAAATTAAATAAATTTTTTCTTTAAAAAAATCAGCCAGAGGAGGATATAATTTTCCAAAAATTTTCTTCGCCAATTGGTCAAATTTGACGTTATTGAAGGCTTCTCCTCTACATACTTCCAAGTAAAACAAACCGATATAATATGTATTTAAATAGTAAAAAAAACAAAAACAAGATAATTTTTAGGATTTCGTAGTATCAGAATGAAGTCCCTACAAATTCGTCGGGTTTGTGGGATAGTAAAAGGTTCAGATAATCATGTTTTTTACAAAATTTAAGGTTAATTTTAACATTAAATAAAAACAAAAAATATTTTATTATGAGAATGGTGAAAAAATTCTTACTACTGACTACGAAATCCTAATTGGTAAATTTTTTTAAGACAAAATTTATCTTTAACAATCAAACAAGTCGGCTAATTTAATTTTGTTTATGACCTTATAAAAGTAAAACGAGTTTTTTCTTTTCTTGTATCTCATTGAACAATTGCAGGCAGCCGAGTAATATGTACAAGACATATTTGCACTGACTTGACTGTTTGAATGACGGTTTGAACTGATTGAACTGTTTGTACATATGTAATGTGTAACCATAAAACAATAAGCCAATGTCCCTAAATTAGTACAAAATCATACGCACACATACCTACTTATATGTGTAGATTATTTGTTGTGTAAATTATAAAAATAATAATAAATGATACAATATCTACCGATATTACTGTTTTACATATCAGTACAATATTAATTACCCGTATGTTTTGATAAATGCCAACGTACATTTTTTGTTCTTACATACATGTGGTTTTATTATTGACCCACGAAATTTGCACTAACCTATTGTAAGACCAAAATTTTTAAAATTTAAACTACAGTAATAATATTAAGGTGAATAAATAAATTGTTACCTCTATTTTCGCCAAAAAATTTAAACTTGTAATTTCATTATTTGACTTTATTTGGCGATAAACCTCAATATTAAGACCAGCAAAAAACCAAACAGAATTTTTAACCAATCTTCAACATGTCGACCGGTTTCGGTGTCTCAAAACACCATTACCAAGACAAGAATATAAAAATCAATAAAAATAAAAATAAAAAATGAAAAAATTAAAAAATTTTTTTTCATAAACAAAAGAAACTAAAAGCCTTTTAGTTTGGATCAAAAACAATCAAATCAAACAATGTCAAATATAGCAACTCGTTGGTTGCAAAAAAGGAAATATGTACATCACTAATACGAAAATGGAAATGTGAAACAACAAAAAAACATCTGAAGACCAAACTTGCAATAGAGAACAGAAAAAGTAAAAGAAGAAACGAAAAATCATTTTTAGAAAAAAACATCTGTGCAAATTTTTTCTGGTATTTCAGAAGTTATGAAACAGATTTATTCCTAACATTACGAACGAACGGACGCCTAGTACAAACGGTAAAAACATTTAACATTTTAACATTAATATCAGGGTGTCAATTTGAGAACAAGCAAAGGCTTATATCTTTGGAACTGTAATAGATATTTAAAATTTCTCAAAATCGTTTCTATAACATGGAGGGGGAATCATTATGACCTACATGGGAATCGTCTACAACCAATCCGTAAGGCTCCAGCCACCCTAACGCTATTTTTTAAACTGTAAAATCCCACTTGTGGTACATCATTGGAAAGCTCTTTAAAAATGCTATTCATTAATACCAAACATAATATTGATTTATCGATTATTATTTGAAGAATACGGCAAATAAGTTTCAGCAGACTAGACGGCTAGAGCAGGGGTTCTCAATCTTTCAGACTCTGAGCCCCCCTTCATACTTTGGTGTGAGGTCACGCCTCCCTTTACAGATTAAGTTAATTTAGACTTATATATGATAAATTTACTTACATTATGTTTGAGTAAAATTACTTTGAACTTAGGCTACACATACTCTGGTAAGGAATATAAAATTATATTTCTTCAAATACAAATTTTTATTACACAAATCATCGAAAAAATCACAAGTCAGCTAGTTTCTTACGCCTGGTCAGACGCTGACTTACATTTTATTGAGTTAATAGCTATAAAGAAATTTCAATGATTGTGTTTTTGTGTCCAGCATCAATTCAAATTTTTGTTGTTGTAAATATACATGCAAAAACAACTGTTTCAAAAACTGCAAACTTATTTAATTTTTTTTAATTTGTTGACGCCTCCCCTGTAATTTTTCCACGCCTCCCCAGGGGGGCGCGCCCCCCGGGTTGAGAACCGCTGGGCTAGAGGATAATGGGGCTAAAGAATAGTTATTTTGGAATCTGACCTTTCCGTCATTTTTAAGTAAAATCTGCTATTGGTTATTAAAATAAACTGATTTCGAAAATAATACACCATTAGACATTAATAACATTAAATTTGGATAAATTGATTTAAACATTACCTATTATTATTTTCCAAAAATAATCGAATATTTTGTATCTTTCGACTTAAAGATTGTAATTTCTTATGATTGTATTTGAAATAGGGATTTGATTTTATATTTGTAACTTTGAATAAAAGGAAATTAATACACAATGTATCAATTTACTGAAATTTATTTTTTGTCTTCTTCAAATAATAATCGATAAATTAACATTATGTTTGGTATTAATGAATAGCATTTTTCAGGAGCTTTCCAATGGTGGGAGCCTTACAAGTGGGGACTTACAATTTAAAGAAATAGGGTTGAGGTGGCTGGAGTCTTAGGGTTTGGTTGTAGAGGATTTTCATGTGGGTCACAATGGTTGGCTCTCCATGTTATAGAAACAGTTTTGAGAAATTTTAATTATCTTTTACAGTTCCAAAGATATGAGGCCCGCTTGCTTTTAAATTGACACTCTGTATATTAATTGAAGCACCCGTCAAAAACTTTAACATCTTAACCTATTATAATATTTCTGGAAACTTTATTTATGAGTCAAATCAAAGATTTTTATCAGCTGATTTCATTAACTCGAGAATTCCCAGTGTCACCTCTAGGTGACAGTGATTTGTGAATTTTTTTTACAGACAATATAACAAATTTTAAAAATAAATGTGTTACGACTAAAATGTTAATACTTAGTAGTATTCATGGTTTTAATTTGGCAACACTGAAGTTATGTTAACGATCAAATTAATTCTGTTGTTTCAAACGATTGGCTAATTTATTGCGCGTGAGTGTATCTTATGGTATTTCCGCTGTTATAAAAATGTCTAAAGAGTCGGTACTGTTATTACTGTTATAACAAATTATTATTTAAGAATCAAGCTTATAATGAAAGTGATTTTTTGCCGGTAATTTCATACCGTTTTACTCAGTTCATACTACAAATAACGCCCCGTGTCACCTATAGATGACACTCCATTTAAAAAAAAAAAACTGAAGGGTATTTTTTTCAATTATTTATTTTTTATATGTTGAGTACCTAAAGATAACAACGAGCACAAAATAAGGATATTTTGTCGATAGATCGCGGCTTGGGAATTGGCGAGTTAAAACAGTTAAATATAACTGAATTATTTCGTCTTCATTTTACTCATTTTATTCAAATTTGAATCGAAAATTATGATAAAGTTACGTGTGTCTACGATAGCAGAAAACTGAATATGAAATAAATCGGTACCTACACATATATAAATAAATCTATATGTTTATGACCCATTGGTATAGGCGTAAAATTGATTGGCCATATTAAATTAAAATTAATTTCGAAATAATTGTTTTGATATTTACGGAATGTACGACTAATTATGAACAATATAATCAGTAGGTGTAAATTAATGTGGAAATATTTTCGGTTGTATCAAATATCAAATCAAACCCCAACTACATAGCCAATAAATTGCGTTCAAAAGGTGTGTAAGTACCTATTATATTGAATTTACAAATCATTATGGAGAAAAAATTCTGTGTTATAAACACGTGTTACGTCTTACCTGGTGTAGAAATATATTTCTTCTTATGCATTTTTGATTTCTATAATATCATTTAGGTAAAAAAGTATATTTATGTATGCCTACCTCACCAGTGGTGCTCTTCTATCATAGAACACTCTACTATCGACCAACGCGCCAGCTTTAGGTTTTAATGATAAAGCCTATCTGTAGTAGCTATTCAGAACTAGGGATTGTAATACCGGTAAACCGGTAAACCGCTAAAAATTCCTTAAAATTTTTACCGGTAAATCGCTGATTTTTTTACCGGTAATTCGATAAATTTAAAATAATATATTTGGAAATTCTTATAAGTTCATTTTATTTCATAGAAGAATGATCCAGTTTATTGAACTGCTTTCAATAAACTTGATCATTCGTATTAACTTTGAGGTAAATGTACACAATCAAATTACCCCTTACTGTGTATCCATAAAAAACTATTCTATGATACAATAAAATCACCAAATGCAATGGTTAGTTTTAAAATGCATATATATGCAATAAAACCTCCTTTTTGTATTTATACTTACATATTATTTAAATCAGCTGTACTTTTTCCAAAATAATTAAAAATTACATTAAATGATTACATTGTAAGTAGCGGTAAGTAAATTTTTATTACAGGTAGGTATATATAATCCATTCATATTTTATGATTATTTAACAAAATTTAAAATTATTTTTTCAATAAACACTAACAATGGGCGGTATATTTCTATGAAAGAAGCTGTAGAGACCTACAAAGTCGTAAAATCAAACAGATTATTATTTTTACATAATTTTTTATCTTATTTTGTATAGGGTAAAAGCTCCTATACTCGAAGGCGATTCAATACTCGAACAGTTTTCGATATTTTATATATTAATGAAGTTATTTCTGAAAGAAACCGATAAATATCAAAACTGTCTGAGTATTGAATCGCGTATTTTACGTTTTTATTTTTAATTTTATTTTTTTTTTTAATATTTATTCTTATATTTTCAGTGTTTTAAAAATACCGATAAATTACCGGTAAACCGGTTTTGCTAAAAAAAATTTACCGAATTACCGGTAAATGAAAAAGTCGTAAATTTACAATTCCTATTCAGAACGAGCGGTAATATTTTTGTACTACTGAAATCAGTGTAACGCTAAAGGATAAAAGATCCACCACCACTACGTTATATATGTGCACGCGGAGTTGTGTGTTGTAGTGCGCTAAATGGTTATGTGTATGCGTGTCTTGCATGTGTTAAAAAAATATATAATATGTATGCGGTACGTAGATGTACGTATGCACGGTAACACAACACCAACAATATGACAACAATTGAAACACACCCATTGGTAGCTTGTAAGTCAATGACAACATAGTTCTGTAAAATGCACATACTTGCACATAAGTGATTGCAGAAAAGAGATAGTTATATTCCTTCCAGTCTTCCATGCTATTGTTACTTTGTTCTGTCAAATTATGTCATTTTTAGCTTTTATAAAATATTTATTATGACTTAAATTTGCTTTCGGAAAATGAAATGCGTCTCCGAGTTCCTAGCCTCAATCGAAAATTTAAAATATTAATTTTGTGCGATTTTTTTTACCTGCCAATTAAAAGCTGAAAAGTTTAAGCTGTAAGTAATTAATAAAAAGAAAATGGCCGGTAGTTTGGACATTACCAAGTGCGATTTTCCTGCGATATTTTCGTGATTTTTCGTTTTACTTGAAATAACCACCTGACCTTTTCTTTAACACTTATTTACAGCTTAAACTTTCTAATTTTTAATTGATAGGTAAAAAAATGATATAAAGTTTCAACAACTTTCCTACAAGTTAACTCCCTAATTTCGACTTTTTCGGACAGTGGAAATCTCTTGATGCAATTTTTTTTCGGTGTGTATTACTGCACCATTTATTCCATTTTATGCAATGAAAGGTAATAAGGAAACGT
Organism: Brachynemurus nebulosus; assembly: GCA_035578155.1. Classification (NCBI taxonomy): domain Eukaryota; kingdom Metazoa; phylum Arthropoda; class Insecta; order Neuroptera; family Myrmeleontidae; genus Brachynemurus; species Brachynemurus nebulosus. The sequence continues at coordinate 3,680,133 of JAPWDM010000018.1, read as the reverse complement.
TAAAAATCCACAAAATATGCTTGCAAGAAAATCAATTTCTCGTTACCGCATTATCGGGGCAATGGTTAAGACAGTGTTTATTAACACGTTTTACCGCTGCTCAAAAAAACAGGTTAAAAAAATCACCACCTTTTACCCGTCGCTGGCTCACGGTCTATAAAACTACTAGTTGGGCACGCTTTATTAGTTTAACTACCATTGAGAAAGTTTTAGAACCAAGAAAACTAATACGAGATTGAAAAAAATTTTACTAGAATTTTTGTTATGCACCTTACAATTAAATTTTTAAATAATTAATATTGGAAAGGTTTACTTTGTGAAAATCCATATTGAAAAACATGGGATCGTTGCTTTGTCATTTTTCACAACAAAAATCGTATAAACACGAGTCGACTTTCGGCCATTACGCCATCTTCAGGTGAAAATCACAACTAAAAACTGTTCTTTTTGGCGAAGCTATTTATATTATAAAAATTCGCCAAAAAGAACAGATTTTAGTTGTGTTTTTCATCTGAGGATGGCGTAACGGCCGAAAAACGACTCGTGTTTATACGATTTTTGTTGTGAAAAGTGATAAAGCAACGATCCCATGTTTTTTAATTAAATTTTTAGTGGAGCATATGTAAAGCCGCAAAAGTAGTATTAAATAAAAACGATTTTTAAGTGTTTTTATGGGAAAATACCGAACGAGTCATATTCTGACTTAATTTGGATCAAGGAGAGTATGTGTAAGTTCATTGATGTGCTGTAACTGAATGAATAGAAAACATGTTGTGATATGTGTGTATAGCTCACATCAGCAAAAATAACATTTGTGTAAATGATGAAAGACAGTTGTTAAGGAATTATAGTTTATATGCTGTCAAGTAGAAAAGGTATCAAACAAGAAAAAGGAAGAACTAAAGATAAAAAGTTCAATTTTACTTGCGTAAACTATACATATTTAATTAAAAATTAAACACAAAATTAGACAAGGGAAGGTCAATATAATACTATAATTGTTGTATTATTTATTATGGGTTCAAAATTCTTACCAAATATAAAAGGTGGTTTGTAAGTTACAAATTTACATGGCATCACATGATTTAATAATATTTAACATCGAAGGATACAACGCAGTTTGATTCTCTTGTATCAGTTAAATCTGCTACAACATTGCTAATTATTACTTACGTTACAGTATTAAGATAATTTTTTTTATTCAATTACTAATCAGTTGAAAAGGTAAGGCTATCTACAAAGTTTGAAAACTTTATCTCTTTGACTTCCTCTGTAGCATATATGTTTATTAGCTAGTAAATAGAAACATTTTACAAGTCGAAAAAAGAGACCCATGCAGGCTGAAGTTTTAAATTCTGATGAAATTTTGCTGGAAGAACTATTTTTTAAGGAGTGAAACCAGCACTGAAAGTTGGGGGTTCCAATCATACTTATTAGGATACTAGCCGTATACCCACCCGATGAAATTTATCATCGGCAACATTTCAGGATGTCAGAAAGCGTTAGAACGGTTACACGAACTGTCGATCAAACCGTCGCTATGACAGTTTCATTGCAGGACAAATACTGTGACTCACAAGTAAAGGTCCCGAGGCCGGACCTATCGATTTCGATGAAACTTAAATATATTGTAGAACACTAAAAACTAAGGGACACGTATTTTTTTTTATCTGCGGAAAAACGGTTTGAAGGGGTGAAATCGCCCTTCAAAAATTGGGGTAAAAATTTAATTTTTCAAATATCTCGAAAACAGTAAGAGATAGAGCAAAAGTTTAAATTGGCGATATTGCTCTTTTTTAAAGAGCTATCTATTGATATGCAATTTGTTCATATTACATCAACAGGGGTGGTTGGGGGTTAAAATTTGGGGGTTAATTTTGCAAAAAGGGGGTGAAAAATAAACAATATAAAAATTTTGTTTACAGATTTGAAATCTACGTCAAAAAATCTAATTGACCTATTTTTGCTCAATGTCCTAATATTAAGTCTAGGGGTAGTTAACTACAGGGTGACTATGTCGAATAGTCGTACAATTTGGGTATTTCAAGAAGTTCTTCTTCGTGGAAAATAGCTTAAGACAATTAGAATAACGTAGAAATGAAATTCTGGAATTCAAAATTGAGTTTGAGCAACATTGGAGAGGGGGTGAGTCACCCTCTTAAATTACATACTAGTTTATATAAACTAATTTTTGCTATTAACACACTGATAGTGGGTAAAATAATGTCACAATAAGTGGTTCTGAAGTTGGACTAAAATGAAATTCTCGAATTCAAAATTGATTTTAAGCAACATTGGAGAGGGGGTGAGTCACCCTCTTGAATTACATACTAGTTCACATACACTAATTTTTGCAATTAACACACTGACAGGGGGTAATAATGTCACAATAGATGGTTCTGAATGGTTCTTTTATTAGGTTTCGTTATTTTAGGTTAGGTTATGTAATTTTCGGTATCGATAATTTTCGATAAGGAAAACTATAATATCCATTAAAAAACAAACCTAATAGAGACCTTACATATGATAGTCCAACTTCAGAACCACTTATTGTGACATTATTTTACCCACTATGAGTGTGTTAAATTAAACAATTAGTGTATATAAACTAGTATGTAATTTAAGAGGGTGACTCACCCCCTCTCCAATGTTACTCAAACTCAATTTTGAATTCGAGAATTTCATTTCTACGTTATTTTAATTGTCCTAAGCTATTTTCCATGAAGAAGAACTTCTTGAAATACCCAAATAGTACGATTATTCGACATAGTCACCCTCTAGTTAACTACCCCTAGACTTAATATTAGGATATTAAGCAAAAACAGGTCAATTAGATTTTTTGACGTAGATTTCAAATCTGTAAACAAAATTTTTATATTGTTTATTTTTCACCCCCTTTTTGTAAAATTAACCCCCAAATTTTAACCCCCAACCACCCCTGCTGATGTAATTTGAACAAATTGCATATCAATAGATAGCTCTTTAAAAAAGAGTAATATCGCCAATTTAAACTTTTGCTCTATCTCTTACTGTTTTCGAGATATTTGAAAAATTAAATTTTTACCCCAATTTTTGGAGGGCGATTTCACCCCTTCAAACCGTTTTTCCGCAGATAAAAAAAAATACGTGTCCCTTAGTTTTTAGTGTTCTACAACATATTTAAGTTTCATCAAAATCGATAGGTCCGGCCTCGGGACCTTTACTTGTCAGTCGAACGGACGGTCCGATAAAATTATGATCAGCTGTCATAGAAAATTTATAATAACTTTACAGTTATAAATTTTCTATGTCAGTTGTTGCATATCTTTAGTGAGAAATGGTGTGTTCTTTCTTGCCTTCTATTTTGACAAAAGAAAACATATAACAATATACATACAATAATTACCAAGTCAACATGACATTTGTAGACGGATTTAATTTTTTGTCGTACGAACAGTCTCAAACATCAACACACACGTTACGACTCAATGTAGTCGTATCCAGTCGTGTCGTACAGTCCATTGAAAAATTCAACGAACCCTGCGACATGATTTGGTTGTATGGTTTGCTCTGCGACCAATACATTCACGATCGAACTTGTCGCATGCGACCGAAGTCCGTAGGACGGTTCGTGCGACCGTTCTAACGTGAATGGCTCACTTTAATTGTTAAAGATTTATTAAATAAGGTATTATTTATTTTAGTAGCCATAGTAACACATGTTTATATACCACTAATTTCAAAAATGACGAATTTCCATACAAATTTTCATCCAGTATTTAATCCACTTAGGGAACGAATTTTCAAAAATCCTTTCTTAGTGCTCATCTACGTTACATAGGTAACTCCTGTGCGAAATTTCATTCCTCTAAATCCAACAGTTTAGGGCAGAGAACAAAGAGAACGAACATTACTATGTTTATACTAGGGAAACGAGCGTAACCACAAAGGATAGAAAATAACCCACCACTATGTTATATATGTGCACGCGGAGTTGTATGTGTTAGTCCGTTGGATGGTTCGTGGTGGTGGAACGTATGATGTACGTATACCACGTACATATACCGTGTTAATACGAGAGGTAACAATATAACAACAATTGAAACATACCCATTGAGTGCTCGCGAACGAATGAGGACTAAGCAGCCTAAGATGCACATAAAAGCACATAAGTGATTGCAGAAAAGAGACAGATGTATTCATTCTATTTGTTCTGTGGTTTAGGGTGTGCGTTGTCAGTCAGTCAGTCAGTCAGTCTTAGAGATTTATTATGAAGATCTCAAGATATAGAGTAGAAATTTAAATTGAGGAAATGGGACCCTTTTGATGATCTATCCACATGGATAGCAGGGTCCGGTTTACAGTAGGTGCTAAGAGGATGAAGATACGGATATATAAAATTTTGAAAATTTGTAAAGTTATAGTCATTTTGAATACGGTAGGGTCCAAATTCAAGTATTATATTTCAAAACTTTAAATGTATTTTTCTTAAAACTACATTTTTCAAGCTGGTTAACATGGTATCTAGAGTTCCATTTATCCAATTGATTTCGAATTTGGCGGGTACCTTTAATAAGTCATGTGGTTTTATAGTAGTAGGGACTTACTACTTTTAAAAAATACAAAGTTTTGAAAAAATCGTCCAAAAAATAATTTTTGAATTTTTTTTATATCTTCTTAAAATATCAATAAATAGACCGTAGAAAAATTGACAGCAAAAATAGTAATTCAGGTTTTTTTATTAATTCTTACAAACTCCTTTGACTCTATCTGTAGACTAGAAGAGTTCCTTAAGTTAGAATATTTAAGTAAATATTAATTTGAATTACTAAATAAAAATAACTTTAAGCAAAAATATTCCATTTTACTTAATTCAATGGAGTTACCATGGACCAAAAATATAACCTCATATGATAATTGTAAAAAATACAATTTCTGCTATGGGCTTTAATGAAATAATTAATGACTAATTTCTTTCCTTTAAGTTATTATAAAATATGTAAAATTAATTTATATTAAATTAGTTTTTGCGAAAATGCGACCGATTTTAATAAATACGCAAAATTTTACCATAATGTATATATCTAGGTAAAATTAAAACTGGAAGGTTGCGTGAGATTAATAATTTAAAATAGTAATAAGACTAATTAACTGTAATAAATTGATTTAATATACTAATAATTAATATTCACTTATCATTATTTTTATGATATATACCATAAGATGCAACAAAACTTTTGCCATAGAATAATTTCTGGAAATTTCTGTAATGAAATTATTCGTGCATGTGATGATTTAATATTGTTTGATGTTAAAACGTGATGATTTTAAAATGATAAAAAATACTCACTTTTTTTAGTGTACTTATTTGTTTAAATTGTAATTTTTATTTAATTTTCTATGATAGAGAATACACTGATCAATGACTATAAAGAACAATTAAGTATTTAATTTTAATGTTTTTAGTGTCCCGTACCAAAATTGGTAAAACAGAACAATTTATGGAATTACTTCGGTGGCCGCCTTCCTATCCCAGACATTTTTGTTTATGATTACTTTATGTAGAAAATTAAAATATCTCACAATTAGAGATAATGGAGGTCCAGTTACAGGCGTCTGGTATAGAAAGTTGGATTTTGTCTTCAAGACTTGTATTCGGAAGTTAAAGCAGAGTAAATTACTTTAAAAAAAAATAAAAAAAAACCTTGTGAAAGTGCTGCCTCTTTAACTCTACCGCCGAAAGCATAACCTGAGAGAAAATTTGAGAAAGATTAGGAACATAGGTAATGAGGTGTAGATTGAACGAAAATTAGTAGGACTGCATTTTCTGATATAATTTCTTTGGTACATGAAGACAAAAAACTCCATGGAAAATTTTCCTATGATGAAGATGTTAATCACTAATTATGTATAGGAATTTTATTATTTTTTTTGCTAATACACTTTGGATAAATGTATATAGAATTATATTTCTTTCTACTATTAACATAAAAAAATTTAAATATACAGGTGATAGCTTTAACTTGCGAATTTTCTATGTATTAGGGGTACCCATAAGTAATCAATTATTTTTACTTACGAAGTTTTGCTTCAGTTTAAATCAAAGTGTTGATTTGTTAATATCTACGCGTTTTAGTGCGTAATACTGTAACACCTGACCTTGACTTTGTGTTCATAATAAAAATTTAAGTTTTTATTACATTAGTGCAAAATGGAGGATAATCAGCGATGTGCTGTGTATGGGGACGTACTGAAGGTCAGTAAGTGCCAGCGTTGGTTTAGAAAATTTCGCAGTGGTGATTTTGACTTGTCCGATAGTGATCGAATAATTCGATAGTGATAGGAATAATTGATTTTGAGCTGCTAAAACCGGCGGAAACAGTTACAGCTGAATTGTATTGCCAACAAATAGATAGATTACATAACGAATTTTTGATAAAACCAGCCAGCTCTTGATATTTTTGAAAAGGTGTCATACTACAGCACGACAATGCCAGGCCTCATGCAGAAAAATTAACTCAAGAAAAATATGGCAGCTGAATTGGCAAGTATTACCACAGCCTCGTTATTCTCTGGACACAGCGCCATCTGACTTTCGTTTATTCCGATCCATGAAACATTCACTAAGAAATGAAAATTTTAAAAATATCGTTGATCTACGAGTTCACCTAGAATAATTTTTTTCGTCAAAATCAATCGAATTTTATAAACAAGGGATTGAAACTGGGAAGGGATTGATGGCAAAAGGTCCTCGATAACGTATCCCTAATATGTATATGATTAATATAAATAATAAGCATGTCTGCAATAAGTTTTAACACTATGAGGCCCGAGCACTTTCACTGTAAACTTCCCCGGAAGCCGACAATATTTTTAAACAAATTTATGTAAACAAGTACATAAAATGATTCCACAGAACACTAAATGCTTCAACATGTACGTGTTAAGCCGCTGCTACACGATGCTACGAACACCTTCTAACATTCGACGTTGGATGGTTCATAGCATCGTGTAGCCGTTGTTCGAACCTACGAGTGTCCAATGTCGAGCGTCAAACGTTCGCATTTGGTCGTGTCCCGTTCGATGTCGGTATTCTTGCACCGAGTCAAAGGGATGCTTCGAACGTTTGAAGGTCAATGTTGGTTACGTTGGTTGGTTCGACTCAGCAGCTGCACGACTCGTTCATGTGAAGAGAGACAACATCAGTGTATAACATTAGAGATCACATAAGACAGATGACATCCTCGTCCACTGAATAAACGTTTGTGCCAACACATTATATAAGAGAGACAACATCAGTGTATAACATTAGAGATAACATCAGACAGATAACAGCGTCGTCCACTGAGTACCAACACATCATCATTCGTATTGGATCAAACATTCGATTCACCGTGTAGCAGATACATTCGTCGCACCAACTATCGAACTTAATTGCCTCAAACGTTCGATCGAATGTTAGAAGGAACGTTCGTAGCATCGTGTAGAACCCGCTTTAGGCAGGTCAAAAAATGGGTACATACATAGTTATTATTTTTGATAAAATACACATATAAATACAAACATAAAATACACACATTCATACGTATGTGGATACAAATATTATTTGTAAATAAAAGATGCAGCCTAGATATTTTGATAATAAAACATATTGTTATGTATATTTATTTATATATGTACAAAAAATGAAAAGTGTCCGGTACATAGTAATACTAATAAATTATTTTTATTAGAATAACATAAAATCCTTTTTATAAGTATGTATTTTTAAGTGTTTTGTTTATTATTCTTAATATTGATCGCGGTCGGCCTCTGAGGACGTTTTGTTTGGTTTCGGATGCCGAAGCCATGGGACAGAAAGTGTTAATATGAAATATTTAGTAATCAAATAAAAACCGAAAATATTTTTCCCTGTTTAATTTTTTCGCAATAAACAATGCATTACAAGTTTGTTATACTATAGTCACGCTGTATACTAAATGATGCGTTTATAGTATTATTCGAAAAAAATAAAAATATGTTTGTTTCTTTTTTAAAAAGACTACGATGTATATATTTGTTTCTTTCTCGCATCTGTATTAGCAAATGAATAATTTCTGTATATTAATGCTATTTATTAAACAGATAGTTTGATAATTTTTTTAGAAAATGAGTTTTAGGATTTAAGAAGAAGAAATAACTGATTATAATATATATGTTAAAATACCTATATATTACAGTTTCGGTACCCAAATAAGCACAAATTTTGCTAAGACTTTGTTAACGTATCCATAAGATAATAGGATTTATATACTTAGACCATTTTAACCTATTAAAAAAAAAACATATTTGCCATCGATATTTTTGCCTCTTTCTGGTAAACGTACTAGACAAAAATCCAATCATTTTGAAATAGAGAGTTATGGTTTATTCTCATTTTATTATTAGTTATCGTGAAAAAAACGTGTCTGTATGTGGTGTGTTAAAAACAATTGATGGTACGGAATATCAAGTTTGTTCAGTACGAATTGCACTTGACTGATTTTTTTTATGAGTGTAAATTTTAAAATTTTTCTTGATCCTGTACGAAAATAAATATGAATACACGGAATAAAAAAATTACTGATTTATAAAGAATCATGAGATCGAGTTGCATGCATACAAAATTAAAATCTTTCGAATTAAGAAGTATGTTTAAATTTGTCATGTATTGGTAGAGAGAAGCATAAATAGGGAGTGAAAATTTGGGATGGGTTATACTCCAGAAAATCTTACAAAGAAATGATACAATATATATTTCATCGAATTTTGTTTCACCTGGTATTTAAAATTAAAAGTTACACATTAGATAAACTGTATTAAATTATTCACTTGTAAATTTTTACATGGAGTCAATTTTGCAAAATATTTTATTAAGTATAAAATTAGTTAAATTAATAATTATTTTCAAGCAACCTTCATATAATAATAATAATACTATGATCTTTATTTATAAATGGTTCTAAACTATATATATATATATATATATATATATATATATATATATATATATATATATATATATATATATATATATATATATATATATATATATATATATATACCACCAGATAAGTTTTTAATCTTTTTGAGACGAGTGTCTGATTAGGATCCTTGAACTCCATAGGTACCACATTATAAATTTTAACAATCATATTCATCATGATGGAATTTTGGACAACAGCTTTGGTTGTATTTATATTTCGGATTTTGTTTCGTTTTCTCGTATTATAGTCATGATTGAAGTACGAACCTTCAAATACAGTTGGAATATTTTTAGTAAATTTAGCATATTCATAGAAATATAAACCATATAGGGTCAAAATATTATATTTTCTGAACAATGACTTGCATGGAAAACAACTATTAACACGAGCTAAAGCGCGAATGTCCTTCTTTTGTGTTCTAAATAGATTTATGCACATGCTAGAGTTTCCCCAGAATATTATACCGTATCTTAATATAAACTTAATCGTACTGTGATATATATTAATTAATGCATCAGAAGGCACCACTAGTTCAAGTGACCAGAGTAGATATATGTATGTTACTGTTAACTTTTTTTTTTATCAAATATTCTATATGGCTCCTCCAGTTTAATTGTTTGTCTAGGTATATTCCTAATACCTTGACTGTGTTTTCCAGCTCTATATACGTACTTCCAAAGTCAGACATATCTATCTATTGTTGGTCCAATATTATTTATCTGAAGAGCTTGCGTTTTAGTAAGGTTAATGGCCATTTTCATTTATCCATTTTGAGATATCTCTTAAAGAATCATTAACATTCTCTAATAACGGGTGGGCCAAATAAGACCTACCAATGTTAAACACAAATAACTCTTTTATTTTTTGATATAATTATTTTTTTCTTTTTGTAGGTTATAACTGAATTCTTGGTTTATTATGGAACCATACAGTACAAGACAACAGGTTAAAATTATCGATTTTTTCTATTCTTGTCAACAATCAATTGTTAAGACGGGGCGTAAATATCGACAATATTTTAATTCAAGATCGTCCCAATCTTTAAATATCGTAGTCGTTGTTGGTGGTCTTGCGGTAGCAGTGTTTGCACAATAGGGTATTTTCCAAATTTTTGAAAACTGCTTATATTTAAAGATTGGTACGATCTTGAATTAAAATATTGTCGATATTTACGCTCCATCTTAACAATTGGTCGTTGACAAGAATAGAAAAAATCGATAATTTTAACCCGTTGTCTTGTACTGTATGGTTCCCTAATAAATTTCCAAGAATTCAGCTATAACCTAAAAAAAGAAAAAAATAATTATATCAAAAAATAAAAAATTTATTTGTGTTTAACATTGGTAGGTCTTATTTGGCCCACCCAGTAGTTGCTCGTAATCTTTGTTACTGAATGTAACACTAGTGTCGTCCACAAATAAAAATATATTATTCATTTATCATACTCGAGATAAATCATCCATATAAATTAATAATTATAAAGGCCCGAGAACGTATCCTTGCGGAAGTCCCCGAACTACTGGCTTCAATTCAGAAAAGACATATTTGTCCTTCGTTTACCATTTTACTTTTTGTACTCTATCTTCAATATATTATTTTATTAATTGAAGCGGAAGTCCTCGAACTCCTAAATTTTTCAATTTTGTCATTAGAAGTAAGCTATCAATACAGTCAAAAGCCTTAGTTAAGTCCAGAAATATACTCAAGATACTTATATAAACGTTGTTCTAAGCGTTACACACATTTGCATAGAGTTGTTTAATTCGATTGTGCTGGAGGATTCATTCCAACTTCACGTTAATTTCAAATCAGATATTATGAAATTCTTGGCTATATTTGTATTTCAATAACATGTCTAATTTTCATCCCTTGAGATCTTATCGTAGATAGTTAGATATTCATACTGACAATTTTAAGAGCACTGTAATTTGCGAGACATTTTGAGATCCCAGGGCTCTGGAGAATATTTCTGAATTCACATTAATTTATTTCGGAATCTCTATAATATTTGAGAAATATTTGGATAAGATCCGTTTGATCATTTTTTGAAGTTTTTTTGGGTCCGCAAAAGCTCACGGGGGAATTTTAGCCTCATGTCCACTTTTTCCAGAATCTCAGTACTATTCGAGAAAAATTTTGTCAAGATCCGTTCAGCCATTTATTTTGGGTTTCTTTGGAGAGCCAAATATTTGGTAACGATACGTCCAGTCGCTTACTTTTTTGAGGGTTCTCAGGTCTTACAGGATAACTTTAACTTTGATCGTTTTTTTTTTTTTTTTTATTCGTATACCTACCAATTTTACCTATAATCTTGTTTCATCATTTTTTTGATACCTGCGACCGTTTTCTCGAAACTACTGAGGACAGATAAGTAAAGTCCATGTTTCATTTTTAATATCAATATGACCGAGTCCGGCTCGATGAAAATTTCACCTGTATGGAATTTGCTGAGAACAGCAGGCGTGCCAGTTGATGATAACTGGACAGTCCAGTTGTTTATTTCTTTATAGAATACAAATTAGTAATATTTTGCATAATAAATAAGTAATTTCATAGTAGTCGTAGGTACAAATATTATTGGTGGTATCTATAGAAATATTTATTAAATACTAATTCCAAAATTATTTTTTTTCCGAATACTTAGCAACTATTTAAAATTTGTATGATTTTTTTATAAATCGTCCATAGATTGCTGTATACAGTAATAAAAAGTTGATATTTTACGGTTTTTCGTAAATTTCGACGGTTAGACAAAAAATTTTGCAAAGCCCGTTCTTAGCGAGCGCCTATGATCCAATAGGGTCCTACATGTCAAATTTCAAGTTTCTAGGTATTATCGTTTTGGAGATTTCTTGATATATGAGTGAGTGGTATTTCGCTTTTATTATATAGATTATAATTCTTGAAATATATGCTTGTATTCACATTAAACATAAAAAGTGCGATATACCTGCATACACAAAACACGAGTGCTCTCTGATCCGAAAAATGTCCGATACCTAGTAATCATCATCAAAGTTACAATTTAAACATATAAAAGATAGCTTGTTTCCTTGAATACAAGATCTGAATTTATACTAATTACCTCCAGAATTATCATTCGAGTAGGATCGGCTACGGAACAAGCAAAACCATTATTTTACTTCACTAGAGAAAAGACATATGTAGCACCACTTAAGTTTGACAAGCACTCCCATACATTCACACACACATACATACGAACACTTTTGGGAATGTCACGAAAAAGATTGGTAGCCTCGGAACAAGAAAATATGCTGTTATTTGGATTTTGAAATCGGGGTGAATACAATGACTTTTTCAATAATTTATTTGGCTCTAACCTAACTATCGTGTGTATAAATTTCAGCAAAGTCAGATTGGTGGAAGGTGTCTTAAAAATATATAAATTCAAGTAACAATAATACCCCCCGTGATTTGGATGACTGACTATGGTATTTCTATGCATATTTTGACGCTGAGTACAAATCGGGGGTCAAAAAAATTTTATACCCCTTAAATTTTGGTATAGAGCCACAAATATTCCTTAAATAGGTGTAAAGTTATGATTATGAATATGGCAATATGAATGGGCACTTTCCCCATATGAAAGGAATATGAATAAAATCTCTCTGAACATAGATTTACGTAATGACAACTTCTAGTTTACAAGTACATCTGTAGAGTCAATCTTTCTGGTTTTAAGAGGTTTTCTATTATTTCTTTTGAATTTGGAGTCGTTTCAACCCCTTAAACAAATAAGGTCATTGAAAATACGCAGCACATTGAGAAGAGCAATTGAGGGTTACTCTCCTCAGTGTGCTGCGACCAATATGGAATAGAAACAATAAAAATTTGCTCTCTTATATCTTCCACCACTTCCGACCAGTAGAAGGTGATTTTCACCTCTTTAAGGAATTAATACTTGGGCTATGTTCATCCTATATCATCTTACCCTTGCATTCTTAGGAGTTTGTAAGCAGAAGCTTCCATAGAGTAAACCTATAACTAGAGAGGTACAAAAAGGGGTGTAAGGGGTGCCAGTCCAGTCGGTGGGTGTTACACTCATATTTGAGCCTTTGGAAATAATATACGGACACGAGGATTGTAAATAAATGCCTATTCATATTCCTTTCTGTAATGATATTGATATTCATAACTTTACACCTATTTAAGAGATATTTGTGGCTCTATACAAAAATTTAAGGGATATGAGAATTTTTTTGACACCGGATTCGCACTCAGTGTCGAAAATTCATAAAGATACCATAGTCAGTCATCTAGATTTCGACCCTGGCTTTTTTTCGTGGCGGAGTCTTATTGTTACTTAACCGGAAATTATACTTATTTAAGACACCTTCCACCAATCTGACTTTGCTGAAATTTCTACACACGATAACTATGTTAGACCCAAATAACATATATTTTTTTTGGTAGGTGTCACTAAAGGGGCTGGTCTAAAACACGCATCCTCAAAAATTCAATTATCTTGAATAGTTTTGAATAAAAATAATTTTAAAGTTAAGGGTTTTTACCGCCATATCTTTGACAATAGAGGGGGTAGAGGTTTAATACCCATATTTTCGAACATTACTCACCATAATCAACGTTCATGAAAAAGAATAGCCGAAAAAGCCGCTGGGCCGAAATCCCATATGCTTACTCGGCGAGACTCTTTTTTAAAAAGTTTATATTTATAAAAAGAGGAAATTGATAATGCGGTAAAATTTGAAGAAAATACAATACAAGATTGAATATGTTACTGTATAAAATAAATTCAGCTTCTTTTAGATATACACTGGTCGCAACGTGTCCGTATTCAATCACTGATGACAAACAGCAATCGGACGTACTTCATGTGTTCGTGTATAGGTAGTTTGGCGGAAATTGGCCTGTTAATACCTACCCCCGTTAATACTAGCGCCTGTCTCCCCTACTTAACTACGGCTGTCATCAGCTTTTTAACTATATGAGGGTGTAAATGATATGTGTTTTAATTTTACGTAATTTTTAAAGGAAATTTTTCACTGAAATTTCTACATTCAGAAGGTTCATACTTTATACATATTCGATACAGACACTTTTTCGACACTTATTTATTGGACGAATTACGTATACGGGCGTAAGAATAATAATAAAATGTTGAATTTCAAAAAAATGTTTATTTGGATTCCTCTAGCCAGAGAACCCAATGTTAACAGGTGTTTGAAACGCAGGTGGCCGTATCCTTTGGTGTTAAAACGGTAATAAACAGTCATCTTAACTAATTATATTTTTAAAACAAAATGAAATTTTAATAATATATATTAAACTAATTTAGAAATTAATGAAGATTTGTTTTAAATGTCATGGTCCAGAGATGTTTGGCTGTATAATTAAATATTCAAGAGAAAACTTAATAACAAGACGAAAATTATAAATTCTTACCAAAAATAAATTTTGGGCAAATATAGTCAAGGTAACAAAACTATTTATGTATTTGCACAAAAGGTAACAAAATAAAAGATTACGGCGTAAAATTTAAAATTCAATGGTAGTAATGAGTAAATTCAATAAGTAATTATTTTATTTTTAGTAGCTGTAACAAGTTTAAGCTGATGATGACGTTCATAGCAAATAAATGTCATTTAAAATGTATGGAATATTAACTTAATTATGACATATTGAAAGATAATTATCAATAACAGTTTCAACAGTTTAATGAAATTTAGATACGAACAGGCTATCGTTTGCATGAAATTGCCAAAAAGTGCTTTCTTCAATAATAAAATAGATTCTTGAATGGAATATTGGGTTTTTGAATAAAAAATAAATATCATTTTTTTTGTTTTATTTCAAATCTATATCATAAATAATATTGACAATCGATACGAAAACTTTTTTAAAAATGATATACAGTGTAAACTCCATATAACGAAATTGAAGGGACCGGGTATTTTATTACGTTATAAAGAGTTTTCGTTATATGGAGAGTAAAAGAAAACAATATAATTTTACGAATAAAACTTACGAATTTAGTAAGTGGTTTTAATTTTGACTGAATTAAATGACACTTTTTCGTCAATACACAAACTCTATCTTTTACTCGCCATGTTTACAGTTAAATAGTTTGAAAGCAAGTAAGAATATGATAACATAAAGACAGCAATAAGACAGTAGTACGGAAGTACAGTAGGCAAAAACATGTGTTAGGCAATTACAACAAACAAATAAACGGATTTCTAAGAATCCCTTTGTGCGTACAAAATATTTACGACTCTGTATCACTATTTTGTTTGAAATTCAGTGAAATAAAATTTTTTTTGGCTTAAAAAATGACGCATTTTTAGCTATTGAGAGTGGCTATTTCGTTATAAAGAGTGTTTAAATATACGAATGATAATGTAAACCAAACAAACCTTTGTAATTTCTACGTTTTAGGGAGTTTTTCGTTAAATAGAAGTTCGTTATATAGAGTCTACACTGTATAATAAATAATAAATTAATTAAAACTTGAAAAATTTTGAAAAACATCATTTGATCAAAAACAGCACTACAAAAGATCGCGATGTCTGTGACGTCATAAAGGTAATATGTCAAAAGTGTCAAAATTATTAAAATTTAGTAGGAAAAATTGTTGGTGGTTGTTTCATTGATTTCGACGTTCAAAATCTTGAGGGACATTTTTTCTGGATTTATTTTTGCGTTGCTATCACAAAGTGGTACAAAACAAGCTCGATATTTCTTTAGTTTCGATATTTCGACAGTGGTGTTTAAAGCAATATTTTGGATAGAAATAACAATTTCACAGCAACAATAATTTCATAGTAACAATAATTTCATAGCAACAATAATAGTAGGAGAGCTACTGGCCGATTTGCGATGGTCATTTCAACAAGCCTTAAATTAAGAGGATAGGGTCTTGAATACTTTCCATAGAAATTCAGTTAATGCAAGCCTATTTGGCCGGGTTGAGTCATTCTCAACGTTTAAAGTTGTGGTAATTTTCATAATTATTTTGCCAATTATTAAAATATTTTGTATCCATGGTAATATGATTTCTTATATAACTACAGAAGATTAAACGTAAATAAATTAATTTTGTTATTTTAAATTATTTAAATAAATATGAGTCAGGACAATAATAATGAGAAACTTTTCATAAAAACAGTGTAATCTCTTATTCGTAATCTCTCTTCTTTTTAAATCACATTATCATTATACACAATATTTTGATATTTGTCAAAATAATTATGAAATTTATCACAAATTTAGATTGTTCTGGCGGTACCTTGGTGAAGCGAAAACATTACCCGAACGTCTTTTATTGATAAAAAATATTCTTAAGTTTCAAATATTAAAATTCCAGAACTGTTACTTTATGTAAATTGGGCCTTATTTTCTACATTCTTTAAACGTTAAGGATGACTCAACCCGGTCGAATAGGCTTGCCAGAACTGAATTTCTATGTAGAGTAAGTATCCGAGATACAATCTTCTCAATTTAACGCGTGTTGAAATGACCATCGCAAATCGTCCAGTAGCTTTTGGTCTATAACCTATTTGAAAATGAAAAGACACTAATGTAGCTATGTTCAGGCCATATAACCTTTATTACGTCACATAAGCGCTCGGAAACTATCGACCTGTTATCGGTTCTAAGTTTAAAAATTTATTTTTAATTTAATATAACTTCTTAATTATTACGTTTAAAAAAAAAAAAATAAAAAAAGTTTTCTTATAAAACTTATATATTATGATCTTTCCGTTTATGACAAAAAAATTTTTCTTCAAAAACCTAATTGCCTGATCCAATCTCCTAAACTTCTTAAGAAGTTAACTTCTTTCAGAAAAAGCAGAGTGTTTGTTATGTAATTCTTTAGGCTTTGATTAATCATACTTTTTTTAATAATTATTACAAATTATATTTATCCTGATTAGCTGGAATACATTCCCGGTATTTCAAATTCTTGTAAAACAGGCTAATTACCAGTGGACAATAGCAATGACCATGTTAACATTGCAATGAGAGTTAATTTTGGCGAGAAATATATAGGATCGTCAATTTAATCAACTTAGCCAACTTAACTAAGGTTGAATTTAATGTGATTTTTTTCCACTATAATTTTTTACATGGTATCAATTAATTTTAATATTATAAGTACTAGGAATTTTAATAGAAAAATGCATACATATAATATGCAAGCACGTATCAATCTGTTTAAATTTTTTAGATGTTTACTATACACTATAAATATTACAATATTTTACAATTATTTTAAGTATGCTTACCGTAGACAGGGATGAATCGGGACAGGCGGGTGAAAAGGGACAAAATGAAAAATGTTATTCATGAGCTTAGTTTAAAAATACTAGACGTAAATGCAAACATATATATTTCTTAAACTATAGGAAAATAATTTTTCTTTCGGGTAACAATAGTGACTAAGCTTGAAGTTGGATAAAAAATATTCAAAAATAAGTTTAGATTGACTTCAAACCGTGCTATTTTTTGTTTCTTAAAACATTATCTAAAGATTAATTATTTTCGGGCTCTTATGAATAAATTGTTTTTAATCGAGAATTTAGTTATTTGGAAACATACCTGAAAAACGAAGACTGCAAACTTTTAGTTGGAGGTTAGTAGGGACGGAAAAGGTGTGGATAGGGTCAGTGTACAGGTTAATAAGAACGTTATATCAAGTATAAAGGGACGAATGTGAGGTGAATAGAAATGGATGAAGTATGTATTGGAACATAGAACAGAGCACTTTCAAGGTTATCAAGTCACTCGATATTTTTATAACCACATTCAGCATAACATTTTTATACTTTATAAACTTTAGATTTTACGTTTACTGCTACAGAAAATCATTAAGTAATACTTTTTTTTTGGATGTATAAATACAAAAAAATCAACTTTATATTATATTTGAATTTAAATTTTGGGCGGCCCTGCGGGTCGTCCCCATTCACCCTTTTATCGTCTCTTTTGACCCCAATTTTTCATAAAGAAATTATATAATTTTTGTTATTTTTTCAAAAATCATTTTCAAAATTTTTTGGATACTGTGATAAAGTAACCATCCTGGCGTAAATTTTTAATATATTAAAAACTAGGTACTCATAAAATTAATACAAAAGAATACGGTGTGAAGTCTGAATTCGTGTCTATTCATCCCTGTCTACGGTATGCATAATAATATTCTTTCCAATATGAAAATTATTAATAAATGAATTGCAAGTTATATTATTAGTCAATGGCATTATTAGCAAATTAAAATGTGTAATATAATAATAATAGTATAGCCCCAAATGAAGGTTACTGTGACCCACTTGGGGTCCAAAACACTTATGTTGCCATTAATCATTATTGAACGATTGAATGATGAACAAAATCATTTCTTTCAATAATACTTAAAAAAATATAAATGTACATAATACTCGTATAAAGATACACGAGTACTGATAGAATATTATATAGTAACATAAAGGATCTTTGAGTAATAATTATTATATCTACATGTGAAAATTCATTTAATTTAAGAGATCAAAATACCAGTTTCAAAGTAAATTTTATATAAATAAGTCGCAAGTCGAAAAAATTTTCTATTTAAGGGGCGTTAGTAGTCAAGATTGGCCGAAACCAGCAAATCCATCCCTCCATCCGATTTTTTGAGCGACCTCGGATGGAGGGAAACCCTATCCAGGCGGTTCTAGAAACCTCCGGCGGTGGGCGGAGGAATGTTTTGGTCTCAAATCTAACCGAACCCAGCGAAATTTTGTCTAACCTAACGGCACCTAAGGAAATTTTGTCTAACCTAACCGAACCCAAGAAAATTTGGTCTAACCCAACGGGACCTAAGAGAATTTAGCATTACCTAAGAACTCAAGATTTCCCTAATAGATGGCGCAGTCACCTTTGAGCTCTGTAAATTCCAAGTTTCATTACTAGATGGCGCTGCTAGTCTGGATACTAGCGATTCCTGTGCGTAAGTTTGAAAAATTGTCAATAGATAGCGCCGAAAATCTTTTTTGATAGGTAAACGAACCGTTAAAATATGGTGTTGCTCGTCTGAACCACCGCGAACTTTGTACCTAGATTCAAAATTCCATGAAACGATGACGCAGCAACAGACCCGACGAGAGGGTAGGGTAGCCGGTGTTCCAGCCCCGGGGCCCGGACTGTAAGAGGGGGCCCGTAGTTGTCGTTAAGGGGCTCAAGAAAAATTAAAAAGAACTTTCTTTTTGTTCGTCACATTTCCTGGGGGAATTTTTTTTTAAAAATGTGGTTTATTCCTGGGGCCCGGCATTTGTCACCACGGCCCTGCGCAGCAATCATCTAATTCTGAACACATAATCGAAGCAGTGCTAACAGGTAGCATATAAGGTTTGATATTCTCATAATTTGAGCTTTGATTTCTCATAATCAAACAGGTTTAAACTCGTATAAATTGTCAGCTGAAGTCATCACGCTATTTTTCGGCTATAAGAGATCGTAGCATAACTTTTCAATCACAATTTGGTTCGAAATTTTAGTGAAAAACATTAAATCTTATTGTTGTACAAAAATTTTTCAATCGTGTTAAAAATTTATTATTGCGAATCCATTGCTACTGGTGCTTTATTTGGAGATAGGGACTTAGTGCAACAAATGATGTCAAATTTTATGTCTGAATTAAACAATCTTGGTTCCATCAAACGGTGGATTAAACTTTCTGATATGGAGATTGGAAAAATATATAAAATAATGGGTGCAAGTCAGCTACCATTAAAATTCGATTCATCGAAACTGAAGACAGTTTTGAAATTAGAAATTGGATACATATCATTCCCGGCGATATCGACAATTAAAATGAGCAGATGTTCGCGTGGCTGCACAACAATCCACAAATGGGTATCATAAATAATGCACCAATCGGACTAACTCATAAATTGCAATTCAAAACATTGGATCCTCTTGAAATCGCATTTCAAAAAGTTGGATCTTCTTGAAATTTGTAAATTAAGAAAATCTTATTATTGTTTACATGTTAAAAAATGATTATTGTGTACCTAATTTTTTTAAACTATACCCATCTTTTGATTTACACCCATCCCTAAAAAGTAATTCAAACTAATTTTTAATATTATACCTTAAATTGATGATATTTAATACCACAATAAATATTACTCAGCTAAAAATCGCTGTTACATATAAATAAATATCAATATCAATATACAATTAACCGACAATATTAATATACAATTAACCGACACTTATACATATAATATGTAAAAATGCTGGTTCGACGTTGATAAAAAGAATCTCTTGTATTTTTTAAATTGGAAAAGCATGATATAATTGAGCCAGTGTTAAAGTATATATACAATGATGACGAAGACAGCTATGAAAAAACATCTGCTAGCGACAACGAAGCTATTGCCCACCTCCCTCATTTTTAAGCTACAATTTCATGCTATTTCGACGTTTTCGAAGATTGTACCACTCGCACAGGTCACCCAAATAAACCTAGAGGGCTGAAATTTTGTATTCGGATTGAGTTAGTATCAAGGGGGTACCTTTTGGGGATCTCGACTTTTAACCACTACACCCACCATTTTTATAACCAAAAGAACATGATTTTTCTTGTTTTTTAACAGTTTCGTTCGGGTCAAAATCTCCCCAAATAAACCTAGAGGGCTGAAATTTTGTGTACAGGTTAAGCTAATAGCCAGACACTGTTTTTTGGAGGTGTCAACTTTTAACCCTTACCCCCACGATTTTTACGCCAATATTTCCTTAATTTTTTTGCTTGTTTTCTAACACGCCTAGAGACTCTCTAAGGTAACCTAGAAGGCTGAAATTTTGTACGTGTATTCAGTTAGTATCCAGCTAGTACCTTTTAGGGAGTCCACATTACTTTTCCCTCCACTTCTTCCATTTTTACATCGGAATTGAATGCTATTGTTAAATGTGTTTTAAATGCATTATTTTTATTCTAAATACAAGAAGGGGAATAGTAATTTTAAAAAATTTAAAAAAAGTGAATTTACTTTTATAACAAATGAAATACATACATATTAAGTAATTTAAAAATGTTATTAAAGTCACTGTTTATTTATAAATTAGGAATTTTGGAATTTTATTATTTATAAAATAGAAATTTTGGATTTTTTTGGAAAGAAAAAATATCTGCATAAAAGCCTTCCAGTTTACTATTTAAGTTCCTTTTTTAATATTTAAAAATAAAACACAAAGGCAATTGGCAGATAAGCATGGGTAGGAATGCCCTCGTACGAATTGTGTTGGCTTTTTCCCTGTTAACTGCTATCGGCACAAAGTTGAAATTTACTGAGATTCAGCCCTTAAAAACTTAAAACCTTTTTTTAAAGCCCCGATCAACCGGACACTCATCATCAGTTTTGAAACCACCAAAATGATAAATCGCTTGTGGACTTTCAATTACATCTCGCTTGTAGACACTCAATACCGAAGATGAAAAGAAAAATTCGACTTCCGTGATGGGGCTCCGCTGCTCACGGAGTTTTTATTTATAAAATAGAAATTTTGGATTTCTTTGGAAAGAAAAAATATCTTCATAAAGGCCTTCCAGTTTACTATTTAAGGTTCTTTTTTAATATGTAAAAATAAAACTCCTTTTCTCCTGCGTACTGCTATCGGCACAAAATTGAAATTTACTGAGATTCAGCCCTTAAAAACTTTTTTTTAAAGCCCCGATCAGCCGGGCACTCATCATCAGTTTTGAAACCACCCAATGGCAAATCGCTTGTAGACTTTCAATCACATTTCGCTTGTCGACATTCAATACCGAAGATGAAGCGAAAAATTCGACTTCCGTGATAGGGCCCTGCTGCTTACGGCGTTTTTACATTTTGGGACGGATCGTAACCAGTTGACCTCCCTCCCGACAAAGGACCCTAGTTTTTTCATACCAAATTACCAAATATTGCTTTCAAGTAATTTTTTTTTATATATTTTGAAAATAATGCACATAGGTACATATATTTATTCGCATTTGGTATTATTTTTGAAATTTTGTTTTTCAAAAATAGATAATTCTTAGAAATTTTCAATTGAAACTGTGTTTATTTTATATAAAATATGAAAATTTAATTGCATTTTGGTCCTTAGTTTTAAAAATTTATGTATACAGATTAATTTACAAACTAATTTAAATATTTACATTCGTAACAGGGCGCCGTGGCTTAGTTGGTTAAAGCGCCTGTCTAGTAAACAGGAGATCGTGAGTTCGAATCTCGCCGGTGCCTACTATGATATATTATTTTATCGTTTTCATGAATAGTAAGTCATGAACTTAATGGTGAGATTGTAATTGTACAACGAAATGTCAATTTTCTTTCCTAAAAAATAAATTTTCATATTTAAACAATAGAATATGCACTTCTTGCGTTGAAGAGCTCGCGAGGATTTTGCACCCCCGTGCTTTTTAAATTAAAATAATCAAAAAAGTTAAACAAAAATTATGTACAGGCGTGGAGGATAAATCAGAAACTTGTTGAATTTCTTTGACTCAAACTAGGGCCCATTTTATTTTCGTTTAATAGTTAATCTCCGTGAGATGGCATCAGCTTTAAATTTTTCAATGAAACGTAAAAAGTTAATATTTTTTCCATATTGATTGAGTATTGATTTTATATTTTATTTCCACTTTTAAATTATCATGAAATGTTCTATATTCAAATATCTGTACATCCAAATTCAATGCACAATCGATATTCGCTGGAAAAATGTCATGTGTCATGTCCAATTTAAAATTTCAAAATTGATCTCATTGACTGAAAGTACCTATATATTTCGAGGATTTAAGTTTCAGAATTTCTTCCCAACCCTTTTCGAGAGATCCCTGACCAGCACACAGACTGTATATAAAATAAAGAATTGGTCCGATAAGACCCATATGGCCATATTTAAATTTGGATCTGGGTGTCATGCAATATGATACAATTAATACTTGAACTAAGAAATTTGCAAAGTGTATTTATTAATGATATACTATTAAAGCTATTCTCCAGTTAAAATGTCACTCGACTCAGATTTTTGTAATTTAAATAGGAATAAAAAATTTGTAAAAAATACCACTTTTTATAAAAGAGGTATTTTTCGCAAAGTAATGTTTTATTTGGTAACAGCAAACATTCTTAAATATAACTCCTTAAAATCTATAATTCTAACTACTTAATATTCAGTATTTACTACTCTCTTTAAATTTACCAATCTCAAGGAGACTTCGACTATGATATTATATGGTATTTTATAAAAAGATACAAGATCTATTTATTTTTACACTGTTGTAGTAACACTACAAAATACTAACCTTGATTGCATATATTAACAAAATAAAATCTGATTAAATCATAATAATATCAATTTTTATAAATAATAAGTCCAATAATTAATAATAAATAATGAATGAAAACAGTTAAATTACAAACAAAAAGTAGGTAAGGTAACTTATGGTGTAAACAAACAAACAATCCTTAACTTAAAATAAATATACAAATTCCAAATATACTATATATGTAAGTAAATATGAAACAAGGTAAAACGTATTCAAATACAGAGTTTTATATTTGATAGAAAACTAATTGATTGGGTCAAACAGGTTAGACAAATTTTAATATATTAATTTGAGATTATCACATTTATTTTTGAATAAATTATATATTTATCTCTTTTTTATACCAATTTTAGCCAAGATCTTGGAGGACACATTCTAGGTTACCATACACATCCACATAGCGGTTATAAGTTGTCGTCTTATTGATACGAAAAGCAAACTACATGGAGAGAAAACTTTTTGAAAAACAAAATTACTATGCTCTCTTATAATGCGTGCGCGATCGACGACCAAAGTAAAATAGTATTTTACAATATAAGTTCGGTAAGTTGCTTTTACTGATCGAGAAAATGTTGCGGAAACGAGACCCGCAGGGTCGAGTTTTTGCAATTTTCGAGATCAGTAAAGGCACTTAACGCATCGTGTATTGTATAATATTTTTTGCACGATCGATTTAAAATAATTAAAGAATAAAAATGTAGTAAATAAAAAATAAAATTCAGATAATATGTATAGGTGAAATTTATATTTCTATGTTATCACATAGAATGCCATGATTAAATATTATAAATTTTTATATTAGCAACTATACGAATTTTTGTAGTGACAATTGACAACTATATTTGTAAATAAAAAAATTAAGTGTCAATATTTAATTGGTGTGAATATTATTTTGAATTTTCTATTAAAAAAATTGGGAAAAATAGTTTGTTAAACTATAATATTAGTGAGAATAATGAAATTGATGAAGAATTTTAATTTTGGCTGCAAATTTATTCTCGTAAAATGAAGGGAAGATTATGAAAACCACAGAAAACTTTAATGATTGAACGACCTGTTGAAATGTCAATAAAATATGAAGACTAATGCCAACCATAATAATAATAATAATAATAATAATAATAATAATAATAATGTGCAAACTAGTGAAAATTTTCATATTAATCGATTTATTTTCCTAACTGTTCAAATTGTACTTTTAATTTTGAATATAAATAAATAATTACAATCATTTTTGAGCTAATTTCACTTACCACACTCCTATTCACTTACCACGCATCTATTTCACTTACCGCACTGTTATTTTTTGGTTTCCATGGATATAAACAAACGTTCGGGAAATGTAACTTACCAGCATTGTCAACAGCATCGGTAAATGCATGAAAATACACGATCGTGCAAAAAATATTTTACGATCATGTAAATATTATTAAATTGAAACGTAAAAAGTATTAGTCATGGCTTCATAAAAATTGCTGTGCTAGCATGGTAAAGTTTAATGTGCTAACACAACTTCTATCACACTCTTATGCATATATGTTATAGTTTAATTCTTGTTGTCGTACTCTTTCATTTGCGCATCTGACCCGCAACCTTATGTTGGTTGGGCTGCACGCACTGAGGAACAATATACGTATTTAAACCTGCTTCGAAAAACTTCGAAGATTCCGGATGTTTTCCGACCTTCGATTGTTTATGATGCATATAAAAATGATTGGCAACAATATACATATTCTAATACTGAAGATAGTGAAGTTACAAAATGATGAATTAAACGGTGACAGTCCGTCCGGTCCGTCCTGTAAGACAGTGTAATGAATACTGCTTTCTGCCTGTAAGACAGTCTAATGAATCAGGGTGCTTGATCCGACCAAGTTGGTCGTTACACCACTCATCAGCCTGGCTATATGACTTGCATGTATGAGTGGGGTACATTTCAACAGCGTTGATAAGGTTGATACCTTCTTTCTCTTTCTTTCTACTATTAGCAGATAGCATTTGAATAATTATAAGACGGCATGGTAATGCTGTCTGGAATGGAACTATTTACTGCGCTGTTTTACAAATTTTACGGAGCTAATATTGCGGAAAGAATATTCTATCCTTTAAATTTTCTACGATTAATTATAATTTTTATATTTTTACCGTACAAAATTGAATATGTTCGGCTTTTACACGTCGATTGTAGTGCTGAGCACAGTAATTTTTCTATGGATTTTCTCTCCGTGTACGATGAAGGATAATGTGTGACTCGGATTCCTTGAATTAAGTTACTCAAGAGAAATATTTATTTCGGTCTGCATCATGTTTAAAGCTCGAGTAAGCTTTATAATTTTTCGTTATGTCAGATTGGTATATGATAAAAATGTTTAAATAAAGAGGCAAAAAATAATCATGCGTATAAGAAAACTTTTTTTTTATTTATCAGCTACTAATTTCGAACTTCTTTAAAATATTTCTCTAATGTGAAATTAAACAACTTTAAATGGAAAAGTTTGTCTTACCTATCTTAATAACAAACAAAACTGTACCAAACGTATGAACCACATTCCAATACTGAGTTCCGAGAACATCAGGATTGCTGATTTTAGTGCAATCCTGGGCTTCTATGAGGGACTGAGCATTAGCCAATCACTCTTGGGTGCCGTGGGGTACAATGGACCCCTATTTGGTGGCCTACGTGCAACGGGGGCTTTGAATCCCAACGAACTTACAGCATTCATTTATTCATTCATGAACTAGATAGTAAATTCGTACTAGTTCTCCCCATAGTTAATTTCGATAATCGAGAGTTTATTTTATAAGTGTCTTGATGACGATAATATACGCTGTGAAAATTAAGTTGGCTGACTCCTTGGAATTTTGCTTCGCCGAAGGAGTTTTGCGTTGCAGAATACAGCACGTATAAGAATTGGAGAAGTAACTTGGACATACTCTATGTGATTATATCGATTTCCAATTTAATTCAAAGTGATACTGTGGAAATGGTTGTCTCATGACCAGACCCGATGAGAGGGCGGAGTATTTGGGGCTGCAGCTCCGAGGCCCGAACTTTAAGGGGGAGTCCGGAAATAAGTAAAAGGAACTTTTTTGCTATCCACTTTTTTTTGGACGGGGGAGGATCCACTTTTTCGATTTTTAAAATATGTGTTGTTTTCCCGATGTTGCGACAAGCGTATTTTAAATATTAAAGTGAATTATCAACCAATTAAGTCGACGAGTAAAAAAAACAAAATATATTGCATAGCAAAGTTAGTTAGTTTTACAAACATCCATCCTGATTTATTAGGTAAAAATTAGGTAATGTAGCCTCGGACCCTAGAGCTACAGATGTGACTGCCCCTCTCACGTCGGGTCTGAATTGCAGACAGACGACTGACTAAATACAGTGAAATATTAATTTAATTACAATGTTCATGCTTTCTTTTTGGATAAAAACGATTTTAAGGCGCCATAAAAAAAATTCGTATTAATATGGATAAACAAGACAATATTGTTTGATTGAAATCAGTAGTTATTATTATTATTTTTTTATTGCAAGTAATAAAAAATAATAACGAAATATATTAAATAATAATAAATAAAATAATTGTTATACAAACGTGTAAAATAACCCTGAACTACATCTATTAAATATCATTATTTCATTAATATAGAAATAAGTAGTTTTTTATTCTGAGACATCAATCTACCACAAAATATGTATTATTTAATATACATAAGTAATTATAAATGCTCTGTGTTGCACGGCGTAGCACTTCTCCCCTCACATCGCTATAGAATACAATTTATTTATGAATAAAATACAACAGTGCAAGGACCTCACTCATAATCATAATAATATAATTATATATTACAAAAAAAAAGAATTATATACTTTATAACATAACAATCATTTTCAAAAGTGTTACAATACACATTTCCTATAATATTTTGTTTCAGTTTGGATACTAGATTATAAGTTTGTGGCTGATTAATCGTATCTAGAGATTCGTAAATTTGACCGAAGTCGACTTAAAATACTATCACAATTTGCTTTAATAATTCTATGATATTTTGCGAATCATTTTATTACTGCTATTTATAGTATAACAATTTAAAATATCGCTTCAGCACAACGTATAATTACAATCGATCCATAAAATCTTTTACAGGCAAGCGGTTTTGGTTCTTTCAAAGAGGATGATTCCCTTTGGGTAAAAATAGTGGCTATATACATGATTTACTTCTTTCGCTAGTGCTGGATAAATTTATAACGGAGATAATGTTGATCGGATTTTATTTCTAGCCTACAGTATTATTTGATTTTGATTATTTTAATATTTGAAACATAATATTTAATGTTTCCATTATTAATAAGTAATGTGCGGCATTTTAAAAGTGGCACTTTAAGCTTCGACTTTAAAAGCGACAGCCAAACATGGACTTTGACAGCTAAACTGACGTTCGGTCGGACACTACGGATTACCATGTTTCGTGAATTTGAAATAGTGTAATTTGAAATATTATGACCCAGAGAAATATTTTGAACATTATCTGTTTTCACTTTTGACTTGGGATGAATTTCATTGACGTATTTAAACAAGTGTTAATGGATTTGAACGTTACTTGATGGTAATCATATTTGTTTATTATTTACTTAAACAAGGTTGAAAATTAGTAAAAATTTGGCTACTAGTATTAATTACTCTAACAGAAAAAGCTTTTTGATGTTGCACTCTTTTTCTTATTAGTTTTGTTTGGACGACAACGTGTAAAATTTTCAGAACAATATAGATAGTAAGTGATAATTGTTTTAAGCTCAAAATATTAAAGGAAAATTCTAGTCAATAATGACCATAATTTTTGGCATTTTCTTGGGAAACTCTTACTGGATATACATCCAACTTTTGTATTGTGTTTTGGCTACAAAAACGTAAGTTATGATACATGATATTGAATCTTAACTGTTCTCGTATCTTAAGACGAATGAATCATAAGACGAATTAAGTGTTCTGTCTCTTTTAATTTTCGTTATTTTTATATTAGAGTAACTATAGTAAGTAAGTATTTTACGTCTAATTTTGCTTCATTGGTTAATAACATCAAACCACAGACCAATGAACATATTATATATTATGTTATATAGACTAATTATATAAATCTATAATTGAGGCAGCCAGATACGACCAAGTTCCGATCTAATAGTATTCTGTAATATAGTAATCAATGCAATAACCAATTGTACCTGTAGTAACGTTTTCAAATAATTATTGTCAAAATATAATATTGATAATAAAATTTTACTTTTTTGAGAAGAAACTAAAAAATTTTGAAAGAAAGTGGTATTCGTTTTATTTTCAAAATACGTACGTATACAAATTATGTCCTGTAATAATTATAGTCACATTTTCTCAAAAATTAACATTGTATTATATTCCTTAAATCTCACCCGTCCTACCCTGTTACCTGCTTCAAGAAAAACTGTGACATCACCACCTTTATAACAGTCTGTGTTTCTTACTAACTATGTACTTCTGGTTTACTTTAGATAATTTTTGTAATATACTGTAGCTGGTTCGAAAAATATAGAAAAACAATATTACACTAATTATAATGTTTTATTGACTGGGTAATTTTCATTTTAATTACTTATAAATAAATAGATGCAAATTACTTTGTATTTAATTCATTGCGAATTTAGATTAACTTGTATTTTTAATTTATTTCTAGAATAATTTAGTCAGCGTTCTAAGTAATTGCCTACCTGAATTAACTAAAATTGTTAGCTAACCAGAAACAGGTTACTTAAGATAATAATATTGACACAATGTCTCTAAAATAATTTAAAGATGTATAGCCGAAGTTTTGTTTAAATCAGTGGTTCAACTTTTCATTAAAGTGAACACTTATGCAAAGTACGCTTGAATTGAGTTGAACGCATACTTTTATTTTTAACTTCCAATGTGAAGTTATTGTAATGAGCCCGATTTTGTGAATTACTAATTTTGGCATAATATCTGCACGTTTGTTCATTCATTCGTTAGTTCGTATGAGTTTTCTTTCGCCTCGCATATCTACAGAACAAATGATGTTATCGACTTTGGACTAATTTCATTAGATGCGTAATTAAAAAATCAATACCTGAAGAAGTTTACAGAAAATTCGGTTGTGCAATTAATTTTGTATAATAAAAAAATGAAATAAAAATTTTTTTATGAAATTCTTTTCGTTTTGAATTTTTTTGTTCGGGATGCAGAAGCTGTACCTATATATTAATCTCTACTCTTTGAGAATTGCCAATGGAAGCAGAACAAAGTGAGATAGAAAATTCGAAACTAGCCAAAGATAAGTTCTCTCTTTCAAAATCACTAGCTCCATTTCTTTATATGTATTTTGCCTACCTCACCATCAGAATTAGGAGATATATCCTAGTGATCGTACTTAGGAAATTTATGCTATAGACCAGGGGTGGCCAACCCGCGACCCCCCTTGAATTTTTTTTTGGCCCGCGAGATTTATTACACTTATACAAAATATATTTATTTTATAATGACCAAGGTAGTGAAAATCCATGTAATAAAAAAAAAAACGCCGTGAGCAGCGGAGTCCCATCACGGAGGTCGAATTTTTCCCTTCTTCTTCGGTATTGAATGTCTACAAGCGAAATGTGATTGAAAGTCTACAAGCGATTTGCCATTTTAGTGGGTTCAAAACTGATGACGAGTGTCCGGTTGATCGGGGCTTTAAAAAAAGGTTTTAAGTTTTTAATGGCTGAACCTCAGTAAATTTCAATTTTGTGCCGATAGCAGTTAGCAGGAAAAAAGTCAACACAATTCGTACGAGAGCATTCCTACCCATGCTTATCCGCCAATTGCCTTTGTGTTTTATTTTTAAATATTAAAAAAGAACCTTAAATAGTAAACTGGAAGGCCTTTATAAAGATATTTTTTCTTTCCCAAAAAATTCAAAATTTCTATTTTATAAATAAAAATCCAAAATTTCTACTTTAAAGAATAAACAGTGATCTTAATAACATTTTTA
Source organism: Brachynemurus nebulosus (assembly GCA_035578155.1). Taxonomy (NCBI): domain Eukaryota; kingdom Metazoa; phylum Arthropoda; class Insecta; order Neuroptera; family Myrmeleontidae; genus Brachynemurus; species Brachynemurus nebulosus. Next base: position 3,649,788 of record JAPWDM010000018.1, on the reverse strand, counting down.
AATTACTTAATATTTATGTATTGCATTTTTTATACAAAAAAGTTCATTTACTATCCGCCTACTTGTATTAGAATAAAAATAATGCATTTAAACACATTTAACAATACCACTGAATTCCGATGTAAAAGTGGGAGAACTGGGGGAAAAAGTAATGTGGAATCCCTAAAACGCACTAGCTGAATACTAACCCAATACACGTACAAAATTTCAGCCCTCTAGGCTTCCTTAGAGACTCTTTAGACATGTTAGAAAAAAAAATCAAGGAAATAATGGCGTAAACATCGTGGGGGTAAGGGTTAAAAGTTGAAACTTCCAAAAAGCAGTGGCTAGCTATTAACTTAACCTGTACATAAAATTTCAGCCCTCTAGGTTTATTGGGCGAGATTTTGACCCGAACGAAACTGTTAAAAAACAAGAAAAATCATGTTCTTTTTGGTATAAAAATGGTGGGGGTAAGGGTTAAAAGTTGAGATCTCCAAAAGACACCCCCTTGCTACTACCTCAATCCGAATACAAAATTTTAGCCCTCCAGGTTTATTTGAGTGATGTGTGCGAGTGGTACAAACTTCGAAAACGTCGAAAAAGCATGAAATTGTAGCTTTTACTATTAATTGTAATTTTTACTCCCTCTACTCCTTCCAAGTCACCCTAGGAAGTTGAATTTTGGATATGTTGTAGACAATTGACCGAAACATTATTTCCAACCGGTTTGGAAAAGTTCTATTGCTTTGTTGCCGCCCACCACCCCCTTAAAAGTTGGCTCGGATCCAAAATTTGACCCCATTTTGATAGTATTGTTGTGCATCGGAATGAGCCCCACTTACCAAATTTCGGCTCTTAACTTCCATAGGGGGGCCCTACACACATTAAAAGGTAGCGGGAATATATATATATATATATATATATATATATATATATATATATATAGGATATTTAGGAGCACGTAATTTAGATTCGACCCGCGGAGTTATGATGAGCTTCCGAAATGGCCCGCAAGATCATTTGGGTTGGCCACCCCTGCAGCTTGGCCCTGCTACGGGCCATTAAAAAAAAATTCAAGCACATTAGTTAATTGTCTACTAAATAATTATTATTTCTATCTAGATAATAAAAGCGAAGTACCACTCACTTATATATTAAGAAATCTCCAAAACTATAACACCTACAAACTTGAAATTTCGCATGTAGGTCCTTATTGGGTCGTAGGAGCTCACTAAGAAAGGGTTTTGCACAATTTTTTGTGTAACCGTCGAAATTTACGAAAAGCCGTAAAATATCAATTTTTTATTACTGCATAAAAAGATCTAACATCTACGGACGATCTATAATAAAAATGATACAAATTTTATATAGTTGCAATAGTAGTATTTAATAAATATTTCTATAGATACCACCAATAATATTTTTACCTACGACTACTATGAAATTACTTATTTACTGTGCAAAATAGTATTAATTTGTATTCTATAAAGAAAAAAGTAAACAACTGGACTGTCCAGTCATCATCAACTGGCACGTCTGCTGTTCTCAGCAAATTCCATACAGATGAAATTTCCATCGAGCCGGGCTGGGTCATACTGATATTAAAAATAAAATGTGAACTTTATTTATCTGTCCTCAGTAGTTTCGAAAAAACCTTAGCAGGTATCAAAAAAATGATGAAACAAGACTATAGGTAAAATTGATAGATTTTACGAAAAAAAAAAAACCATCAAAGTTAAAGTTGTCTTGTAGGACCTGAGAACCCCCAAAAAAGCCTAAAGTAAGCGACTGGACGTATCGTTACCAAATTTTTGGCTCTCCAAAGAAACCCAAAGTAAATGGCTGAACGGATCTTGACAAAATTCTGAAAAAAGTGGCTATGAGGCTGAAATTCCCCCGTGAGCTTTTGCGCACCCAGAAAGACCTTCAAATAAATGATCAAACGGATGCTATCCAAATATTTCTCAAATATTATACAGATTCCGAAATAAATTAATGTGAATTCAGAAATATTCTCCAGAGCCCTGGGATCTCGAAATGTCTCACAAATTACAGTGCTCTTAAAATTGTCAGTATGAATATCTAACTATCTACGATAAGATCTCAAGGTATGACAACTAGACTGTTATTGAAATACGAATATAGCCAAGAGTTTCAGAATATCTGATTTAAAATTAAGGTGAAGTTAGAATGAATCCTTCGGCGCTATCAAATTAAACAACTCTATACTATAATTTAACAACCTGACTGATTTTGATAAAATTTTATGAAAATGAGATCCTATAAAATATGAATATGACTTGAAAATATGAAAATATGATTAATACTTTGAATCGTCCAGCGAGCGGAGTGAAGCACATAAGGAACTGATTTTGTACAAAATTTCAGAATATCAAATTTAAATGGACATATCGCACGCTTAATAATAAACCGGAATAAGTCAAAATTTCAGAATTCAAACTTCTTGTAATAAACCGAACTACCATAGCTCAAAGAATGTGTACAAGCCGATCGCCACGTGAAAAAGCAATAGAATAGGTATATTATAATATTGCTTTGTTTCGCGTGGCGATCGGATTGTACCCATTCTTTGAGCTATGGTAGTTAGGTTTATTATAAGAAGTTCGAATTCTGAAATTTTGACTTGTTTCGGTTTATTATTAAGCGTGCGATATGATCACATTGTCCGGCAGTTACACCAAATAGGGCGCAAATTAAAAAGCTGAAGAAATTTAACAATTTTTACTCAAGTGCTGTTAAGATCTCTGTGAAAGATGAAAGTAACGTTAAAATAATTTCCCGGGGCCTTGATGCCTTGAAGGGCCTAAAATAGAAACAATTCTAAAACTGCTGGTATAGGTACCTATACTAAGTTCATACGATGCCGTAATTAGCCATTTTACAAAAATTTGAAGATATTAATAGATTTGAGCCCTACTTTATAGTATTCCATATTTGTAAATAATAAACAAATACTTCACTTTGCAAAATACCACTTTTATTTTCGAAGCTGTGACAATATTGTTTCGAACCGTTAGTTTATTTTCAAACAGAATAAAAATTACATTCGATACATGCCTTATATACTAATTTTATCTACCTATACTCTATTAAGGGGGAGTGGTATGTGATGTAGAAGTGGAAGGGGCGGGGGTAGCGGGAGAATCCGAAAATCAAGAAAAACAAGATTACATTACATGTGACAAAAAGCAAAGAAACACGTGACAAAAGATTGAAATTGAAATTGACAAAAAGACAATATTACAGAAAAATACAATTTTAAAGGTTTAAATAAATTATAATATTGAAAACAAAGTTGAACTGTAAATATCGGTGTAGTCATTTAGAAGGTGATCGGAGTTATGTTTGTTTATTTCTATTGCTTCTAGGATAGTTAACTTCTGTCCTTTGCTTGCCTCTTGTAACACGGTAATTTCCTGTGAAGATTGTTATTTTAGAGTCATTGGGCGAGCAAGGTCAAGTGCTATAAATAATTGATTTTGCACAGAATTTTGGAATATATGATTGAACTGACCTATAAATCTTACCTATACTTCAGATAATTTTATGTGAGTGAAACCGCGGGTCGCAGCTAGTTCAGTAATAAATATATTGTTGATAATACGATAATATAAATCTTTTACTTTCTACATGAGTTAAACAAAATTCCATAAGAATTTTTAAAATACGACAGTGTATATTTAATTGCGTAAAGTCCGACGCTGACTATTAAAAATTGCTTAAGTGCGGATAGACTATCTAATGTAATGACAGAGGTGGCGCATATATAAGGATTTGTTACTGTGATTACTAAATCCTGAAAATTTTGAGTTCTGGTAAAAAATGTTTAATTGTGTTCCACTTTAGTTTGCCCGATTAGAGAAAAAAGGTTTTAGCAAATTATTGTAATAAATGTTTTAAATACCATTAAAATGGCTTTCTCAGTATTGTTCTGTCTTTACAACAAATAAAAAATTTGTATAATTAATTAACAAATTTTTAAAAAGTTTTCGAACATATTTTTTATACCTATTAGCTGCCATCTATTACATATCTTCTATAATGTAATAAAACTTCCATACACGATATCTGTATTCATCGCGATTAAATTACGTTTCAACTCATAGATGCCACCATATATATCGAGCTAATAATAAAGTTACTAGAGCTATTTTCTTGAATTGTGGCTATTTTTTCTATTCTAACTTTGATATAATAGACAATTAAAATTATTCGTTTAAATTGAAGATAAATTTTATGCTTAATATAGAATATCACTTAAAAAACTCACCAAGGTTTTATGACTTGTTATAACTTACAAGTAAAGGTTCCGAGGCCGGACTTATCGATTCTGATAAAATTTGAATATGTTATATGAAACAGTGAAAAATAAGCGACACGTATTTTCTTATCTGCGGAAAAATGATTGGAAGGGGTGAAATCGCCCTTCAAAAATTGGGATAAAAATTTAATTTTTCAAATATCTCGAAAACGGTAAGCGATACAACAAAAGTTTAAATTGACAATATTGTTCTTTCTTAAAGAGCTATCAATTGATATGCAATTTGTTCAAATTATATCAACAGGGGTGGTTAGGGGTTAATTTTGTGAAAAGAGGGTTAAAAATATAATATGTTAATATTTGGTTTGCAGATTTGATATCTAAGTAAAAAATCTATTTGACCTGTTTAGCTCAATTTTCTAATATTATGTCCTAGCAGGGCCGGATTAACCCTGAGTCCGCCCCTAGGCACCTTGAAAAATGTCGACCCTACCTTTTGCTTGAAAAAAAGGAATCTTGAAAAAAAAATCGTCAATCACAAATTTTTCTGCCCTATTTTAAAAATTTGCCGCCCCTTTTCCTACCTTTTTTATAAACTTTCTCTTAAAAAGAATAAGTGACGAGCAAAAAAAAAAAACGTTAATTACTCATTTTTCCGCCCTATTTTAAAAATTTACCGCCCCTAAAAATCTCCCGTCCCTAGGCCATGGCCTAGGGTGGCCTATTGGTAATTAACTATAGGTGACTATATTGACATAATCGTACTATATCAGTAGGTAGCTTAAAAATAATTTAAGACAATTCAAACAGCGTAGGAATGCAATTCTCGAATTCAAATTTGCAGCATTGGAGAGGGGGTTAGACACCCTCATAAAAACATACTAGTTTCTCATATAGGTACACTTATTTTTACTATTAACGCACTGGTAGTGGGTAATAATGTCATCTTACAATAACTGCTTTTGGAATTGAAATAACTGCTTTTGAAATGTAGGTAAGGTTTTATTATGCTTGTTTTTAAATGATACTTTTCGTTATCGTTAACTTTTGATAGTAAATATCTTGTAGGCTGTGCATCGTAGCAAAAAAGTACCGAAACTTTTGAAAGCTTAAGTAAAACAAGTTAAACCCGATCGACACCTAGTGCGGATATCGGTACGCTCCCACTCCGGTTTCGCTTTGATATAATCTTGTGTTCACATTAGAGATGTCGATTTTAAATCGATTAATCGAAAATCGATTAATCGAAGCTTAAAAAATCGATTCTTTTTTCGATTTTTTTCATTTGAATCGATTCATGAATCGATTATTAAAAGTAAGAGATCGATAACAGATTTTTTTCAAAAATAATTTCATTTTAGTTGTAATTTTACAAAGAAACATGTGTTAAAATGAAACACCAAAAACGTTATTGTTAATAAATTGTCACTTTTTACTTGTTATTATCAACGAATCCCCCATGTGGCTCCATATAAATACGTATATATACGCACTATTTTGTCCAGGAGAAGACTATTAATACAAAGGAAAGGAAGACCACCTATGGGGCTAACGATCCCTTTCTTCAAAAGCATCTTATTCAGAAGAGATTTTTTTGTCAGTTTGTTTGAAATTTTTGAATAGTAAACTTGGTTCATTCCGTGGTATTCGTCCTACATATTCAATTATGTTATTTGCTATAATTATCATTGAAAAGTTAACTCATCGCCTGACAAATATAACGTAAAGCGTTTTTACACGGTATTTCCCATGTACTATCAATTAAGTCCCTTAACAAAAATTATCAGCTAATTTTTATTAAACTTTTCAAAATTTCGATTTTTTAAATCGATCTCACAGAATCGATTTTTTTTTTAGCCCAGTTTTTTTTTGAATCGATTTTTTTAATTTCGATTTAAATCGATTCAAAAATCGATTTTAGTTGGAGAATCGACATCTCTAGTTCACATTACAGTGCTAATACCATGCTGGTACTTATTATAATTCCGCTCCATTCACATTATAATGCCGCTCTCGGCACGTGCCCAGTTTGGTCTCAGTTCGACACAAATATCTTTTCATAACAACTGAATACAAGCAGAATGGAGTGGAATCTAAAAAATGTTCACACTTTCGATATAGGTTTGATTTCGCTCCGATAAAATATTATCTGAGTGGTATTGGAGCGAGAGCGTACAGCGACTGATATCAGAGTGATGATGTGAATACACTCGTTATTTCTTGTGTAAGAATATTTTATTGAAGAGGAAGCGCAGCGATATCGTACCGAGAGCGGAGTGATAGTGTGGATCGGGCCTTATGGGCGCTCCAAACAGATTACGACTATCAAAATGTAGTTTTCGTTACCGGAAATTATCGATATCGAAAATAACGATATTTTCAAAATGAATAATATAAGGAGAATATCTAAAACAAAAAACCAGTTTTGTTATTAATTTTACGACATGTTTCGATCATCGTAGAGACAATTTTGTTGCAAAGTAAACTGTTTTACTATCAGAAATGTTTGATATTGTATAATGAAATTTTTGAGTTTTGGGAAATTCAATATTTAAATTACATGTGATTTTTAACATTTTAGCTTCGTGTAACATAGGATTTTTTAAATACCTCTATCGGCAATAATTAATTTTTGAAATACCTGTATCGGCATAAATTGTAAATGTTTGCATATTTTCAATCGAATTTTGAATTGACTGTATTTAAAATATTTCCACTAATTAGTGAAATTTTCAATAGTGAGTTATATATAATACATTGTTTTACAAGCAATTAAAAAGCATTTTCCGAAAGTTATTTAAATTTGTATCGTGTAGATTCCTGTCTAAATAATATTAATTACGTACGTTCATAGTCGTACAAATACAATGTACGAACCGTATAAACTGTATCATTTACATAAAAGTTATTGGTACGCTTTCATTTGGTACCTATATATGTTCATTTTGTTCTAAACTCGCTGTGTGTGTATCTAGAGTTAAATTTGTAAATGTCTAAATGCACAATGTAGTTGAGCTCATCTAAGTACAGGTATGCAAATAATGTTGCATTAGAATTTGCACCGTTAAAATAATTTCATAATTTATTTTATCTACGACTACCATGAAATTGCTTGTTTATTGTAGGTACAAAAGACTATCTAAGTAAGCGACGTTTTACATACAGCCATATTTCCAGCTGTGGCCATCCAAAAAATGGCCCTTTACACGCATGTATAATAAAAGTAACAAAGCCTACTACACTTTTATTAATTCTTATAAATATTATATATTATACAAAAATTTTACCTAGCAATTGAATGTTTACGTTTGTTTTTAGCGAATTTCCAAAAGTGAAACTGGAAATACGCTATTACAGCAGGTGTTATGACGGGACCTACGCCCGAGATCATAACAGAAATGTGCTTTGAGGTCCCTAGAATACGAAAATGATATTCACTAAAATATATATATATATATATATATATATATATATATATATATATATATATATATATATATATATATATATATATATATATATATATGTGTCGCCACGATAACTCTCGAACGAAACGTCTAATGCTTATGAAATTTTGTGTGCGGACTGGATCCTGAATTGGCTCGGCTAAGTTCGTTAGCCAGACACGTCGGATGCCCAGAAGTAGGTTTTCTGGCCATTTTTTATCATTGGATCCTATCATAAGACAGTTCGATTTTTACATCGTTGAAAAGGAAAAAAAAATTATGAAGAAAATATTCTTATAATTTTCTTTCTATTTTAAGTATTTTTCGAGAAAATGTAAATTTTCACCATTATATTAGTTTTCTTTCTTTGTTAGTCTAATAAGTAATTTATATTTATCTCTCAGTTCTTTATGAAGTATAAAAATATTTCACTTTTTTATTAAAGAATTTTGTGAGAACAAGTGAAGTCTATTCACATACATGTGTTATAACACACATACATGTATAGAGTTTTGTTTCTCATTTATTGCATTATAATTAGCATGGTTCTATCTCAAGTTGAAAAATGAAAATTAAACAGATTTTCTAAGCTAATGTAATGAAGAATTTTTTTTTTTTTTATTGAATTTTTAAGTAAACAAGAAATTGAAGATTATGTTATGATATAATATTATTAAATATGAAACAAAATAAAATATGTACAATGTACATATGTATGCACGGAAAAATATTTTGAATCGATTTTGAAAATTTTTTCACTAATAATTAATAATATTAAAAAATTAAACCATTTCAAATGGATTTAAGGTATTTTATGTGAGGTCAAGGTTTTCGGGACCTAAAAAGGCCAGAAATTAATTAACCAATCGATTTTAAAAATTTTTTCACAGTTAGTAAGTTAAAGTATTTGAATTAATTAATTAAATGATGTCCGCAAGAAGCTTACGGACTGCCATAAGTTATATGAGATCCTTAGAACCCTTTTCTTACTGTTAGAGTACTAGACTTGTATGAGTTTCGCCAGGATTTACTGATCCCATAATTGTAAAAAATAAACTAAACGACCAATTTTAAAAATTTCTTCACTGTTACAAGAGCTAAACCATTTTAGATAGATTTAGAATACATTATGTAAGGTCCGCCAGGGTCCACAGGACCCAAAAGTGTCAAAAATAAACTAACTGACCGATTTTGAAAATTTTTTCACTGTTACAAAGCTAAACTGTTTTAGATAAATATAGATTCTGTTATGTAAGGTCTGCCAGGGTCCATAGGATCCAGAAGTGTCAAAAATAAACTAACTGACCGATTTTGAAAATTTTTTCACTGTTACAGAGCTAAACTCTTTTAGATAAATATAAATTACGTTATGTAATATCCACCAGGGTCCATAGAACCTAAAAGTGTCAAAAATAAACTAACTGACCGATTTTGAAAATTTTTTCACTGTTGCAGAGCTAAACTATTTTAGATAAATATAAATTACGTTATGTAAGGTCCACCAGGGTCCATGGGACCCAAAAGTGGTAAAAATAAACTAACCGACCGATTTTGAAAATTTTTTCACTGTTACAGAGCTAAACTATTTTAGATAAATATAGATTACGTTATGTAAAGTCTGCCAGGGTCCATCGGATCCAAAAGTGTCAAAAATAAACTAACCGATCGATTTTGAAAATTTTTTCACTGTTGGGGAGCTAAGCTATTTTAGATACATATAGATTACGTTATTTAAGGTCTGACAGTGTCAGTGGGACCTAAAAGTGTTAAAAATAAAATAACTGACCGATTTTGAAACTTTTTTACTATTACCGAGGTAAACTATTTTAGATAGGTACAGGTTGTGTTATCTGAGATCCACAACTGTCCTGCGGATGCAAATGCGGCGTAGAATGCCACACAACGGGTTTTGAATATATATATATATATATATATATATATATATATATATATATATATATATATATATATATATATATATATATATACAGGGTGTAAAATATATAACTCTCCGAAAAAATAGGGGAGAAAGGTCTCAATTTACTAATTAAGTTTTGCTAGTTAAATTGTACCGATCAAGTTTCATTTCAGAAATTTTCGATTGTCAAAAACGTGTTAAAAAATGGCCCCTAGAAAAAAAAACTTAATCAGGCTCTGATTACTTATCATTTTTTTCCTTTGCTTTTTGGAACGTAAATTTTTTTGTCAACAAAATATTTTTACCTGCTTGTTTACGGAATCTTTTTAAAATAGCTATACAGCAGTGTCCATAAAAATTTGAACATGATTTTTAATGAAACAATCTACGTCATATTTCAAAAAGATGGATTTCGTCAAATCTCATTAAATTATTTGGAAATTTAACAAACACCTGCAATCGATTTTAGTAATCACTGACTGTCAACTTTAATCCAATTCTTTGACACATTTAACACATTCAGGGCTGCCTCTAACATTGGCGTAGTTCAGAACAAAATTAAAACTAAACACCCCTCAGAATAAAGATGGTTTAATGGTTAAGGGCGCTTTTCTAATCATGGGACTGGTGACATGAAAATATTTTTTTCACTATAAAATTTAGTTTTTTCGAATTATGACACAACAATTAAATTTAAAACATTTCTAAAATATACAATCGGTTTATTATTCATGCACATACAAATACTTTTAATTTTAATACTTTGATTTAAAGAAAATCCAGTACTTCTATTGTTGAAAATATGGTTATTTTCGAAGTGAAAAATGTACTGTTTTATTATTGATAAAATGATAATATCAGTCGTACACATGTGACAAATATGTATAAATAGGTTACTAGTGTTTTTAATAAATAATAAATTTTCAGAACAGTATATGTATAAATATCCAAATGACAGGTACCTAATAAATAACTTGAAAATATCTTTTTTAAAAAATAACTAATGGTCCAAGAGCCCGCCGTATGCAAAACCTATGATAAGATACCTATGTATTTTTTGTAGGTAGTACTAGAGTCCCTATAATAAATAGAGTCGTGACATGTGTGCTGAACGCTGATTGGTTCCGGCATTTTGTATCCAATGTTTTCGTAAAATACATTGGAAATAAATTAAATGTTAACAAAAACCATTTAGTTTAACTTAGAAAGAATAATTAAATTAAAATTTTTAATTGTTCATTAATTCATAACTTATTAACAATAATTATGTACTCAAAAATATTTACTCAAACATGTGATAATTAATTTTGAAGCTTCCCGCTCTGTTTTGGATACAAAATGGATGACATGTCACGACTCTATTTATTATAGGGACTCTAAGTAGTACTACCCCAGACCTAAATTTTGCCTGCATGATAAAAATATGACGTCACTTCCGGTTATGGTTTTGTTACGTCATCAAATACATTGATGATATTTACACAAAAATGAAAGCTGCCAGATCTTAAAAATTCGTAAAAATATGGCTGCCTTCATTGAAAGGTTTTTTTTTTCAGTGAAAGCAGCCTCATTGTTGCGAATTACTAAGGCCTGGCAGCACTCAATCTTTTTATTTTGGACTTCGAAACCTTCGTTTTGGTGTAAATATTATCAATGTATTTGATGACATGACAAACCCATAACCGGAACTGACATCATATTTTTATCATGCGGGCAAAATTTTGTAATTCTAAAGAAAGCTCCCTTTAGCGCTACTTACAAAAAATCGTTCATCTATCTTATACATACGTTTTGCATACGGTGGGCTCTCCGGCTATAAGTTTTGTGTACATATTATGTGCAAATACATAGAATAGAATATAATATCAATATGTATATGGACATACACACAGTAACACTCACACACATACATATGTATTACATATTTCAGTCTTTTTTTTTAGGTTTCCGAAGAACTCTAGAAGCTGTTGTAATTTTTTAATGTGACTGGGTTGTAACATTTTCAGAAATTCTACGCCTTTGGAACACGAAATTTTGCAAATATAATACATGCTACAGATAGATATCTCAACTAACCGTCAATTTTACGTTAAAGTATATTCTGATATTTGTTAACATTTCCAAAAATTCAAATCAAAATTATTAAGAGAAATGTTGAAAAATAATTCTACGTATACTGTTTGCAGATTATCATTAGAAAAATCTTTTAAAGTTAAAGTTCTTTTAACAACTTTTATTCTTTACATCTCGTTTCAGAAATATTGTGTTTCAAAGTCTATGTGATTTGTAAGGAATCAAATTACCACTTAATTGACCCTTAAATAACACAAACAGAAATAACATTGTGATTGTCGAATATATTTATTTATTTTCATAGTAAACTGTACAAAATAATATAATGCCACCTATTTTATTCGGAAACTACAAAAATGCAAATAATTCAGAAGCCCTTCTTAATGTGTGTATAAAACGCACTTGGACAACTCTTTTAATAAATGTTGTATATGAATATGGAGATTGTATGTGTGTGCTATCAATGCTATAGTTGTTTATTTATTTAAAAAATTTTTGTCTAAGCGTGTGAAGATGATATGGATGTCTGTGTGTTTGTAAGTATGCGATGTCTGTTTGTCTACTGAAACTTGAGTTCGCTTAGGTCGGGTTGCAGGTAAATTGGTATTTCAAAGTGTTGCTGAAATAAAAGAATAAATTTGGTAAAAAATTTATAGCGGTGACTTTCATGTGGACATTTAAAATTTTACGATAATGATAACTGATGCAGATACTTTCGCATTTTCCGTTAAAGTTTTCCTCTAAAGTTACTCAATTATGAATAAAAAATTTTCTTTTAGATAATTGAAATACATTTTTGTTTGTAATATAATTGGCCTTTCGTCACATCTGTTTTTCTTGACAAACTTTTAACTATACCCCTTTTCAAATACAATTGATCATGAGTTGTCGTTAAAAAATTAAATAATTCTTATATTCGAAACAAATCAATCTTCTATTCTTTTCTAAAAACAAACTGCAAATTTAAAATTTACGCATTTGAAACAATGAAAGAGATAAAGCTAAGAAAACGGGAATTACTCAAACTCGTAAGTGATGACTAATGTTTAAATTTAAGTGAAATAGATTATATTTAAAATCATTTAAAAATTAATTTTTGATCTTAGTGAGAAAATTGAGAGAAGAAAAAATAAGTCGTTATCAAACATTGTTATTAATTTCTGTTTTTCTCTTATGTACTTTAGCTGCAAAACTATCGAATATGGAACACATTGTACAGATTTGACATATGTACATACCAATACATAAAACGGGTATTTAGTTTTTATAGATATGTAGTGAAGAAGTTGTGTACCAATGTATCAACAATTAGAAATTCATGTTTTATGATAGTTAAAAGAAAATGTTTTTAATTTTTGAAAAATTACAACTCATGGAAATTTTTCTTGTGTATTTTTTTCATTGTTCTGTTCTGTTCTCTTTTTATTTGTTTGGTAATTTATTTATAAGTGTAGTTTTTAATGTAATTTGTTACTAAATTAATAATGTGCAATGCAAATATTGATATCAGAGTTATGGTTTTTGCAGTATTCATAATGCACTGTGATATAAAAAACTAAAAAATTTTAAAAACTAAAAAAATAATTCATAAACTTATTTTAAGCAAAATTTATGAAAAACTGTTCGCTTTTCTGTGTACAATATAGTACTTATAAGTTCGACAGTGAACACATGTTTACATATTATAGTAAAATAAAAAAAATTTTTTTGTTTATTTTTAAAAAAATTTTTATTATACAGGGTGCGAATAATTTTAGTTTGGTCAGAGGCGTATTCAGGGAAATTTATATTAAACGATGAGTTGGCTGGGATGCGATTTTTTCAGATAGCGAATTCCGAAAAAAAATTTATGTCTTCGGCAATTATACACCGAGGTAAACCATCTGTTAAAAGGAAGAGAGTTATTTACTTTACACCCTGTATATATATATATATATATATATATATATATATATATATATATATATATATATATATATATATATATATATATATTACATAAAGTCCGCCTAGAATATACGGTCGAGCTGATTTTTTAATGAGGTCCACCGGGATCTTGCAGATCCGAAAACGCCAGTAATAAGCTATCGAACCGATGCTAAAAAGTTTCTCACTGCTAGAGAACTAAATTATTTTAGATGGATATAACTATGCTGCACAAAATCCGTTCGGGTTCTTGGGTCCCCAAAAATACCAAAACTAATTACCCAGCCGATTTTAAAAATTCTTTTACTCTTAGAAAGCTAAACTATTTTAAATAGGTACAGGTCTTAGATGAGATCCGCCAGTGCCCAAATTTGCATTCGCTATGTTATGCAGATGCTGCGACAGGGGTATTAATAAATTTCAAATACTACATAATTTTTATTGTATTGTATTTGTAGATTTGTATTAAATTTTTAACGTTTATTGTGAATTTCATGTTAGTCGTAGATAAAGTATAGTACGTTAGTCGATGGTAAGTCATACTATACACTCGCGCAATTACGCACTCGCTTCCGCGCGGCTCTTGCGTAAGTTTTTCGCTCGTGTGTAATATGCAACTTACAACCTCAATTCCGTAATATGCTATTATTTGTTTAAACGTTAGATATTTGCAATTAAATCCATATCTGCAGTATAATGCATGTTACTTACTAATTTTATTTTTATTAAATAATTATATAAAATAAACTTCCGCAAACTGAATTCGGGGAAAATTTTATTTACCCCGGTTGCAGTTTGAGAATCCGAGGATGCAAAACGAAGGGTTTTTAAGTTATTTTTTCAACCAAAAAAATGATGAATAAATTTAAAAAAAAAATCACAGACTTAGGCTGGTGACTTACTCTTAAAATGAGGTTTAGAAATTGAAAATAGTAACCATCAGGGTTCTAGGAGCTTTCTCAAATTTTTATAAGATTCAGAATTGAAAAAAAAATAAGGAATACAAATATAATTTTTTTTATTAAACACCAAATTGACGAAAATTCTTATAAATATTTATTTTATTTTAGTCAACGTCATTCATTCTTAAATATCATATTGGCAGTAATTTTTTCTCTCTAAGGAAATATGTTAAATTTATTTTTTTCTATATCAATGGTGATGTTTACTGAATTTTACTGGTATAAAATCTTGTAAATAAATCTATATCGTTTATAACTGAAAATATTTTAAAGTTTCAATAATACCAAATTTCATGACGACATTTTCTTTCTATTAGTTTTTAAGGGAATTTTAGGCAGACAGATCCGATCCTTAAAAGTAACAATAAGTGAACATAGTGGGGAGATTTTTATAAAAGAGTTGATCGCTGAAAATCCTAAAAGTAGGCAGGGCCGTGGAGAGAAATAGCGGACCCCAAGAAAAAAGCACATTTCTTAAAAATTTATCCCCAAAAAATAAATGATGAATAAAAAAAAAGTTGATTTTATTTTTTCCCGGATCCCTATTGACCGTTGCGGGCCCCCTCTTCCAGCCCGGGCCACAGGGCTGTAACCCGGGTTACCGCACCCTCACGTCGGGCCTGAAAGTAGGTAGCTCTCAGCGTAAAAAAATGTTGAACACCACATGCGTAGACTCACTTTGAGCAATTACTTTGTTTACAGGAACATTGTATTTTTTTTTTTTTTTGGTTTGTCGACTGTATTTTTGGGAAATTTTGGTTTCTTATTGTTGTCCCTGGGGCTCTCAATTTCTCTCCACGGCCCTGTTTTAATGACTAAAACGAGTTAACAAATTAATTTAAAAAAAAAAATTGCTTGAAACGTATGTCCATAGACAACACAAAAATTTTATTATGAAAATTGACAAATATAATATTTCTTAATGACAATTTAACTCATGTGTATCAGGTTCCAACAGAATATTGTAGTTTTTCACTTCATAGATTTTACAGCAAAAAAAATGGTACAAAACGTTTTATTGGTGATTTTTATGGCCCTGTTTTAATGACTAAAACGAGTTAACAAATTAATTTAAAAAAAAAATTGCTTGAAACGTATGTTCATAGACAATACAAAAATTTTATTATGAAAATTGACAAGTATAATATTTTTTAATGACAATTTAACTCATGTGTATCAGGTTCCATCAGAATATTGTAGTTTTTCACTTCACAGATTTTTACAGCGAAAAAAGTGGTACAAAACGTTTCATTGGTGATTTCATTGTAGGTAAACACGATAAAGATGAAACAAAAATTTGTATTGGTAAATTTAACTGATTTCAGAACCATGGTAACAATGCATTAAATAATAATATGAATTATACTAATTTATTTTATTCGTTAAATTGTCTTACCGTATGACACTTGAGTTTTATATTTTTTCTGAATAAATTTGTGTTTTCTACAACTCAAATTTCTTGGCTAAAAGCAATTTAACTCGAATAATTGTAAACTGTCGCGTTTTTGTTAGTTGACAATTCTTCTTGTTAAATTGCTAGGCAACAAATTTTCGTTAGGCAAACACAAATTTTTTCAAAAAAATACAAATCTCTCGTGTAATAATAAGTAAAAACAAATAGTTATTTCCACGTTGTTATTTGCAAAATAATATGTTTGTACTGTATGTCTATTAACTGCTGCTACTTGATCCGTGGTTGCTACCTAACATTAAAGCTTGTTGGTGAAAATATGTCTGTAGTCTTTAATCAAGGAATATATATTATGTTTCTTAATTTGACGTCGGTAATTTGAACCAAAAAAAATTTCTCATATGTGTCATCTAAGGGGTAAACTGATTACTGGATTATACAAAATTTATATTGTTACTGATTATAAGAAGAAATCTTTACATATGTCTTTATCTATTTTTCATAAATATCTATGATTATGCGCCAATAATAATTTATTGCATATAAGTAACTCTGAATAAAATGTTGTCGCATAGAAGAAAGTTTATTCCATCGCTAAATATTCTACGACTATGTAGAAATAAATTGAATGAACTGTGTATATGATTCCGTTCCGTTGGTAGCCTCTCTATATGATTTATACACATTATAATGGTCAGTGCATATTATACCATATAATTGTACATATACATAAATGTATATGAACGAGTACGTGAGAGGAGTATATTTGGATGGTCAAAAGAAATGAAATCTATTTGTTAGTCGCCGTTCGTGGCCAGCAGAGAATAACGCCAGCAATTTTGTATTCGAGGTTTATGTCAGCATTTATTCTCTACTACAATCTTTTTATATATGTATGAATATTCTGTGTGTATGAATGTGTGAATGTACATATCGCGCGTTCTCTTTCCCAACCTCGTATCTAAAAACTCCCAATTTTTGGACACACAAAAAACGTATTTAAATCTGTATTTTCATCACTATGAACTTAAGATTTATGCTAATTACACCCTTTGATGTTGGCTACCTATACAGGGTGTAAAACAAATAACTTTCGTCCTTTTGTGGGGTGACACATAGCACCCTGTAGACACTAAAGACACTAAAACCGCAGGAATTTTTTCGGAATTAACAGTCACGTCACCCCTCAAAAGGATAAGAGTTATTTCCCTTACACCCTGTATATATATATCAACATACATACATATATATATATATATATATATATATATGCATATATATATATATATATATATATATATATATATATATATATACATATATATATATATATATATATATACAAGGTGTAAGGAAAATAACTCTTATCCTTTTGAGGGGTGATGCGACTGTTAATTCCGAAAAAATTCCTGCGGTCTTAGTGTCTTTAGTGTCTACAGGGTGCTATGTGTCACCCCACAAAAGGGCGAAAGTAATTTGTTTTACACCCTGTATAATTATATATAAATATATATTGATAAGTATATACGTAGGTCACGGCATAAATCTTGTCGTACTGGATTTAAATATAACGCGACATCAATTTGCTTACTTTTTTTTATAAAGTATCCTCTTTGTATTGTCTTAGTACAAAATATAAACTACGTAAGTGATTCGTCTATCTTTAATTATAGCTTCTCTCACAAGTTCAATGTTTGTCTTTAGTTATGACTTCTGTCGACCGGCGTGAACGAGGATCAGCTTCTAAATTAAATAACATACGCTTAAAATTTAAGAACCATCTCTCAGTAGTTCTTAAGGACGAACAATCCTTATCAAATAGCTACTTCATTTCCTCTTCATACTGTTTGGCAGATAGTAAGCGACGAAAGTTGTATAAACGATAGTTGGAAACGACTCTATAGCGACTCATTTAAAAAATCACCGATTAAATTGTGTTAATAGCTAATAGATTATATTTTGTACTTGGACAATACAAAGAGGGTACTTTTTGATAAAGTAATGAAATTGACGTCGCTTTATATTTAAATGCAGAACGACAAGACTTATGCCGTGACCTACGTGTATAAATATAGTATTTAATATGTTCTTTGTGTCTTAAAACATGTAGTTTTTGAAATACGAAATTAGGACAGAGAAGTCGCGATATACTATATACGTTGTGTTCTACGTTTACTATTTTTGTGAGATTGGAATACACTACGAATAGAAATTTTGAAATACAGTTAGGTATAATTATTACTAAGTAACTTTTGTATTTAATTGGAGTGGAATGAGCGAAGTTTCCAGGGAGCAAATCAAATGACATTTGTTATTTTGGCTATAATTCTGTCATTTTTTCACCGATTGTAGATTCTTTTCCTCCTAGATGTCCTATAGGATTTTTTTTTTTTTTTTTTTTTTTGATCAGTTTCGTCAGGGGCTGAAAGATTGAGAGCATAAACCTATGGTAAGCTTAAGACCTAGGATGTTCTTTTTTTCTTTTTGCTTTTTGTTTTTTTTTTGGGGGGGGGATTAGGGAAAAGGTGTTTCGACACGTAAAATTTTAGAAATTAAGTCCTGCTTGTAACTGACAAGTAGGTAGCTAGTAATTCAATAATTGCTAGAAATTTTACTGTTCTTACGGTTGTCTTCGGTTACACAAAAAAAATTTTTTCTTTATTATACAGCTTATACTACTTACGTGATAAGCAGTGGTTTATCCCTTTTGTTTTGGCAATTTTTATTATAAATGCAAAATAAATAAATAAATAAATAAATAAATAAATGAATAAATAAATAAATAAATAGATAGATAAATAAATAAATAAATAAATAAATAAATAAATAAATAAATAAATAAATAACTAAATAATACAGATAATTGGAGTGAGAATATAAGTGGTAAACGTGATCGTGTTTTGTCGAAGTGGTAAGACATTCCTTCCATTTTTCCCTACTATTATTAATTTCCCTTTAAAGTCAATCAGAAGTATCATTCACCTTGGTGAACAGCTATTCAGTCAGGGCCGGACTTAGCCGAAGTGGCGCCCGGGGCAGCGTTGAAAAATTGCGCCCCTGTAGAAAAAGAAATATGTCCTTCAAACTTTTTTCCTCCCAAAAACCAAGTGACGAGCAAAAGAAAAAACGTGACATACCTACTTTTGGCGCTCTCTTAAATCGCTTTTTGGCGCCCCAAAACTTGGCACGTGCCCCGCCTGCCCCCTGGATCCGGCCCTGTATTCAGTTACTTTTATATAATCGATTTGGATTGGCACGATAGAATTATATCATGCAAATCACACCTATAAGTACCCATTATAACTAGTTATAAGCAATTAGTATAGAATGTTTTAAACAAGTTTCCAAATATTTATAATTAGTTAAATAAAGAAGGAATAAAATGCGATTTACGATTTTGTACTTTAATAATATATGAATTATTTTATGAATTTTAACAAACTAAATGGACGTCAGTTTTTCTGAATATAACGAAAATTATATTTTCCCAATAAAAATAACTTAGAGAGATATATTTATTTTCAGAGAATATAGCTACTATTATTTCCGTAATACCAGTTTTTCCGTAATACCAAACTTGCCGCCAAAGTTATTATATACACTAAGATCCTGAATATTACATATATATTACTGTATATAATATACGGGCTTTATTCTTACTCTGGGAAAATTACCTGAATTTTATTTGGAGATTTTACCTAATAATCCCATTGTGGACGTTTAAGAATCATTTCATCAAAATCCGATAAGAAGAAATAGGAGTGAGATATAATGGGTTAATAATGATACTGATTTTTAATTCAGACTAAAAAAGACTTTCTAAGAAAAAAAACATACACGGAGAGAAAATTCCTATAAAAATTACTGTGCTCATACTACAATCGACGTGTAACAGGCGAACATATTCAATTTTGTACGGTAAAATGATAAAAATTATAGTTATATTATTGTAATTTTTATAATTTTACCGTACAAAAATTGGAAATGTACGCCTGTTACACGTCGATTGTAGTATGACCACAGTAATTTTTATAGGAATTTTCTCTCCGTGTAGGTATACTTCAAAATAAAGCATTGAATTTATGATGTAATTATTTTTATTTACGACTACCATGAAATTGTTTGTTTATTGTACAAAACACTATCTAAGTAAGCTACGTTTTACATACAGCCATATGCCCAGCTGCACAAAAAATGGCTCTTCACACGCATGTATACTTAAAATACCAGCGCTTACTACACTTTTGTTAATTCTTATATTACATTATATTATACAGTGATATACATGGTATATATAATATATTAGTTGTGTTCCAGCATCGCATGTTTGACAGTCCGCAAACTGTTTGCACATGCGAAACTGTTCCAGCAAAACAAAATGTACATTTTGTACATTTTGTACAAAATGTACAACGTTCCAGCATCATTTTTGACATGTTTTCAACTTGTTCATAACTGTTAGAATTGTCAGCGGACTTTTGAATGGACAAATTGTCCAATTGTGTATTTAATGAATTGTAATTAGTGTTACCAAGGCACTGAGGTGAAAGTCTATTGAATATCAGAAACGAATTTAAACCGTTCCAGGACACTGTACATCCTGTACATTACAAACAAGTTCGTTACTTGTTTGTATTTTAGCGTGGTTACAAACAAATTCGTAACTTGTTTTGTACTTGTCCAAAATTAGATGCTGGAACACAACTATTATATTATAATTTGTTCAAAAATTTTGCCTAGCAACTGAATGTTTGCGTTTGTTTTTAATAAATTTCAAATATACACTATTACCTACTCGTAATTTTAACCCTAGAATCATACGTTGGTCTACGAGTCAAGTTAATCATACATCGGCGTCGTTTCGACGAATGGACTTTTTACGGGGAGTTTTGGAGTTTATTTGCAAAAAACATTTTTTTTACATAACAATACTACAAAAGCGAACAAAATATTTAAAAAAATTGGATTTGGAAAAATTTCTTAATGTAAATATTTATTAATTTTTTTAATCTTTTTATCAAAGCATATTTTCATTATAAAAATTAAAAAACATATAAATACATCAATTGAAATAATTAATTTATGAACTATTATGAATCAGTGGACATGTGTGACTTTACAGAATGTGAAATTTCTCAGTCGTAAATATTCCTTTAGATATGTAGTTATTTCCCCATTAGGCACATTTGTAAATTTTCTAAAATTTGTTAGTAATTTTTCGAATAAGATCTCAAAAAATAATAAAAATTAAAATATTTTCCACAAAATAAATTGTTAATCTTTTATTTAGTCATTCGAAACGCATTCTTTAGTTTTCGATTCAATATATTCAAACTTCAGTGTTATGTCGTGTCTATAAGTCAAACAGCTGTAATCATCTTTCACATTACCATAATCATTGAATAAATTAATTATAACATCCATATCTTTAATAAATTTTAGAAAAATTAGGAAAACTTTTATATGTGGAGTACAAAATCTTTAAAAAAAATATAGGTTAATCATACATTGTCGTCCTTTTGACGCACACTATTTCAGTATAAAAAAAACGACAATAGCTATAAACAAAATTTATATGTCTTATGTGTTATAATAACAAATAAATTAGATAACAGAAGTTTCACAGCGAGCAGGTACCGACAAGTCACAGTATTGGAGCAGGTAGAGAAGTTCGTTCGTCGTTTTGACGAGTACGTATGATTCTAGGGTTAATGTATTATATTTGTAAATTTGTACCAAATTTTCATCGTTTATTGTGAATTACATGTTAGTCGTAGATAAAGTATAGTACGGAACTCGGTTGTAAGGTATATTACACACTCGCCGCTACGCGGCTCTTGGGTAATTTCTTCGCTCGTATGTAATATGCAACTTACAACCTCAATCACGATATTTGTGTTGTTTGTCACTGAGGAGTTCGACGATATCTATGAAGTACCTCGTTAGATTCTGATCAAATATATACGAGGTTACGCAGGGCCGGACCGAGCCGAATTGGCGCTCGCGGCAGCCTTGAAAAATGGCGCCTCTGTAGAAAAAGAAATATGTCCTTCAAACTTTTTCCCTTCCAAAAACCAAGTGACGAACAAAAAAAAAACGTACGTGACATACTTATTTTTGGCGCCTTCTTAAATCACTTTTTGGCGCCCCAAAGACCTGGCGCCCGGGGCACGCGCCCCGCCTGCACCCCTCCTAGATCCGGCCCTGAGGCTACGTCCGAAGACATCCTTCCATGTAAAAAGACATTTATCCAAATTGATGCATATTTGTTGGAGTTATGTTCGAATATACATAAAAAATACGTAAAGGTAAACCTTTTTTTATGTGGCGGATAGGGACCGCATAAAAAAAAACTCGCAAAAAGAAAAATATATTCAAAAATATCACAAATAGGTATAAAAAGTTTAGTTCGGTCCAGATTGTAAAAAAGACTTTTTTTATGCGGTGGATCGGGACTGCATAAAAAAAGTTTCATCAAGAATACATAACTCAAAACGTTTAAAACCTTACGACTTCCTTAGTTCCTTAGAAGTTTCTTTTCTAAACAAGATGAAGCATTAATTTACACGTCGGAACATTTTATTTCATTTTTATAGGTAATATTATGAAAATTGTCAAAAATACATCTTTAAAAAAACTGAATAATGCAAGAACTTATATTATTATGCAATGTACTGATTTAATGTTTAAAAACCATTAAAAAGTATTTTTATCAAAGTAAGTTATTATAGTTATAGTTTAAGTTTCTTACTTTCTTTTGATTTTGAGTCACATTATGCATTTTAATAACCATTTTTTTTAGAAACCCCATAAAAAAATGACAAAAAAAGGACAGCATAAAAAAAGATTTAGCTGTACATCTAAATTGAAAACCTTCCCTTTTTTGAAGTTATTTAAAAATACATACAATATGTAAAGAAAGAAAGAAAGATTTAGTCTTTCATATTTATTTACTTATGGAAAACAGAGCTTCCATATTTTTGTTTTGATGTGTATCGAATATGTGAAGTCAATCATTTGAGCATTGATTTAGCTGATATATAACTTTTATTATGAACTCTAATAGTGTATCTAATATGGTCCTTTAATTCCCAATGAAATGATTATCACCAATTAGGTTGCGTTCAGTTTTAGTAGATTTTCGCTTTTTTTTAGTTGCTATAACGTTGCAATCATATTTGAATTATGAATACGTGACTCGGTGTTTCAGTACGAGTAGATATGTAGTCAGTTGAATTTTCGACTTGGTGAAATCATATATATTATGGTCCCAAGCTTAAAAGACCTCCAGAAACTGAGGTGAAGGGAGCACAAATTGTATTATGTCTATAGTTACCAACCAAACCAAGTAATTATGTTTTTATATGAGTGAGTGAGTAAACTTCTATTTATTTATTAATGTGATAGACAAAGATAAATGTAGATGTTGATAAAAAAGTTCTTTTTAGCTTGCGCCCATAATACCTACATGGTGGGTTGTCAGGCAGACACATGTTTATGTCACAGGTAGAGATGTCGATTAATCGAAGCTTAAAAAATTGATTCATTTTTTGATTTTTTCATTTGTATCGATTCATGAATCGATTATTAAAAGTAAGAGATCGATAACCGATTTTTTCCAAAAATAATTTCATTTTAATTGTAATTCTACAAAGAAACATGTGTTAAAATGAAACACCAAAAACGCTATTGTTAATTGTCACTATTTACTCGTTGTTATCAACGAACCCCTCATATGGCTCTATATAACTATATATATAAATACACGCACTATCCTGTCCAGTAGAAGACTATTAATGCAAAAGGAAGGAAGAGACCACCTATCTGTGTAAACGATCCCATTCCCACAAAAGCGACTTATTTAGAAAACAATTTTTTGTCAGTTTGTTTGAAATTTTTGAATAAACTTGGTTCATTCCGTGGTATTCGTCCTACATATTCAATTGCGTTATTTGCTATAATTATAACTGAAAAGTTAACTCATCGCCTTTACAAATATAATGTAAGGCGTTTTTACACGATATTTCCCATGTACTATCAAGTAAGTACCTTAACAAAAATTATTAGCTAATTTTATTAAACTTTTCAAAATTTCTATTTTTTAGATCGATCTTACAGAATCGATTTTTTTAATCGATTTTTTTAAATCTATTTTTTTAATTTCGATTTAAATCGATCTAAAAATCGATCTTTTTTTGGAGAGTCGACATCTCTAGTCACATGGTATTAACATAACTGGAGCAGGAATATGAAGTGGATTTACAGATTTTTTTTATAAAAGAGTTTGTGATTGTAGGGTTTGATCTTGCTCCGAAATTATATTCTTAAAACTAGAATGAATAAATATATTAGGTATTATTAGCTGTATCCAGTGATTTTACTGAGAGTAGATTCAGATATTCGAACATTCGTACAAAACTAGTTCCAAATAACGTTTCGCTCTGTTTACCGAACGACTCTAAAGTGTTTAAAATGACCATTTGTAACGAACAAATGACCTGTAATGAAAAACAGTTACCGATTAAGGGTATATTCTAGCCTAGAGGCTCGATTTTGAGGTGATTTTACAAGCGTAATAAAAAAAAACAAAACAGTAAACATTTTTAGTAACCATTTTTTAACAGTTTTTTATTAATATTTAAAAAGTAGAAAAAAGTAGAAAAATTAAAAAAAAAATTCTAAATTGAAATCGGTATAGACCGGCAAAGTGGCGACTCAAAAAAAGGTTTCTCCTTGTTGACGTGATTCCAACCCTTCTGGTGATCTGAAACATAAAATTTTAGTTAATTCTTGTGTGGCGTCCATTTAAAAAGAAAAATCATTTTTTCGCCTCCTTTTTTCAACTTTGAAAATTTTTTAAAAATATAAAAAAGAATTCCAAAAATCCCTACGTCGGCTCAATTTTGATAGTATTAAAAAGGTCTGTACAAATTTTAAGTAAATCGATGCATTAGAACTTGAGATATCATGTCAACGGTATCGAAGAAAGTAGTTTCGAGTAATTTACATTAAAAATTTGAATTTAACACTGAAAAGATACACAGTACACAGGGAAAAAATGAAAGAAAAAAATCGATTTTTTCGAATTTCTAGACTAGAATACCCCCTTTAGCTGAAAGACTTCAGAGTTCTGCGACCACTGAAGCGGCCTTTTTTGACGTCTGCAAGCGCTCGAATTCGTTTCAGAAATCGCGTTGAAAACAGATTTTTAAAATATTTTCACAGTTATAATTCCCTTTGAATGTTATTACGAGTATAGAGGTGTTAATACATCATTTAAGCCAATGAAAAAAGAAAAAGATTTCTTTCACAGTGCTGTAACGTTAATTTTTTACTATTTACTTTTTCTGTCCGTCCATCCGTCTGTCTGTGGGTCTGTGTGTCGCCAGTTTACACCAAGTGGCATAACTTCTGAACTATTCGATTGTTTTTAATGGAATTTTCAGAAATTATGCAGTTTGGCTCCTGGGTGGTCCCCTATGAATTTAATCGAAATCGGAGTAACGATAGCTACGCTGCTACCATGGTATTCCATTAATATACTTAATTGCACCAAGCGCCATAACTTCTGAACTATTCAATTCTTTTTTATGAAATTGTCAGAATTATGCTGTCTAGTTCCTAGATGGTCCCCTACAAATTTCATTTCATTTGGAGTAATATAGTATCCACGGTGCTACCATGAAAACCCATTAAATGTCAATGTCTTATTTACTGCTAGTCCCATTTTACTCAAATTTTTAAAGTATTTTGGGGGTTAGTTTCTAAAATATTTTTACTATTATTTTATAATTTAGCCTTTAAGTATTTTGAGTTCCAACAGTTTTTTATGAACTTCAAGGCGGAAATATAATTTCACGGTATATATATTTGGTAGTATGCTGTTTCAAAGTCTTTTTCGATCACGAGGAAGCTATGTGCCACACCCCATTGGCAACGTTTTTCCACTTTTACCGTGGAAAAATAAGTTAGAATAGATATTTTCACCGAAAAGTTCATAAAAAATTGTTTTAATTCAAAATACTTAAAGGCTAAATCATAAAATAATAGCAAAAATATTTTAGTAACTAACCCCTAAAATACTTTAAAAATTTGAGCGAAGTTAGACTAGCAGTAATTAAGATATTGACATTTAATGGGATTTTATGGTAGCGTCGTGGATGCTATTACTCCGAATGCAATGAAATTTGTAGGGGACCATCCAGGAATCAGACCGCATAATTTCTGACAATTTCATAAAAGAGAACTGAATAGTTCAGAAGTTATGCCACTTGGTGCAATTTAATATATTAATGGAATATCTACCATGGTAGCGGCGTAGCTACCGTTAGTCCGATTTCGATTAAATCCATAGGGAATTATCTAGGAACCAAACTGCATAATTTATAAAAAAATTCATTAAAAATAATCGAATAGTTCAGAAGTTATGCCACTTGGTACAAACTGGCGACACACAGACGGAGAGACAGAC
This sequence comes from Brachynemurus nebulosus, assembly GCA_035578155.1. Classification (NCBI taxonomy): domain Eukaryota; kingdom Metazoa; phylum Arthropoda; class Insecta; order Neuroptera; family Myrmeleontidae; genus Brachynemurus; species Brachynemurus nebulosus. The sequence goes on along the minus strand of JAPWDM010000018.1, from coordinate 3,623,317 downwards.
GGACGGATGGACAGACACCAAACCAAAACTGTTCAGGAAGCTCAAAACGTAAAATGTACATAAAAAATTTTATTTTGGAGGGAAAAAATGTTTTATTTTTCAAAATTTTTAGATTTTAATGTAAACTGTACAAGGTAATATGACGTCAATTATACTGTGGACAAACTAAACAGTTTAGACAATGCAAAATAATTGTTGGTCTTTATCTACAAGTTTAAATTTGTTTATTATGTAACTACGATTACAATTTTTTTTTTGAAATCATATAGAAAATAAAAGGTTTAGATAATCATGTTGTAATTAATATTTATAAATTAATAAATATCTTTTTAATATTAAATAAAAGCCATAAATATTTTAGCCCGAGAATTGTGAAAAATTTTAACTACTGAAGTACAAAACCCTAACTTAATGCGTGTCTAACTCGCACTTGACGAATTTTTTTTTGTAGTTTTTATGAGATTTATTTAATTATTTTTCATAGAGCGCAACCGAATATCAAAAAGATTTTCATATACCTACATATATGCTCCACAAGTGCATAAGCTTTCAATATATATGAAAATCTTTTGTTACTTGGTTGTGCTCTATGAAAAATAATTAAATAAATATCATAAAACTACAAAAATAGCGTATGTTGGCGTATTTCTGCAAAACATCCAAATTTAGCAATTATTTTCATAAAAGTCGAATCAAATAATACAACAAAAATGCACATTTTTAAAAACCTTACATCTTTAACATTATAAAAAAATATAAAAATGAACTCGATTATAAACTTTAAAAAATTTCATTCAGTGGGGCCGATAAAGGGCTATATCGAAATCTCTCCTTATTAGCATTATTGTAAGAAATTTACTAGCAACACTTATTGTATTTTTCATCACGAGATTTTTTGCGACCCCAGAAAATCAGATCGACAAAACTCACAAGCATACAAATAAAACATGAATAATGAATATATCTTTTCTCTGTCGGACATGTTTGAATTTAATTTTCGGAACTTCATCTTGAATCGCGACCTATAGTGTAAGTATTAGATTTAGAGCACCATGAGAACTGTTTTTTATGTTCCGAACTACCTTCGTGTAAGTTCGGAACATTATAAGATTGGTGAGTAACCGAAAATTTAAGAGAAGTGGTAAATCAGAGAACAAATGGTAAATAATAATAGAGTTTTACATTCATATATTGAATATACGCAAGAGGACTATGTATTGTATGTATTTCATGTACCTGTGAATTCTATGGTTTGGTGGCCAATGCACAATCAAGTTTACTTGATTGTACACAAAATTGCAATAAAAAAAAAAATTCTCTTTCTATTTCTATTTTATAGAAGCGTGTATATATTTATCTCTTTCTTTCGCTGTTTTTTCTTAAAATTATTAATAATGGAACAGATTCTAAAAATTGTTATCTTTGTCTAATAACTTATTTTAATACACAGAGAGCCATCTTTACGTATTTGTGATAATTACATACTTGCCGACCAGTCCACATAATTCATAGAAAAAATTATATACATATAGAATCCTATCAAAAATAGGGCCATATTGCTCATCATTGTATTTCTCCCCAACTGTAAGATGGCTCTCAGTGTCCGTTTTTTCCATAGAACACTAGAAGCCAACTAACATCAAAAAAGTGTAATTCGCTTGGAGTCATTTGTAGGCCTGTCACAGCTAAGTCATGTAGTCAGTCGCTGTCCGTCACCGAACACACAGTCCATTATATTACATTGTTAGACATTGTTTGTTGAGCAGCACACATTTCTCTCTCTGGTAATACGTGTGGTGTAGTAGTATGTGTAAATACGCACACAGACGCAACCATTAAACCAATACCACTGCAAACAGTGTGTATCTACACCAATAGAGTGGGGAGATTTACGTCACAAACTCATTACAAGTGGAACAGAGACATAGACAATCTAGTTTGACCCCTTGGTTTTTTCGCTTATTTTATACCTATTCGTTTCGTCATAGTTCGTCCGTTTCCGTTCGTTCGTCCGTAAAGATTTGATATGATGAAAAAAAAAATGTGCACGTAGGTGGACAAAATAACGTGTCAGGAGTTTATTCTTTATTCATTCGTACATCTACATCAAGAAAATCTTCCAATTACGATAAACTCATTAGAAATAACTTTTGTGATATAATAAATACGTTGTCTTTGTAATTTTGTGTTTCTAATAAAAAAATCGTAGTTAACATTTTTTAAACCTTTATTTATTTCTAATTTTTATTAGGTATATACAGTCAGCCACACCCGTATTCGTACAGCAGCATATTTACTCATATAACTAAATTTTAACCAAATGGATTCCCATAATTTCCCACAAATTTGAACTTTTTTGTTTATAATATTAATATCTGGATCTTCTACTTCCTATATAAGTTAAAAAAATTTCATTAATAGTTTTTAAAAAAAAAAAAATTTCTAAGAAAAATGTTATGCATGCAATTTGTATCAACATGTCCAACGCCACATTCGTATTCGTACACCTTAAAATTTGATAAATATTTTTATATGTTTCAAAAATTAATTACTTTATTTTCAAATTTAGAAGTATATTTACGTAGGTATGTACCTTTATTTTAAATAAACATAAAATATAATAATCCTCAAGGTCGATTTTTCCATATATTTACTGAAAAATTAAAGGAATTTCAATAGAGACCAAAAAATCGATTATGGATCTATGCTACCAAAATAAATTTTTCAGAAAGGACTTAAATTGTAAGTAGGCGACTATTTAACACTTAATATGTCATAAAGGACCACAAACAGGATCATAAATTAGAAAATAACTCTTGAAATATGGATAAAAAATACTACATCTTGTTCTAAATTGTCATTTTTGAATGAATAAATTAACAAAAATCCACCAAAGAGCCCTAAAATGGTCAGGATAAGGTGAAAGGATTACATAGCAAAGAAATTTCGCACCGAAAGAATTTCTCACGTTATTAAAACACGTGATATATACCGTGGGAAAAAATGCATGTAAATAACATATATAAACAAGGATAAATAGACTGTTCCAGAAACTACATAAATAAGAATTCTGAATCTCGATGTAACAAAATATTCCCAGATAAACGTAAAATTAAGATTTTCATCATTGACCATGTCCTTAAATCCTTATTTTCCTACATTTTAGAGCAATATAAGTTTTATTATTTATTTATGTTACATATCACGTACATTCCCACGGTATATATCACGTCTTTCAATAACGCGAGAAATTCTTCCATGACAAAAATACTTTGCTAAGTAACCTTTTCACTTAATCCTGACCATTCTATCATTCTTTTATGGATTTTTGTTAATTTTTTCATTAAAAAATGACAATTTAGTGTAAGATGTAATATTCTTTATCCATATTTCAAGAGTTATTTTCTAATTTATTATCCTGTTGGTTACCCTTTATGACAAATTAAATGTGAAATAGTTGTTCACTTATTATTTAAGAGGTTTAAGGACTTTCTGTAGGAATTTATTTTATTAGCATACATCAATAACAATTGCTTGAACTCCATTAAAATTGTTCTATTTTTTCGGCAAATTAATCAAAAATTTGACCTTAAGGATTATTAAATTTTATGTTTATTTAAAATAAAGGTACCTACCTACGTAAATATACTTCTAAATTTGAAAATCAAGTAATTAATTTTTCAAACATATAAAAATATTTATCAAATTTTATGGTGTACGAATACGAATGTGGCGTTGGACATGTTGATACAAATTGCATGCATAACATTTTTCTTGAGAATTTTTTTTTAAAAACTATTAATGAAATTTTTTTAGCTTGTATAGGAAGTAGAAGATCCAAATATTAATATTATAAACAAAAAATTTCAAATTTGTGGGAAATTATGAAAATTCACTTGGTTTAAATTTTGTCATATGAGAAAATATGCTGCTGTACGAATACGAGTGTGGCTGACTGTACATAATTAGCTTTAATAAAAACAAGTCGTCAAGTGCAAGTTGTACTTGCGCTAACAGTGTTCCGTACAATCAGTTGTTTCATCAGTGTTCCGTACAATCAGGAATTTTTTATAACGGGATATGAAGGTGGATAAAATATTTTTCCTAATAAATAAATCTTATTCCTAAAGTATAACCTATTTTTTGATTTCAGAACGATCGTGTTCGTATGTGTCACATCGTGAACGTATGTGTCCGGACTGTTATATTTTAACCCTAGAATCATACGTTGGTCTACGAGAAACGTTAATCATACATCGACATCGTTTTGACGGATGGACTTTTTACGGAGAGTTTTAGAGTTTATTTGCAAAAAACATTTTTTTTGACATAACAATACTACAAAAGGGAACAAAATATTTAAAAAAATTGGATTTGGAAAAATTTCTTAATGTAAATATTTATTAATTTTTTTAATCTTTTTATCAAAGCATATTTTCATTATAAAAATTAAAAAATAGATAAATACATCAATTGTAATAATTAATTTATGAACTATTATGAGTCAGTGGACATGTGTGACTTTACAGAATGTGAAATTTCTCAGTCATAAATATTCCTATAGATATGTAGTTATTTCCCCATTAGGCACATTTGTAAATTTTCTAAAATTTGTTAGTAATTTTTCGAATAAGATCTCAAAAAATAATAAAAATTAAAATATTTTCCACAAAATAAATTGTTAATATTTTATTAAGTCATTCGAAACGCATTCTTTAGTTTTCGATTCAATATATTAAAACTTCAGTATTATGTCGTCTCTATAAGTCAAACAGCTGTAATCATCTTTCACATTATCATAATCATTGAATAAATTAATTATAACATCCATATCTTTAATAAGTTTTAAAAAAATTAGGAAAACTTTTATACGTAGTGTACAAAATCTTCAAAAAAAGCATACGTTAATCATACATCGACGTCCTTTTGACGGACACTATTTCAATACAAACAGAACGACAATGACTATAAACAAAATAAATATATGTGGTGTGTTATAATAACAAATAAGTTAAATAACAGAAATCTTACAGCAAACAAGTAACAACAATTCGTAGTATTGGAGCAGGTAGAGAAGTTCGTACGTCGTTTTGACGTGTACGTATGATTCTAGGGTTAAGAAGTTTTAGTTATGACCACTGATTGTGAGGAACATTACTTAGTGCGTGTCAAACACGCACTTGACGAATTTTTTTGAAAATATCGTCTGTTGCGATAGGTACATTTTTACTTCCGAATGTCTGTATTAAATAGATATGAAAGTGCACATTTGCTATAATATGATTGTAATATTATAAGTGAAATAATAGATTATTTCTATAATAAATTAAGTATGGTTTTTCTTCAAATTATTGTCAATTTATTAGAGAAAAAAATATAACTTATATAATAATATATTTATTTTATACAATAATAATAAATCATTTTTATTTTCATTTATTTATATATATGTATATAATTAACGTAATATAATTAAATATATTTTAATTATAATTAATTAATATCGACAATAATTTATTTATTTATTTTTATTGATACACTATTAATAATTTTATAGATACATATATTAATAGAATGATATAAAGATTGGTATGACGAAGACAACAATTGGATACAATGAATGATACAGAGGAAGATGGCACATCGTTTGTTTTTGACATCCCGGTACCGGGTATGCGATTATCTGAAGCGGATGATACGTGTGGCTCGTGTAATCGTATAGATGATTTATCTGGATTCCAGGTATTTGATAGTCGGTCACGCGCACGGGCCGTATGATCACCGACCACGTTCGTTAATTCTTCATCTAAATCTTTTTCCGCCGAGCCGGTATAATCCTCTTCATCGTAGCGGGCGGGCTGGCCTTTCCGCGTTGGACCAGGAATTTCTGTTAGAATAAAAGAAAAGATAATGTAACAATGTAATAGTATGTTATACACCAAAGGACTAAAGTGTGACTTTTGATTCCGAGTATGAAGTTTGTTGTCAGAGGATCTGTAAAGATACGAGGACGACAATTTACACGAGAGATCAACAACACTTTAACCCCGTGGTGTATTATGTATATTAATTTTTTTTTGTCACTTCGGATAATTTAAAATTAAAAATTAAGAAAAAATTTGTTTAGGTAAAAGTCATTTAAATTGTGCGAAGTATAGTATTATAATATCAGGTACACTATGGACAAATTGATCAAATTTAACAATACTATATAACTGTCTTTATCTACAAATTTACATTTGTTTCCTATTTTAAATAAGTTAATCAAATTGATTGATGACGTTCTATAAATTCTGCTTGTTGATTGGTTTAAAAGAAGTAGCAAAAGTATTTTTAATCCCTTTAAATTAAAAGTGACACTTTATATCCTATTATTTAGTTCTGGAATTGCAAAAACTTATTTTGATTCTTTTATAGCCAAAACTTGTTTGTTTTGAAAAGGAAGGAAATTTCAATCAATAATTAACTCTACGTTCGGATGGTAGGTACCAAAGTAGGGCTTAATTTCAACTGTATTGCCATGAAATGATGTTCCGGTAACTCGAACGCGTTCCAGCACTACCAAGGGATATTTATTTTTTAACGGAACGATCTCTCATGGCCTACGATTTTTTTTTTTTTTTGATCAGTGTTTTTAAGATAATCATAGCTTACGGCAAGTGAAGACCAACACCTAAAGGATAGCTTTATTTGTTTGTCAGGGTCTTTTTTAGTGGAATAGGGGAATATGGTAAGTCACGAGAATATGGTAAACGACCTTTTTTCTTGCTCGTCAGCGTCATTTTCAAGGGAAATTACTTTTTCTTTCGTTACTTTATTTTTTGAGAAATTCTCTTTTGAAAAATTTAAATGGCGTTTCGGCACCTACAATTCTAGAAATTGAGTCCTGGACTAAAAAAGCTTTTTAGCTCCTAATGAGTAAAACATTTTCCCTCCTACTTTTATAGCCAGAAATTAGGCAACAATATTTCATTTTTATTATAGTATTTGCTAACATAGCATATGATATAGCATAGCGTTTTTTGTTCTTCAAAAAAAAAAATCATTTTAAAATTCCAAAAACTATTACAAATTGATAAAATAATTACCATATATTCTAATACTGCTTTCTTCCTCACCGAGGGCATTTTTGGCAACGCATTTATACGATCCAACATCTTCGGACTGTAAATTGCGTACAGTTAAAATCATATGTTCTTCAAACATGGATTTAGTTATGTGTTTAACTTCATATTTTTCACTTGAAATAACCATTTCGCCTGAAAAAATACAAAATAGTTATGGTGAGAAAAAAACTAAGAGAATGAATGAAAATTTTAGTATAGGTACAAGATATATTTGGTCATCCTAATTAATGTTTTTACTTTTGTGTAATGTTAAAGAGTAGGTGTAAGGTACCTTTTTGAAAACGACGAAAATTTTGAATGTATATGTATTTTAATTAATATTTCATACATTTCTAAACATTAAATGTTACGTTTGATGTAAAGTAAAATTTTATAATTAATTGCTAATGAATTTCTATATTTCGAGAACCAAATATAGAAATTGCCAAATACGTCAAAAATGAAATAATAATTAAAATAAAATATGCATACAAATGGAAAATGAATTTTTAAATAAAAAATGAATCTTTAATACTCTTTGTAGATGTATTTTCCTTTTAAGACATTTAAATGTAAATAAATTACAAATATTTATAAATAAATCAATAGAAACAGTAAGACAGTTCTTGGAAAACTATATCATACTCTAGCTTCACAGTTTTCACCGTTACTTTTCGTTTCACTCTTTCCTAAATAATTAAGAATAACAAATTCTGTTGTTACTTTCCTGTTCTTATGACATGTAACTGTTAAATTCAGTTCAGTTGTATTTGTATATACATATAGGCATATCTAGGATGTGTAGCTAGGTGGAGACCTACATTTTTCACACTATTCTTATAGAGAAGTAATAGATAACAAGCCCACCCATACGTACTTTAAATATATACGTATTTATATGTAACAATATTTACCACAAAATTTAAACGTGCTCTATAGTCAATTTATTATCACCAATAAAATTTCTTATGAAGTTATGATTAATAATAAACCGGTAGACGATTACATTTAAGAAGATGAAGTCTCCCAGCAAACTCCCAGAATATTATATAATGATCAAATTAAAATATTAATAGATTTGAGCGTTACTTTATGGTATTCCATATTTGTAAATAATAAACAAATATTTTACTTCGCAAAAATACCACTTTTATTTTGAAACTGTGACAATATTGTTTCAAAATAAAAGTGGTATTTTTGCGAAGTAAAATATTTGTTGATCAAATTAAAAATCAATAATCCAACTGCGGGAAAAATACATATTTTAGAAAACCAGAAAAGTTTTAAATTATAGGTTTGGTGTTCGCTGTCTGATGATGGATGCCTCCGCATTCGAAACTAGTAAAATTTTGATTTTGCTATTTTGATTCGCCTATGTGCTGATATATTTTATATTCTTATTTTTGCGGGCTTGTTGTTACCTATTTAAAACTTTTCTGGTTTCTAAACTTTATATAATGATTTTTTAATCACCTCTGTATGCTAATGTGTATACTTCCTGTGATTTTCGATATACAGTAAACATATTTGAATGTAAATAAAAAAAATATAATCGAATTTTTATAAATATTTGATTACATTTACGATAGTATCGAGAATCGAATTTTCATCAGAATAAGGGCAAACCACTGGTTGAATTACTCATATGTGACCAATTCATGTTGACCTTTTGATTCATTTTAGTGATAAAAAAAATAATTTTATATATATATATATATATATATATATATATATATATATATATATATATATATATATATATATATATATATATATATATATATATATTTCTATGGAAAATGATTTTTGTAGGTAGGTACATGTCCATATCATGTAGGTATATCTATTTTAGATTTGTTGGATTGAAATTTATTTTTACGGTATATTTCATCCCATACTCATATAAGTCTCATAGGTGGATTTGTTTTTTATTTTATTCATGCAGGAGTGTGACAAATAAAAATTAGACAAAAAATGTGTACCTACATAATATTATATTATTTTACTAGTGACATCATTAACATTTATATGTGTACTAGCCGTACACTCGATAGGATTTCCCATCGACAACATTTTTTTATTAGGTACTCACTTTCTGCTCACTTTTAATGTTTTTTAAAAGCCTAAATCAATATTCACGTTTCTAACTTAAAAAATGGCGAACTTTCCATACGAACTTTCATTTTCTGTTTTAACCCCTTAGGAAATAAATGTCCAGAAACGTTTACACAACTGACTTTCATTTATAAATAGAAGCCTAAACGCCAATTTTCATATCTCCTATGCTCAATTTCGTCCTTCTAAACCCAAGAGTTTAGGTTGTGCGTTGCCTGTCAGTCAGTGTTAATGATTTATTAAATAAGAGATTATTTATTTTAATAGCCATAGTAACGTAGTTTTATATACCACTAACTTCAAAAATAACGAATTTACATCCAAAATTTTCATCCCGTATTAAACCCACCTAGGGAATGAATTTTCAAAAATCCTTTCTTAGTGCTCACCTACATTACATAGGGAACTCCTGTGCAAAATTCCATGCTTCTAAGCCCAACGGCTTAGGTTGTGCGTTGTCTGTCAGTCAGTCAGTCAGTTTTAGAAATTTATTTGGTAGTTTTTTTTACTATATTATCTATAAAAGTTGGAAATATCAGCAAGATAGAAAAATATAAATAATTAGACGAATTTAGAGTGTTTTGCAGGACGAATGTCGTATTTTTTGGCACAACAATCGATTGCCAGTAATTACACGCAGAACAGCGTTTTCTATAATGTATTAAATTCTATTTTACAGGATTAGCAGTGATAGAGGGCTTAGAAGGCTTAATGTTGGCAGTATTCCTATGTGACGAGTTAAAATTTTCGAATTTTTTAAAAATATTTTACAAATTAAAGTACATTGAGAGTGTACTGTAGTAATTGTACCTCGAAATTAAAATTATTATTTTTTTATTTAAGTATATCAAAAAATTTTATTATTTTGTGGAAAATATATACATCTATTCTGACTTGAATATACATATACTTGTAGAATAAAATGTGAGTAACAATAAATTTGACTTAAAAAAAAAAAATAAAAGTTATTTTTTTGTTTGTAACAAAAGCAAAAAAATTGACAGCCCCCCAGTCTAAAATATTGTACACTCCGACTCTTTTAGGGATCATTTTGTCCGAAGTCTAGTAAATTTTTATGAAAACATATTTTCGTAACTGGGTTGATTAGTAATATGGTTAATTTTTTTGTTTTGGGTTATTACAAACGGAGATATACTACTCACCATTCACTTATATTTTTTTCGCGGAGTCCACCTTGATGCCCAAAAACATAAACAAAGCATTCTAAAATTGAGTGAGAAAATATTTTTTCATACAATCCTAATGGTGCCACGACTAGTGAACCGCAGACAGTTCAACCGCGACAGTTCAACCCAGACATTTCAGCCGACGACAAATCAACCTAACGACATATTAACCTAACGACAAATCGACCGACGACAGATCAACCGTCAACAATTCAACCTAACGACAATTTAACTGAAGACAATTTAACCGTTGTATAATCTATTAACTAATAAGAACAAAATTATTTTAATTTTATCCAACAATGAAATTTACCTCCCTGGAGAGTGGAGACTTGAGACTAAATAATTATTTATGTAGTCTCAAGTCTCAAGGGTGACTCTTTACACAATTAAGGGTATATTATTTGGTAGAGTTGTGTTGGATTTGGTTATCTTTCGTTGAATTCGGTTAATTTAACTTGTGTTTGGTTAGGTTTTATTTGGTTAAGTTATATTTGATTTGGTTAGGTTGGGTTTGTTTATAATTTGTTGAGTTCGATTAGTTTAGGTTGGTTTTGGTTAGGTTAGGTTGAATTTGTTCCTAATTGGTTGAGTTCGATTAGTTTGGGTTGGATTTGGTTAGATTAGGTTGAGTTTGTTTATAATTTGTTGATTTCGGTTAGTTTACGTTGGATTTGGCTAGGTTAGTTTGGGTTTGTTTATAACTTACTGATTTCAGTAAGTTTAGGCTGAATTTAATTAAGTTAGGTTTTATTTGGTTAAGTTATGTTTGGTTAGGCTAGGTTGGGCTTGTTTATAATTTGTTGTGTTAGGTTAGTTTAGGCTGGTTTTGGTTAGGTTAGGTTGGGTTTGTTTATAATTTGTTGAGTGCGATTAGTTAGGCTGGTTTTGGTTAGGTTAGGTTGGACTTGTTCATAATTTGTTGAGTTTGATTAGGTTGGATTTGGTTAGGTTAGGTTGAGTTTGTTTATAATTTGTTGATTTCGGTTAGTTTACGTTGAATTTGGCTAGATTAGGTTAGGTTTGTTGATAACTTTGGGTTCAGTAAGTTTAAGCTGAATTTGATTAAGTTAGGTTTTATTTGGTTAGATTGTGTTTGGTTAGGTCAGGTTGGATTTGTTTATAATTTTTGGTGTTCGGTTGGTTTAGGCTGGTCTTGGTTAGGTTAGGCTGATCGTCCATTGGATGCGGAAACTTGCGAAATTTAATTATCGCCCCTTGAAAGTGTCTCGTTCGTCCTTTTCCATGCCTATAATTGCAGCGTGCGAACAAATCCAATTTTGTTTGGATTTTTTCATGCGAAGAAGTCTGTTTCATGAGATTTTTACTTTTATTGAGATAAAACTGAAGGTAAATTACAATTATAACTGTGTATCTTTACATATTACGTGCCATAAATTGTTTTTTACGTATTTTTATAGCATCTATAGCTTCAGAAAAAAAAATTAAAGAGAAAAATACTTGGGCTAGTGGACGGACAGCAGACATATAATTTCGCACGAACGACAAACGTGAGTAGTCGTCTGAATTGAATCTCGCAGTTGCCCGCAACCAATGGACGACCAGCCTCAGGTTGGGTTTGTCTATAATTTATTGAATTTGGTTAGTTCCAGTTGGGTTTAGTTATGCTAGATTGCTTTAGGTTAGGTTAGGATGTGTTTGCTTATAATTTGTAGAGTTCGGTTAGCTTAGGCTGGTTTTGGTTACGTTAGGTTGGGTTTGTGTATAATTTATTGAGTTCGGTACCCACAATTAAGGGTATAAGTAGTATTTGGATGAGTTGTGTTGGATTTGGTTACCTTTCGTTGAATTCAGTTAGTTGAGGTTGTGTTTGGTTAAGTTAGGTTTTATTTGGTTAAGTTGTGTTTGATTATATTAGGTTCTTTTACAATTCATTGAGTTGGGTTAGTTCAGGTTGGGTTTGGTTAATTAATGTTAAACAATTGAAATGTTCTGCAGTTTAACTGTTCTACGATTGAATTGTCGTTTGGTTGAACTGTCGTTAGGCTGAACTGTCGTCAGGTTAAATTCTCATCGGCTAACCTGTCGTTAGGTTCAATTGTCGTCGATTTATCCGTCGTCAGGTTGAACTGTCCTCGGTCGAACTGTCTTGGTTTAACTGTCGCGGTTTACTTGTTACAGAACCAACCCATTATATGCTTATCTTAAAATATGTCCTGACGATGAATCTACGCGAGACAAAATATAATTTGTCTTCTTTAAACTTTATAATTGGGTATTTGACAAATTTCGAAAGAGGGTTTTAAAATTTTCCAAATGACAAATATAATCCCAGTAATTGATTTTTGTATAAAAAAAGCGATTTAGAGGAAAATAAAGTTTTTTTTTTTATTCAATAGAATTTTGGAGCGAAAACACTTGGTCACGTGTCAGTGACGTAACATCACGAACCAGTTAGCTTTTTATATTATATAATTATGTAGTAGGTATAGTAAGATGAGGAGTTTATTTTCAAAAAGCAATTTCTAAGAAAAAACTGATTTTGAGATTAATATAGAGTTATAAACTTGATTTAGAAAGTCGTTATTCTAAACGGACATTTTTTTCCAAAACTAATTACAAAGTACCGAAAAAGAACTTCAAATTTTAAGTTTATTTTTTTTTTTTTAAAAAAAATATCAGAATAGAAATAAATTTTAGAAATTGCGTTTTGAAAACAATTTTTTAAACTGAAGTACCTTTAATTCCTTAAACTAATAATGATCGTTAATTTGAAATTTTTAACGGACAAAAATGTACCTTAGCAAAGAAAAAATAAAACTGGAACTGAAAACGCAACAGAAATTATTACGTTTTAAAGCATTTGACTTTTTTTTGTTGCACGGTCACAATAGCATCATGGATAATATGAGTAGCGTGTTACAACTAGATACTAGTGTCTGAAAAAAATACCGGAAACGAAAAGTGCTGCTAGCCAAAGGGAAAAAGAAAAACCGATAAATCTAAATTATTTAATGCTATTATATATTTTAAATAATAAAGCAAATATTTTACTTCGCAAAAAATCACGTTTATTTTTTAATTGTGACAATTGTTTCAAACTTAAAAGCCCATTTTCAAACAAAGTAAGATAATATTAATAGATTTGAGCGTTACTTTATGGTCTTCCATATTTGTAAATAATAAACAAATATTTTATTTTGCAAAATACCACTTTTATTTTTGAAATTGTGACAATATTGTTATTTACTGGTAAAAAATCTGTAAAAATGTTGCTGGTGATAGAAGGTATCATTTTACTCGAAAATTACATTTTGTTAGAAATTGTTTTTTGAAAATAAGCTGTACCATCATTAATGTTGTATCCATGGCATTAAATAATTTTTTATATATTTTCTGTTGATTCGTCATTAATTACATATTGCCTAATTTTTACTTTAATTAAAATGGAATAATAAAATCGAATAATAGATTCGTTTGTGCTAGCAAACCTCTTTGCTTCGAATCCTAAATTTTGTTCAGCAAAATTTAAAAATGTAAAAACTAAAATGTGAGTATCTATTTGCAATATTAAATGCCTTCGTGCTGTGACGTCACATGCCTAAATAAATCTTTTTAACTATTTCACCCGCTAATTCCAATTTAGAAAAATAAAATATTTATATTTTCTTAAGTTTATATAAATAGTTAATCATTATCACTAATCATGCCCTATGTTATTCACTATATTTTACTATCAATTGCAACATCAGTCAAATACCCAAATTATAACCTCTTTCAATTGAAAAGTGTTCCGTCCTTGCGCTCGTTTAAAAATAATCGACCGAAGTCCTGAAAATGGACAAATCTTGGACGAAAATACAGTAGAACCCCTCATACGTTATACACTTGTCATAATAATTTGCAAGTACAGGAATCTCTCACCTAAAGTGTCTTAACAAATTTGACACATGTGGGTTATACCTTTCCAAGAGTACGTATTATGTGTTTTAACAAATCGCACATTGCCGCGCTCACTACCATAAAACTACGCATGCGCTTATAACTGTAGTAGGAGCAGTAAAAAAGGAAAAAGTATAACTTATGAGAGGTTCAAAATATAACTTACGAGAGGTTTATAACTTATGAGGGTATAACTATTGAAGGGTTCTACTGTATAAAAATTACGAATTTCGAACCCAATGTGCGCCGATATCTTTAAAATAAATAATAGAAAATGGAAAAACTGCACCAATTTATTTCTGGTACTAAAAGAAGCCCCTGAGCTGTATCCGTTGCTTTTCACATTTTTAAAGAGTTACTTATATCTTTAATAGCTCAAGAAATACAGGAAAATACCAAATAGTATGGATATGGAAACCTATTTCGTTTTTGTATATGTTCGTGATATAACACTATATATACATATTTTGCAAAAGGTAAAAAATTGGAATGAGAAACCATATGAGTGTTAATGATTTCAATATAGAGTAAATACTATCACGGATAAAAGGGTCACGAAGAAATTTTTAAATAATTAAATATGTAACCTAATAGCCTGTATTCAATCTATACAATATTTTCATGTCGGTATGTAACAATATAGCAATGCTAACACCATCAATGGCCTTAATTATTTATTCGTATATCAAACTGGCTATATTGTAATTATACCGGGTAATTTTACACATAAAAATGTAAATATAAAATATTTTAAATATTTAATAGTTGAAAGACATACTTTATGAAAATTAATATTAGAATAGTTATTTTCGATACATATGCGTAAAGAGAGGTATTCTAGTAGGCTTAAATTCGGGCACGAGTCTAAGGGACTGACGTATACACAACGAGATCGAGTGCGCAAGCGCACGAGATCTCGTTGTGTATACGTCAGTCCCTTTAGCGAGTGCCCCAATTTAAGCCTACCGGATACCTCTCTTTACGCATACGTATCGAACATAATTTTTTATAACGACGGCTTCTAAAGTTTAATAGAGAGAAAAAAATTAATTATTTTTAAGCAATTTTTATTAATTTGTAGAACGTTGTTGTTTTTTTTATTAATTTGTTGATCGTTTCCATGTTAATTTGAATATGATTATCACTGATAAATGAATATCATTATTTTCTCGCATAGTTTTAGCTACTTTCACGCACACTTGTACTTTCGCGCACAGTTACTGTCATTTGTTTTACAATGATATAAAAAACTGCTCTTTACGCCCACTACACAACGCTCGAATATTGAACTTTAGAAGCAGGTGTTATAAAAAATATTAAAATGGTTTCTTTGTTATTTTTCACTACTTAAATAAAGATAATTAGTTCACATTCTACTTTCACGATTTGTCTATGACTAACTCTACTTGAAATTGTAAACTGAATATGTATACTTGCTTGCGATTGAACTTTTAGAAGGTGCTCTATCCCGCGAGAATGGTACTTGACTTAAATTTTTATAAATTTTTTTAGAAGTTGCAAAAACTTTTGAACTTGGGGAAATTTTAGCAGAAAACTTATAAAAATTTATAAAATTTAGTTTGTGTCAAAAACTAGTTCACATAGAATAATGTTTCAAAAATCTTTTTTATGTGATTTTTTTTCCTCTTTCCAATGGTGTAAGAAATGTTGCAACAACTTTTAAATTGTAGTAAATTTTTGCCAAAAACTCACTAATTTTTACGAAAAATGCTCAAAAAACCATGCTTCTGGCATCGGACGTGTCTGGCTGAAGAACTCATCCAAGATTTTAGGACTTTCAATGTTTTCACCACATTTCATCAAAGTAGAAGTTTTGGTTCAAAAGTTATCGTGCTGATACATATATACACACGTAAATATATATATATATATATATATATATATATATATATATATATATATATATATATATATATATATATATATATGTATAAATTTTAGTGATATATGTATAAATTAGATATGTATAATTATAAATATTATATATATAAATTATAATTATAAATATAAATATAAATATAATTATAAATATAAATTATATATGTGTAATTATATATGTATAAATTTTAGTGAATGTTATTTTCGAGTTCTTTTTCGAGTTCCTTCAACTTTATTTCTGCCTACTTCAGATACAGTGCACGCCTACATTCTGGCTACACCTACTGCGTACGTCTACAACCTGTCTGCACTTGCTCTGCACGTCAAAATTAAGAAATTACAGTACAAACCTAAATTAAAAATTACAGTAAAAGTCAGCATTGGACCTCGATCATTGGCCTTGAGGTGTCATGAGTTATTTCCGGGGTCGAACGAGTGGGTTGCCATTTAAAAAATTTGGGGGACAGGTTTACCCACACTGTCAACTTCCCATTGGTGTCCTTAAAGGCTAGAGACTACTGTACATAAATAATTCTTTTTTCATTTCAGGCGACTCCTCCCCGGGCCCCCGATAGAGGCTTTGCCCCTTGCACCATACCGGGGGCTTCGCCTTCTGTACCTAAGGGTGGGGGCTCCACCCTTATCAAACTAATTTTAACGTCACTTGTTCTCAAGATATGTAAGACAAAATATATTTCAAAAAAAGTTTCTTACTTCTTTTTTTTTTTGTTTTTAATTTTATAATAAAATACTGGTGTTTTTAACATCAAGAAAGGTTCTTAGGCCATTATATAATCATGTTATGGAAAAAAATCCATATAATCTGTGTTATTTTAATAAGGGTTAATTCCGTTTTTTTACCACAAAAAACAAACCGCTAATCCGAATTTGCTGAAAACTTTATCCGGTCTTCATTTTTTGATTACGCATCTAATGAAATCATCAGTCCGGAGTTGATATCATCATTTGTTCTCGAGATATGCGAGACGAAAAAAAATTCACGAACGAACGAACGAACTAACGAACAAACGAACGAACTAACGAACGCACACACAGACATCACGCTAAAAACGATGGATGAGGATTCTAGTGACCTTGAAACGTGGAGATATGTCAAAATTAGCGATTCGTAAAATCGGACCCATTACAATAACTTCCAATGGGAAGTTAAAAATCGGACTTGACCTTGATATGATCTTGAACCTTGTGCTTGAGGTCACCATCAAGGTCACCATCGGATACGCCGTAAAAAATTCTGAAACTTCATCATCAACATTTATCCAAAAAATGCTTTCCCTCTAAGATTTTTGACTGTTTCCATACCTACTTTTGACTAGTGCTGTATAATTCTTTGATGACATTCACTTTCTATTATAACTTTGAAGGCCCAGCAGTGTCAGGACGTGTCCTCGAGCTAGAAGTATTGACCGTAATATTGTTATGTTACATATTAAGGACCAACAAATGTTATGTAAATTTCAACTTTTATAAAGCAGTTTGACAGCGAATGTTGTTAGCTCTGCGGCTATTAATCGTCGTGTGATTTCCTACAGTAGTCGATAATTGAACCTTAATACTACACCAAATACCCCGTACAGATGACATTCAATCTAAACTCAATTAATAACAAATTCCCTATAAAATGTTATGTATAATTTATGTACGTATACATATTATATACATTATAGTTATTTATATTTAATATACAGACATAGTTAAAGTGGAAGTGGCATGGCGTGTACAGATATGTTCTATAAAAGTGTAAATTCATTTCCTCTTCTAGTTAATGACCGCATCATGTCTTCTTTCGTCGTACCTACCCGTTCGTGTTCATTGCTTTCTGCTTGCTGTGCTGCGGGTGCTGCGTTAGGTAAATGAGTTCATTAAATAATATTTTATTCCTTATTTAATGATCGTATCATTATTATTATTATTATTAAAATTAATATAATTAATGAGTCTTTAAATAGCTATTATAAATGAATAAGATGGCAGCAGGATATATTATGTACGTACGCGATCTATGGATAGATATATGTATAGAGTAGGTACAGTACGTGTGTTTTGTATACGGTTAGCTATTTAGTTAGTGTAGAGCGACGGGAGTGTATTAGGTGTCAAGGAGTAAAAGGAAGAGAGTGAAATTGTACCACCTCTGTTCATACATACTCGTTGCTGTATGGAATATTTAATATAGAGTGTTTTATAAAGTGTATTGAGGGAGCTTGGAAGATCTTTCAATCGTTCAACTCGAATCTGAAAATACTAAACTATGAGCTTTTTATTAGGGGCTAAGATATATATCCTATTTTAACATTCTTTATCGAAATATTATAAATATAAAAAAATCTTCAAGTCCGCTACTGGGTCTGACATGTAATTCAGAAAAATATTAACATTCTTTTAAACATTAAAGAATTTTCTAAAAGCAATTCTGCAATTTTTTTAAGCGATATAGAAACGTTTAAGAGCAATTTATTAATTTCAAATACCAGTTTTGGGGCCGGGAGTCATCTCTGCTATTAATTGGTATAACATTAGGTTGTGTAATATGAAATGTCATTCTCCGACCACTTAGTTCACTAAGTAATTTAGAAAAATATTTATACTTTTTAAGCATTAGAGAAATGTTTAAAAGCGATTATTGTATTTTAAATAGAATCCTCTTGTAGCTTGGAATCATCTTCACTATTTGCTGGAATAATATTAGTTCGTGTAATATGAAATTTCCGCCATTAGTTTAGAGAACATTTGTTCCCGTAATATGGAAAGTCGTTTTCCTATCACTAGGTCTACCATGTAATTTAGATATATTACTATACTTTTTTGCACGATCGTGTATTTTCATGCATTTACCGATGCTGTTGACAATGCTGGTAAATTACATTTCCCGAACATTTGCTTATATCCATGGAAACCAAAAAATAACAGTGCGGTAAGTGAAATAGATGCGTGGTAAGTAAATAGGAGTGCGGTAAGTGAAATTAGCTCAAAAATTATTGTAATTATTTATTTATATTGAAATTAAAAGTACAATTTAAACAATTAGGAAAATAAATCGATTAATATGAAAATTTTCGCTAGCCTGCATATTATTACTATTAT
This sequence comes from Brachynemurus nebulosus, assembly GCA_035578155.1. NCBI lineage: Eukaryota > Metazoa > Arthropoda > Insecta > Neuroptera > Myrmeleontidae > Brachynemurus > Brachynemurus nebulosus. The sequence goes on along the minus strand of JAPWDM010000018.1, from coordinate 3,604,002 downwards.
TGTTGCCATTAGTCGTCATATTTTATTGACATTTTAAAAGGTCGTTCAATCATTAAAATTTTCTGTGGTTTTTATAATGTTCCTTGCATTTTACGAGAATAAATTTGCAGCCAAAAATAAAATGCTTCATCAATTTCATTATTCTCACTAATATTATAGTTTAACAAACTATTTTCCTCAATTTTTTTTAATAGAAAATTCAAAAAAAATATTCACACCAGTGAAATATTGACACTTAATTTTTTATTTACAAATATAGTTGTCAATTGTCATTATAAAGATTCGTATAAAGTTGCTATAAATATTTATAATATTTATTCATGGCATTCTGTGTCATAACATAGAAATATAAATTTCACCTATATTATCCGAATTTTATTTTTTATTTAACATATTTTTATTCTTTAATTATTTTAAATCGATCGTGCAAAAAATATTATACAATACACGATGCGTTAAGTACATTTACTGATCTCGAAAATTGCAAAAACTCGACCCTGCGGGTCTCGTTTTCGCAACATTTTCTCGATCAGTAAAAGCAACTTACCGAACTTATATTGTAAAATACTATTTCAATAATTAAAAGTGTTTAGAAGCAATTATATAATTTAAATACAATTCTTGTTGTCTGGAATCATTTTCAGCTATTTGTGAAATAACATTAGTTTGTGTAATATGAAATGTCGTTTTCCGATCATTTTCTCTAACATGTAATTTACGTAGACATCGACACTTTCTTAACCATTAGAGACGTGTTTAAAAGTAATTCTTTCATTTTAAGTAGAATTCATTTAGATTGGAATCATTTCAGCATTAGTTCGAATAACATTATGCCGTGTAATATGAAATGTCGTTTTCTGATCATTTGATCGATCATATGTCCGCACCGAGCTAGTTACAACATTTGCTTTTTTTTTAAATAAAGGGTTGTATCATATGGAGTGTTGCAATTTGCAATAAATAAAAAAAAAACTAAATCCAAAAGATGATTTTTTTTGCAGCAAAAAACCCTTTTTGGATATAGACTAAACGCCGCCGTTTTCTTTTTTTAATATAAAAAAAATGTGCTCTATTTTGTTAAACATGTGCTATCATAGGTCGTAACTGAGAAAACTAAATTCCAAAACCTTTTTCTATAATTCATTGTAATATTTATATGTACCTAATAATAATTTTTGAAAACTGAAAATAAAGTTCTCCAAATTCCTTCTTAATTTCATATATCGTATGGGGTGTCGTTTGAAGACTTCTGGTATAGGAAGTATAAACAAAAAACATACAAGATACCAAATAGTATCATAGGCGGATCCAGGGGGTGGCTGTGGGGGCTGTAGCCCCCCCCCCTCCGCTCCTTGACCTACAATAGGTAACTTTTCTTAGTTAAACACACAGTTCATAACAAACAATTCCCCAAAATTCCTCCTGGAATTAGAGGCAGCCGCCCTTTTCAACTGGCTGGATCCGCCCTTGAATAGTATCCGCCGAATATTCGATATTCGGTCAACGGCGAATATTCTAGGAAATGTATTTTTTTATAAAACACTCGGTGTACTGTACAATTATATTTCAATTAACTATTATCGTTACATGATACGATGATACTTAAAATACGTAATTTAACTAGTATCATTACAAAATCGTGTACATAACGATGTTAGAAATTAAACGATGATAAATTTTAAATAGCTAATTATGTGATACTATTACTGAATGTAGTCTCTAGCGTTCATATCTATGTATGTACCTAAATGGATGGTATTGTGTATACTACCTGTAGTGTTATACCTAACTGTGTATTATTATAAATATTATATCGACAATCGATTCGAAGATAATAAAACACTTTAGTCCGTGTAATTAATTGTTTCCATTCAATATCTAATTATTATATATTGATACCCTTTTAACATTGTACATACATATTGTGTACATAGGTACATTTATTAGTTTTCTCGGTTGACATATTATAAGAATTCCAATTTCATTTTTAATCAAAACATTTAAAAGTAACTACTTGATCTCAACAGGAAAACTTAGATGATAAAAAGGAGAAATTCAAACAATCAAATATTGTTTTAAATTTTATATATTTCATCGTTAATCTTAAAATATATTTCGACGTTGTTTATGTTTTCATCAGTGGAATTTTACTTTTCTAATATAAATAATATTTGTAGAGGTTTACGGTATGAAAATTAAATCAATAAAATTCATTATCAATCGTACATGTTACCAAAGTCTGGTTTTCCCATTTCTGATTTCAACAGGAATGCGCCATGCTACACTGAGAAAAAATTATAGTAAAAATTACGGAGCTGCCTCCGGTAAACCAGGCTCAAGTGACCAGTTGGTAGGAAATTATTGAGCAAAAATATAAAAAATGCCTTTCAAACATTATTTTTTACGATTCATTTGAAAATTTTTCCTGTAGAGCTTAAGAATTTTTCCTATACTGCTCTGTAAAATTCGATGGGCTGGTAAAATTTGAAGTGAATACCAGAAAAATTTACTTAATTTTTGTTAAATTGAAACCTGTCTTTCAGTATCTCTCTCACACAAGCATCGCACCAACGTAACACTAGAGGACAAGCACATACCTAGCTGCTCTGGCACGCGTAACTGTCCGTACCAAACTAAGGTCATTTTGAATACGGCTTCTATTGCAAACAGACAACTAACTTATTGTTGTGTGTGCCTTGTATGTGATGTGTACCATGAGTGTTATCATTTTTTTTCTGTTTTTTGTTCTAATAAACTATTTAATGGACTTTACATTTAAAACAAAGAATTGTTATTTGTGTTTCATGAAAATCGCATTATTTTGTTATTGATAAAGAACTAATAATTAAAATACAACAATTAAGATTTTTATATGTATTGATGTTTATTGAAACATGTTTATCTACAAATAATAAAAAATCACAGAACATTTTTTTCAATATTAATAATTTGACTTTAATCCTTACCCTTCTAACAATATCTTTTTAAACTATTTTAATTCAATTATTTATTAATAAATAAAAAAAAAAAAACCTTATAAATAATACGGTAAGAGAGTAGAATTTTTCCTGTACAGCGCCGAAATTTTTACGGAGTCACAGTGTAATTTTTACTATACTCATCGTACTTTCTCCTTTGCCTGTCACTTATGCCCGCATTACCAGAGAGCTCCGTAATTTTTTACTAGAAATTTCCGTAAAAATTACCGTATTTACCTATATCTTATATAGAACAACAGCTAAAATGGATGTTCTTATAAAATTTTTACTCAAAATAATAATATTGAGATTCTAAAAAATGAATATGAGTATACAATTACCGCTTAGGGTCCCGGAGACTCAAAAAAGACGCAAAATAAACGGCTGGACGGAACGTGAGGTTAAAATTATTATTCCCTAGAGATTGAACGGATCTTAAGCGAATTTAACTCAAATATTATTGAGGCCCCAAAACAAATTAACGCGAGTTCAGAAATGTTCTTCAGAACCCTGTGACTTTAATAAGGGTTTGAAATAAAAGTGCTCCTATCAATATGGATATCGACGGAAAAGTCTCAAGGTATGGAAATTAGATATGCTATTTAAATATGAACATAATCTACTTTAGAGTCATTATGTGACCAGAGCGAAGCACTATAAGGAACTGATTTAATAAAGAGTCTCAGAATATCTCCTTTAAAGATAAGGTGAGTTCGAAATTGACCGCCAAGGCTATCGAGTAGGACTCAGAGTGAGGTAAAAATGCTTCCTAGAGCCTTGGTGTCCAAAGAAGGGCCTAAAAAACAAGTACTTCTAAAACTATTGTTACGATATCTATGTAAAAGTCTTACGGTGCAGAGACTTAGCCATGCTTTTGAAATATTAAGATGGTTACTTTAGGATTGTTTGGTGACTGGAACTGAGCATTATCTGAAATTATATAGAATTTCCGAATGTTTAATTTAAAAGTAATTTGATCCCTAATTTACATACTTCTACGCGGGTAAAACCGCGAGCTGCAGTTAGTGTATTGACAGGCAATAATTATTAAAATAAAAAAGAAAAATTTATATTTTATAATCAATTTTAAATAGGTTTTTTCGATTTTGTAAGTTAATATATCTAATAACAAGGGCGGATCCAGCCAGTTGAAAAGGGGGGGGGGGGGCTGTCTCTAATACCAGGAAGAATTTCAGGGAATTGTGTGTTCTGAATTGTATGTTTAACTAAAAAAAGTTACCTATTGTAGGCCAAAGGGGGGGGGACTGCAGCCCCCACAGCCATCCTCCTGGATCCGCCTATGTCTAATAAAACCATTTTCTATTTTGTATTTTAAATGTATTCTTAAAAACCATTTCGTCCAGTCCTTCTTGTCACATTGGTGGACTACAAGCAACATACCAAACAAATAAGGTTTTCTTCTAAGTTGTTTGTTCAATTTTATTTCACTATCCCATACTTTAGTACATCAGATGAAAATAGAATTGAATAATATACAAAGACGTCTGAAAGATAAGATTTGGATTCAAAAAGATTGCAGTTGTAGTAAACTTGTCACTGGTTATACCAGGTAGGTAATTGGGTTGGACTGAAAAAAAAAATGTTTTCCCGGGCCGGACGAAATGTTAAAAAATGTTAGGCAAAACACTCATTTCATTAAGTAAGAATACCAATGAAAATAATAATGATAATATTAAAAAACTGTTCGTGGGCCACATCAATTTATTACTCCGGCCCGCGGGCTGTGTGTTGGCCATGCCTGGGTTATACCAATAAATTAACTCTTTTCCTATAATTTAATGCTAGTACTAAAAATTACGATAAAATAAGGCTTTCATTAAATAAATTAAATTTTATATTTTGGAATTATAATTTTTGATTATTTTATCAACAGCCTTTCATTTCTCAGGCTATATTTTTTTAAAATTTTAATTTTGTTTTAATTATACACTGTAATCTAATTATAGTTTTAGCTATTTACACTAAATAAAAGGTTGTAAGTTTAATACTTTTGATGCCGCATGCAAAATAGGAAAAGAAGAACCATTAAAAAAGCTTTGGAAGATGAAATTAGAAACTTTATAAATTCAATTATCTTCGTTTTCATTAATAGAAGGGTTTAAAAAAAAAAATGTTAATATTATAAACCAGTAAAGAACGTAAAATGAAGTAAGAGTTTGACAATAATAATTAGATCGTACATAGGTATACACTCACTTACGTAACGTTGTATGTAGATTGTAATAAAGAATATTGCCATACTAACCAGAGTCCCGTATCCAGTAATTAATGGATTTAGGAGACGCCTCCACGTAACATTCTAACTTCACGTCCGTACCAAGTGGCGCGCCCAACAGTTGATTTGGTACTTGAATCAGTGGGTGAACTGCAACAAATAATTAATTTTACTTAACATACTTTCTTTGTACATACACATATTTATTTATGTACTAGTTAGGTACGATTTATGGGGTAAAATGATATTAAAAATTTTTTTTTTTTTAAATAAATACAAAATGTTATTTATTAGATACATGAATAAAAAAAGTTATAGCCCAAATAAAATTATATTTAAAGTTTATATTGATACCTATTCTAAAATTTTTATTGTTAAGGGGAGGTTTACTTGAGAGTCGTTAAAAAAATCGATGTTTTTGCAGAAATTGGTAGCTAATTATGTGTAGAATATGTTCCCAAAGTGATTTTGCTGAAAGTAATTTAAGGGAAGGTTTACTTGAGATTTGATAAAAAAATCGATTTTTTTTTGCCGAAATTGATAGCAAATTACTTATGTGTAGAATATGTTCCCAAAGTGATTTTACTGAAAATAATTTAAAAACAAGATTCTTGCACATTAACCGAATCCAGCTTTCTATAAAAAAAATTCAAAAAACGTAATTCACGCAACAATGAGTATTAAATATAAAATTTTGAAAATACGTTTTTTTATATATCAATAAGCGCGGTAGCGCGTCGGCAAGTTCTCACCAACCGTACGTGCACCAAGCTATATTTACACGAACCATTTCAAGCCATTTTGACCCCCTAAAAACTCTAGTTCTATTTGTTGTATTGAATTAAAATTTTGCATACACAATAACACACTCGAAATCACTCTCAATTTCAAATTTCATCGATCTAACTTTAGTAGTTCCTGAGGTATAGGTCTCCAAAAATCGACAATTTTGGCACTCACTCATTCACTCACTCACTGAGGGATCATCAAAACCTCTGGCCTATTTCCAGTGGACATAGGAAATTGAAATTCGGTCAGAATATAGATCTGAGTCTAACAGTAAAGGGAAAAATCTAAAATCATAATATTTTTCGTTATTTTCGTTATTTGTGCCCTTTCTTTGGAAAAATACAGGGCAATTTTATATAAAAAAAATATTACTCAAAGCCTTCCTTAATATTCAAATCTATTAGTTGCCGGTAACTATGAAAATAAAATAATTATTTATAGCAACAAATTACCTATTTACTATGAATCGTATAAATATATTTTCACCTATTATGATTAATAAACATCAAAAATAATTTAATTTACAAAAATTTGGAGTAAAATACTTGGTTTACGATAGCCATGGAAATGATTTTTCAAAGTGAAGATACAATTCAGTCATGATTTAATTTTGTGACTTAGAACCTGTGAAAATTAAGTTCAAAATTTTCAGTCGGGCTTACGTATACAGGGAGCAATTCCCACTTTGTTTGGCGTACGCTATAACGATTCATAAAAGTCAAGGTTTAAGTCTGGATAGTGCCCTTTTAGATATTGGCTCATCAATATTCGCATGTGCTCAGGCATAGGTTGCACTATCCAGAGTAAGACATCTCCAAGGTGTTCACTTAATAAATTTTGACGCGAGTCAGATCAAAGCACAATAAAGTGCAATAGCAGAGTACAATAGGCTTAGATCTTTGTATCGAAGAGATTTAAACAAAATTTTCCTTAAAAAGAACAAAATTCAAAAAATTCCGGACAGAGAGTGGATTTTGCGACCAAATTTTATCGCTGTTCAAATACTAAATGAATCCTATAGTAAAAGATCCAGTCAAAAACGTAAAAATAAAACTAAATCAGACTGCAAATCGAAAAAAAAGAAATAAATACTGCTTGCTTGCTATCCTACTATCTAAATTGAACCAGTTTGTATTAAACTACATTTCCTACAAAAAGTCGTGAAATCCCACCAAAAACATAAATGTGAAAAATGGGCAAGTTCTAATATGTATTGTGTTAGCCTGAAAAAGAATTGAAATCAAAATAAACTGTCAAGTTCCAAACATATTTTTCGTGCAAAATCGGAATAAGATAAATTGTTTTAAAAAATATACATCAAGCTTTTTTAAGGTAAATAATAGAAATTTTTCATTAGAACTTGGGGAGTTTTTAACACCAAGTAATACATGATAAATGAATAAAAACTCGCCATGTTCTAATGAAAAATTTCTATTATTTACCTTAAAAAAGTTTGATGTATATTTTTTAAAACAATTTATCTTATTCCGATTTTGCACGAAAAATATGTTTGGAACTTGACAGTTTATTTTGATTTCAATTCTTTTTCAGGCTAACACAATACATATTAGAACTTGCCCATTTTTCACATTTATGTTTTTGGTGGGATATTTTATAATATCTCGGAACTACATTTTTGGAACTGGCGGACACGATAACTCAAAAACTATTCAATGGATCCTTTTTTTTTTAATTTTTTATTTTAAAGATAATTCAATTCTTCGGCACCTCTACCTAAGTTCGATACACTTTCAATATTTTTTTTATTTATTTTTAAGTTTACTTTAAAGAGCGAAAAATAAGATAAAAATCGTAATCAAAATTTCAAACATCCGCCATTTTTTTTCTTTCAGCAATTTATTGATATTATAGGTAGAGGTGCCGGTACTCTTCATATATTTTATAAATCTTTTTTGTTTTTGGATTTCGGTGGTTTATTACCGGAGCTAGGATGTCCGTCAACAAGGCATTGGATTTTCGGATCGTCACACTGCAGTATCTGTAAAATGGACAATTTTTTGTATTTTTCCTTGATAAATTTTTTTTGTATAGTTTAATACTTAGTAAATATGTGTACAAAATTTGAAATTGATATTTACTTCCGTTTTTGAGAAAAAAATTCTAGCAAAATACATAATTTTTAAGGACTCTCGAGTAAACCCCCTTTAAAAGTAAAATGAATACAATCTCTCTAAAACATATATGGTTTCAACATGAACTTAACCGGAAATTTAGACCGTCTAAATTTTTATGTATAGTTTTGTTAAAATAATATTCAGATTTCCTGATCATTTTGATTAACTAAATTTCAGTTTTAAATAATACTTTTAAAATTAAATCGATTTTGGACAATTTGTCTCTCCTGGATATTTAACTTAAATATACTTTACCCTCTCTTTCAGTTTATATACCATACACGGTATCTATCTTAAGAGAAAAAATACACTTAGAACGAAAAAAAATTCGAGTTCTTTTTTCGTAAATATTAAGCAATTCATCTCAAAAATATACTCCCAAATTTTTTTAGTGTGATATTCGAAGTCCTTCGTACGATTAGTCACTGAAATTTTCCAAGGTAGTTTTGCGTTTCAGAATTACAATTTTTATTTAAAAATACCTATATAATTTATTTAAATTGTATTAAAATTTTGTTACTATTTTGAAAACTATATTAACTTTACAAATTAAACTATTACCATTGTATATCTAAGGAAAGATCTTTTGAAGAGTGAATAGTAAAATATTACTTCGAGCCTATCGTTAGTCGAACTCAATTTACCTCTTTAGTAATTTTATCCATCAAATTTCTATATCGAAAGTAATGAGGTCACAACAACTTTATATCAAAAGTAATAAGTTGGTAGCAATTTTATACCAAAAGTAGTAATAACCCAATCATTTAAGTTAAAAAACGTGTAAAACCTCGGAATGAAATGGAATAAGCTGGATTTTCGTATACACCTTAATTTGGCATCCTAAATGTTCCCTCAAAAGTCTCATAAGATCACGTGTGAACGTCTTTAGATATTGATGGTCAAAGGTCGCGAAAATCAGTTTTTTGGAAATATCTCGCTTCCTTTGCGTCAAATCGTCTTTTAGCGAATTTCGAAAACTCGAAATTCAGCTATTACAGTAGGTGTCATGACGCAATCTGAGTCCGGGACTATGGCAGAAATCTGTTTTGAGGTCCCTAGAATACGAAAATGATATTCACTAAAATTTATATATATATATATATATATATATATATATATATATATATATATATATATATATATATATATATATATATTTATGTGTTCCCACGATAACTCTCGAACGAAACGTCTAACGCTTATGAAATTTTGTGTGCGGACTGGATTCTGAATTGGCTTGGCTAAGTTCGTTAGCCAGACACGTCGGATGCCCAGAAGTAGGATTTCTGGCCATTTTTTATCATTCGATCCTATCATAAGGCAGTTCAATTTTTACATCGTTGAAAAGGAAAAAAAAAATTATGAAGAAAATATTCTTATAATTTTCTTTCTATTTTAAGTATTTTTCGAGAAAATGTAAATTTTCACTTTTATTCTTTCTTTGTTAGTCTAATAAGTAATTTATATTTATATCTCAGTTCTTTATTAAGTATAAAAATATTTCACTTTTTTATTAAAGAATTTTGTGAGAACAAGTGAAAACTATTCACATATATGTGATATAACACACATACATGTATAGAGTTTTGTTTCTCATTTATTGCATTATAATTAGCATGGTTCTATCCCATGTTAAAAAATGTAAATTAAACAGATTTTCTAAGCTAATGTAATGAAGAATTTTTTTTTTTTTTATTGAATTTTTAAGTAAACAAGAAATTGAAGATTATGTTATGATATAAATATTATTAAATATGAAACAAAACAAAATATATACAATGTACATATGTATGTACGGAAAAATATTTTGAATCGATTTTGAAAATTTTTCCACTAATAATTAATAATGTTAAAAAATTAAACCATTTCAAATGGATTTAAGGTATTTTATGTGAGGTCAAGGTTTTCGGGACCTAAAAAGGCCAGAAATTAATTAACCAATCGATTTTAAAAATTTTTTCACAGTTAGTAAGTTAAAGTATTTGAATTAATTAATTAAATGATGTCCGCAAGAAGCTTACGGACTGCCATAAGTTATATGAGATCCTTAGAACCCTTTTCTTACTGTTAGAGTACTAGACTTGTATGAGTTTCGCCAGGATTTACTGATCCCATAATTGTAAAAAATAAACTAAACGACCAATTTTAAAAATTTCTTCACTGTTACAGAGCTAAACTATTTTAGATAGATTTAAATACATTATGTAAGGTCCGCCAGGGTCCACAGGACCCAAAAGTGTCAAAAATAAACTAACTGACCGATTTTGAAAATTTTTTCACTGTTACATACTAAACTATTTTAGATAAATATCGATTACGTTATGTAAGGTCCGCCTTGGTCCATAGGACCCAAAAGTGTCAAAAATAAACTGCCTGATCGATTTTGAAAATTTTTTCACTGTTACAGAGCTAAACTGTTTTAGATAAATATAGATTCCGTTATGTAAGGTCTGCCAGAGTCCATAGGATCCAGAAGTGTCAAAAATAAACTAACTGACCGATTTTGAAAATTTTTTCACTGTTACAGAGCTAAACTATTTTAGATAAATATAGATTACGTTATGTAAGGTCTGCCAGGGTCCATGGGTCCAAAAGTGTCAAAAATAAACTAACCGACCGATTTTGAAAATTTTTTCACTGTTGGGGAACGAACTATTTTAGATAGACATACATTACGTTATTTATGGTCCGCCAGGGTCCATGGGACCCAAAAGTGGTAAAAATAAACTAACCGACCGATTTTGAAAATTTTTTCACTCTTACAGAGCTAAACTATTTTAGATAAATATAGATTACGTTATGTAAAGTCTGCCAGGGTCCATCGGATCCAAAAGCGTCAAAAATAAACTAGCCGACCGATTTTGAAAATTTTTTCACTGTTGGGGAGCTAAGCTATTTTAGATACATATAGATTACGTTATGTAAGGTCTGAAGTGTCAGTAGGACCCCTAAAAGTGTCAAAAATAAAATAACTGACCGATTTTGAAACCTTTTTACTATTACCAAGGTAAACTATTTTAGATAGGTACAGGTTGTGTTATCTGAGATCCACAACTGTCCTGCGGATGCAAATGCGGCGTAGAATGCTACACAACGGGTTTTGAATATATATATATATTACATAAAGTCCGCCTAGAATATACGGTCGAGCTGATTTTTTAATGAGGTCCACCGGGATCTTGCAGATCCGAAAACGCCAGTAATAAGCTATCGAACCGAAGCTAAAAAATTTCTCACTGTTAGAGAACTAAATTATTTTAGATGAATACAACTATGCTGCACAAAATTCGTTCGGGTTCTTGGGTCCCCAAAAATACCAAAACTAATTACCCAACCGATTTTAAAAATTCTTTTACTCTTAGAAAGCTAAACTATTTTAAATAGGTACAGGTCTTAGATGAGATCCGCCAGTGCCCAAGATTTGGAAATTCGCTATGTTATGCAGATGCTGCGACAGGGGTATTTCATTTATTATAAAAGTTATAGAGCATAAAATTCTCTACAAATTTTGTTCCAAACACTTTTTGATGCATTTAGCAGTTTTGTAGATAGAGCACGATGAGTACGCAGTGCTCAGCCATACATTGTACGTCCGTCGTTACCAAGATACACTTTCAAACTATCAAATTGATTAGTGGAAAGTGATCCCAACTAGCTATAAATCGAAAAGGTCGTCCAGTAGGGGTCCGTATTTCCAGGTAAAATCTTAATAGTGACACCCGGGTCCATGAGTTTTCTCACTTAGAATAGAAATGCTAAAGTTCTAACCAACTTTAAATCCAATTATCCTCAATAAGAATAAATATTTAAAATAATTTTATAAATTATTATTATATGAAAATGGTAAATAATATTAAATAACAATTTGATTTATAATTAATATATTTAAATATAAGAATGTATTAAATAATTAATGAACTACCATTTAGGAAATAATTTCGTTAAAAAAACCGTACTACGGATTTAGATTCGCAATTGACCTTGTGCTATAACATGTATCCACGTAAGGCTGAGCGCTCTACACTCATCGCGCTCTATCTCTAAAACAGCTAAATGCATCGAAAAGTATTTGAAACAAAATTTGTAAAGAATTTTATGTTCTATAACTTTTATAATAATTGCAAAAACGATCTGAGGCAAAGGAAGCGAGATATTTCCAATAAACTGATTTTCGCGACCTTTGACTTTCTATGTCTAAAGACGCTCACACGTCGTTTTATGAGACTTTTGAGGAAACATTTAGGATACCAAACTAAAGGTGTATGCGAAAATCTAGCTTATTCCGTTTCATTCCGAGGTCAAACCCTTAAATGATTGGGCTATTACTTTACTGTGATGCTATACCAAAAGTAGAAACCTTATAGCTGTTCTATACGAAATGTAGTAATGTTGCAGCGGTTCTATAGGCAGCTTGCAAAGTATATGGTGGGGACAATTAAATCGATTGCAGCGTGAGTAGTGGAGAAAACAAGCATTAATACGGGCTCATATGTGTTTATGGTATAATAAAAAATATTAAATAAAAATATTTACATTGATTCACTTTGATTATAAACGCAGTTGCAACTAATATGTCATTCCTTATTTATCTGTCAACAGTATTAACGTCTACACGTTAATCCATAAATACAGAATTAAAAATATTTGATGTATTTTATGTATTTTATTGATGTTTGTCGTATGACTCTACATTAAACTAAATGACTTATGCCAGCATTTGTTAATTCTCGAATTTTCCTGACGTACTTCACCGGTACCAGCAACTTTTTCCTCTGCATAGTCCGAGGTTGGAAGGAAATACTGTCTTGATAATTATATCCATATTAACGTCGAAAATTGTTTAATTACTTTTTTAATATAACTGTTATACTTCATCCAGTATTTTACTGTTGAAACTGAACAAATCAAATTTTTCAAATTTATTTATAAAAAAAAATTAATTGTAAATAGCAAACATTTGTATTCAGATTTTACAGTTTGTTTAAAAATATTTTAAATTTATTTATTTCCACGGTTACTATTATTTATATTCGTCAATGAGCCCGGAAAAATGTATATTATAGATGTCGTTGCCATCACGCACCCAGCCTATATCAAAAATAGTAAGGTCACAATAGTTCTATATCAAAAGTAGCAAAGTCACAACACTTTTCTACTAAAATTAATAAGGTTAAAGCGGTTCTATATTATTAAAAAGTAGTAAGATCACAGAAGTTCTGTATCAAAGGTAGTTAGGTTCTAGTGATTCTATGCCAAAAGTAATAAGGTTACAGTGATACCAAAATATTTACGAAAACGAAATAAATATTGTTGAACAACCACAGTCCCACAAGGATCTACATTTGTTCGGAATTGCTCAGTCATTTCCATGTATACTTTATTCTACCTGAAACTGGCAGTCCTAGCTACAAGTTCAATTTTCTTTTTTTTTTTTACAAAATGTGTAACGAATATCCGTAAATGTTGGTAATTATAACAAATCAATTCGTAGATTTGTTTTTAAGTTGCAAGAATTTTTTTCGAAGACCGTATGGTTTAAATATTGAAGGTTCAGTCATTTAAAATTTGAATGAATCGTTCTAAAATCGAAATGAGTTAATAATTTAAATGAGATTCGAATTCTTTCCTGTTGATAAATGCAATGATGTTCCTACTTTACAAATACATGAAAGCACAGAAAAAATTCTGATAGATATTACACAATTTATATAATTTCCATATTCATTTTTATACTTATTAGAGAGAAAGTAAGTTTAATGTTCATTATTTATTTTGCTAAAATAAACAAAAAGAAAAATTGAAATTGGAGATTTTAATAATTTTAATGTCTTATTACTTTGATGTTTCATTTTATTAAATTCTCAGAAAAAAAATTAACATATATTATTTCTTTAATTCTCTTGACAAAAAAAAAAGTAAAAATAAATGAAAAAGGGGAAAATTTCATTAAATATCTTTTATTTCATTTTCTTAGCAGATGAAAAAAACTAATTAAATGGAAAAGAGCAATGAAAATAATAGGGAGAGAGAATGTTGGGTAAAAAATGAACATCTGTTTTTTAAAAAGAGAAATATGGTTTTTTTCCTACTTAATTAACTGTTTTGTAATTTTTCGTACATTTTTCAGTATTAAAATGTTAAAAATATGGTGAACATATTTTACTTAATTCGTAACTTAATAAACGGCAAGATTGTTGTAAGATTTATTGAAAATTAATTCAGTCTGAATATTTTATGTACCTACTTGTATAAAAATTAAAATTATATTTTGTAATATGACATACAGTCACTATAAAAATTAAGTTGAAATTTGGACAGTTAACCCTCTTTTATAAAACTAGTTGTCAAGTGCAAGGTGTACTTGTGAAAATAGTGTTCTGTACAATCCAGTCCCTTTAATAGGTTTGGTGTAATAGCATATGATAATTGATTGTAATGTATGTGAATGACTTGTACTAATAATTTATTTACATAAAAAAAAAATTAAAATGTTCTTTATATTTTTTCATTTTATCATAAATAATATTTTTTGATAACTATAACTAGGGTAAGAGACCCGATGACCGATCACTATTTTTAGCTGTATCATTAAATTAGCCTAAAAAAATTAAAAAATAAACAAAACACCCATTTTTTTTTTCTTAATAAGTATGAAACCAAGTTTTTTTAATCCAATAGATATGTTTTTAAGAAAATATAACCCAAAAATTTTGATTTATTAATGATTTTGTTTTATAATTTGTTGACGTCTATTAAAAAGCATACACAAAATATTAACCTCCTTTGAAAGATCAATACACTTACCCCTATCAAAAATCACCGATTAGTCCGATTACTAATGTACATCAGTACAGTAGTAAATCTTATACTATCGAATATTTGAACCATTCTCTTTCAGTCACTTTGACACTCTATCCACTACAAGAGGTCAGTCTGTGTCATAGAGTATCACAGAATGACACCTTGTGAAACATAGCAGCAATGACAGAAGGGTTTAAATATTCGATAAAATAAACCACTAAAATACTGTATTTTCTTTCGCCATCTATAATTTTGCTTTAAAAAACATTGTGTACATTGTGACATGATTCTAACTTACCTATACGCCATTGTGAATTTTTAAACAGTTAAATTGACGATAGATGACGTCAAAAATGTTTATAAAATAGATTTGGAATATCTGTATGATTCTCAAAATACCCAACTCGAAAACTTGGATCCCAACAAGAATCAGTCATACAAATAATATTTAACACATATAAAATTTAATTTAGCTATCCTAATCTCTTAAGTGGACTAATAACAATTATTTGTATACTTTTATTATGCTAATAACTTTAAAAATTCGGTGAAAAATGTTACAATTTATAACCCATGTGTTTTGAAAAATGATCATCCACCATATTAAAAATTCATGAATTCAACAAAAATTGTTATATATATATATGTATTTCTTAAATTAAGTGAGGAGACATTAAATGTGATGTGAATTTAAATTGAAAAATAATCATTGTATTAACAATAATTTTTTTTATCAAAGGTTTCTTTCAGAAATAACTTCATTAAAATATAAATGTCAAAACTGATCGGACTTATAACCCCGATCGACAATGGGGTCTTTTACCCTAAATAATAAATTTTTGTCTAAATTTTGAATGATTATATCTCTTATGTTTCTGAGAGGTGAACTTTAATATTGTAGATTCTTTATTTGTATGTGATGCGCTACTTAGTAGAGGAAACTTGATCAAAATCGGTGAGGGGTATATATGGACCCTACCTTGTTAGTGGCAAACTCACTGAAACTAACAAGCTTTGTTTTAGACGACCGAAAACTTTATTTCTTTCGAATCTCTATGCGCATGGGTGATATTATTTACTTTTACCTCGCTTACTGTTGAACTTAATCTATTTGTTTCAAATCAATATTATTGATTTTAAATTATGCTGCATGCATTCCATATATGTTCTAACTTCCTATAATGATTTTTGTTCAATCTACACTCCATTCTTAATTCTTAATGATATTTTTTTAGATTTTTTAAAACGATTTTCATGTGTTAAAGGTCGAGGACAGCAATTTTATAAACTTAATTAATATATTATTTCAGTTTTTCGAAAATAATTGAGGCGTTGAGAACAAGAACGGCCTAACTAACAAATTTTATAAAATTGAGATATTGGGCCTAAGTAGTATACATGAAGGTCTAATTATTGAAATAAAAACTGTCTAGATGTGTTTTTAATATGAATCTAGAGATGGCAGCATGTAAACTTTTTCTTGCATCATACATTTTTATTTTATTTGAGTGCAAAATCTACCTAAATGACATAGGCGGGCTAGGTCATTTTTTCACATTAAAAATATTGTAATATTTTATTAAACTTAGGTAGTGGCGAGAGACTCTCGATAATTGAAATTATCTACAGTTATCGATAGTCAGTCGTAAAACTATCGATAGTTGTCAATATTTTCCGATAGTCAAGTTTTTGTTGCCCAAGTCATATTTCATAGGAAATTTAGAGAAATACAGTGGAACAACTATAGTTATCTAGATTGTGTTTATCTAAAATCCTGCTTTTTCAAACTTACTACAGTACCTACTTAACGAGAAATTATAATTTTTTCTGCAAACATTTTAAGGGATTTTCGAACTTTAATTTTAAATTATGAATAAAATTATACACTTTTTTGGTTCCGAAATCAAAATCTTGAAACACTTATAAGTTTGCCATATTCATGAATCAGATGTTTAAATTTTCACAAATACAAATGATATTGTAGATGAAAGTAACAAAACTGATGATGACTGAATCTATAAACTTAATTTTTTTTATTATTCAAACGCTTTTTTTTCTGTTTACCGTAAAACCGTCTAGACCCGGACACTTTTTTACATTTTTTGGTATAGTTTTATGTTTATACATGTTTCCTTCATAGATATCACCAATAAAAGTATTACCATTAGAAAGAGCGTATATTATTTGTTATATCCCTGACCCATTTGTTTCATTATAAGTAAAAATAAAAAAAATAAAAAATAATTAGTAAGTGTCCGGGTTTACACCCCAAATCCGTCTTGACCCAGACACTTACTTAAATAATGCAATAACATGCAAACTAACCTCTCCCGTCGGGTTTAGGACAGTGTTTTATATCGTCCGATGTCTTTGAACCTGTCAAAGACTTCAAACTATTTTGTGGGAAGGGAGAGGGGGCAATGCATGTATGCCTCTCTATAAAGTAAACGTACGATATGACACCAGGAGGAGGCATAAACCGCGTAATTCTGGGGGGAAAATTAACGTATGGACAGTGGGAGTTACAACTGGTGCGAATCGCGGCCATAGTGTAATAAACTGATGTGTCCGGGTCTAAACGGATATACATATATAGCATGTATTTTTCTATATATACATCGAATATAACTTCAAACATCACTAAATGATGCGCGATAAAATTCTGAACACATACATGTCAAAACTAAAACAATATAACAATTATGACGAAAATTACATGTCTTAGTTAGACACACATTTTATCTCTTTGAAAAACTGTAGGATAGTAATCCTGTAAAATGGGATAGTAAATGTTGAAATCCGTAGTTTTTATTGGTACAGCTGTTTAGAGGATGTTTTTCTCTCTCTAATGACGTCAATAACAAATGTTTATTGTTGCAGGTTAATGTAGAAATTATTTATTTTGAAGATTGGTGCAAAGTGTCCGGGTCTAGACCCCCTGTCCGGATCGAGACGGTTTTACGGTATATAATTTTAAAATTATATTCCTTATGTTGGATAAAAATATACATTTTTTCCAACGGCACATTTTTTTCCCCAATTTAAAGCAGAAAATCTCTGAAAACAACATGATCTAGCTAATACATTTTTACTAATTTCTTATTGACCACGAGTGTAAAAATGGCCTAAGTGACAAAAAAATTAGCGAAAAGATGCTAGACCTTCGAATTTTACCCATACATACATTTAACATTGTATTCAAAATATAATACACAAGTAAACGTCCATAATTTTATTAAAACTGGTCGAAAAACAAAAATATTTTTTTTCATAACTTTAACTATCGTTATCTCGATATGAGTAATTTGCAGTTAGGCCGTTCTTGCTCTCGAGGCCTCAATTGTCACCTGGAAAAATTAACGTTATTTAAATTCGAAAAATGCCTTATATAAATTAATTATCAAAACAAAATTATCAGCTATTACCTAAGAGTTTTTAAGCGAGGGCTAACTCGGAGTAGAGTTAGATTAAAAGAAATTATTAAAAAGAATAATTTAATTAACTAGTATAATTAACTAGTGGAATTAGATAAACATTGTTATCAAAAAAAGCTTATTTATGAATTATTTCAACATTCATTTATACCACTTTGGGTAAGTTTGGTAAAAATTGCCAATCAAATTTATAATGAAATATAAAAATACTGTGTCTCTGTGTGTGTGTGAAATTACAATTGTATATTGTAAATGTAAATATTTTAGTAATTTATAAAATCATTTTTTATGTTAGTTAAAAGTTAAAACTGAAAACGATCAAATATTACATTTAACTGATAGTTAATATTTGACTAGATTAATCACTTTTTCATTGTGGTTACTAAAAATATCCATTGGTAGAAATATTTTTCTCCATGTCGATAATAGAAATATATGAACAAATTTACCGGTACCTACTCTGAAAAATAACAAAATGTTTTCATCTTACTTTTCTTTTGGTTTAATTTAGTAATTGAATGATTTATTGAGATAAATAAAAGGTAATTTGTTCACTTGCATCGTAGTCGTTTCACTCTTACTATTCTTTTACACTTGTATGTAATATAATTCACACAGGATTTTGTAAAATGTTTCACTTACCATATAGTTCAAGTTAATTAGATTTTCACGTAGGTACGAAAAATAGTACGGAAAGCAAAATATGGAGAAATAGGGGAAAATTTTGTAGAGTTCGATGATTTTTTTTTTAACAGCTGAATCATTGTATAAGTTTTTTAAATAAAAAATTAGAACTACACGGAGAGAAAATTCATATAAAAATTACTGTGCTCAGCACTACAATCGACGTGTAAAAGGCGAACATATTCAATTTTGTACGGTAAAAATATAAAAATTATAATTAATCATAGAAAATTTAAAGGATAGACGCCACCCACATCATTATTTTTGTACTTTATTTATACACATTACAATTACTTAGCATTACGATGTCGGTGGAGGACGGGGGAAGTAATGCCGGGGCTAAGGTTTGGCAGTATGCGTATGCAGCCGTCTTCTTAAGGAACATTGCCGATACTCATCTGGAGTTGTGAAGGAAAACTGCAGAAAACCTTCACAAGCATAGCCAGCCGCGAAATTCGAACCAGTCTGCGTACCAGTCCCTAAGCACGCTTAGCCACTGCGCTGGTATATAGGAGATACTTATTTTGGACAGGAATTAAAGCTATGGATAAGAATGGACAAGGTTTTTATATTTAAAAGGGAAGTTTCCCAAACTTAGTGACGCTAAAATCAAAGAAGGCATCTTTGTAGGCCTACAGATAAAAAAAATTGATAAAAGATGTCAATTTCGAAGGCAGGCGTATTTTTGTTACCCAGTGTAACCAATGATTTTCTCAGTTATTCGGGATAAAGTTCATTTCCAAGCCATATTCTTTATTGCCCCAATAAAAAACGACTTCTAATGACTTCTAAAACATAGATACAAATATATCAGTACACATATGTGTGTATACGTGAATATGCTGTATATTGTGTTTTTTACAAAGTCTAGTTGTTTTGGCCTTTTTTTTCTATTTTTTGCTTTTTTTTTTTAGAAATATGAAAAACTGTTTAGTTTACTAAAACTGACATTTTGAAGAAGTTGTACAACCATTCAGCTCTTTAAAAATTGTTCATCGAATTCCACGAAATTTTTCTTACTTTTCCCATATTTTTGGTTCCAACAGGTTTTTTTTTAAATTTGTTTGGACGATTGTATTTACTAAGTACCGTGATGTGCTTATGAAGAGGCGCACTTTAAGGGGAATTGTTGAGAGAAAGTTTTTGCAAATTAAGATTTCTAAAGGCGGTATTTTTTAAAAATTTTCGAAATTTCACCTATAAAGTTAAAATTTGATGTAAAAGCTCATATTTCAAATCATATCCACCAACTGTGATATTATCTTGCTGTAATGTTTCAAAAACTTTTTTAAAACTGATAAGGCACATAATAGTCATTAAAAAAGAAAAGATGAAAAACTAGAATTTCAAGAGACATACATCCCAAAATACTTATGGTGGGAGTATCGGAACAATTAATAAGGTTTTATATTTATCTACCGTTAATAAGGTTTTATATTTATCTACAGTATCTATAACCAGCTCTTTCATCACTTATGTTCTCATTTAAGGTAGTTGGTCTGAAAAATAATTTTTCAAAGGATTTTAATGAAACTTCTCTAGACATTTATTTGATTCAATACCAATAATACGAGAGTATACCGAAAGAAAATTGACCGCCCCATTTTGAGAAAAACGGTTTCAAATTTTTGTAATTTTAACACGGGCTTTTATATGAAGTTGACATATTCACACGATTTTTTTGAATAAAATTAATACGTGTTAAAGAATTTGATAAAAATTTAATATGTTATAAAATACAAAGTTACAAAACATATTTAATAACAAATAAAAATTATTGACCGAGCCGTTTTTGAAATATAATTTATAAACATCGTTTTACAACGTTTTTACAACGCTTTCTCAACAATGATTTTATATTGCTACAACTTAAGCACGTGGAAATACAAGAAAACCAGTGGTATACAAATATAATAATTGAAAAATATTAATATATTATTCAATTTTTGATAAAAGAACATTTTTTTGCTGAGCTATACGTTTGTACCTGATTAACTCGTACCAAATACCTTAAGTAACTTGAATACTTAGTCAGTCTTTCACTGTTGTACCTATTAACACTATGAGGCCCGAGCATTTTCATAGTAAATTTCCCCGGAAGCCGGCAATATTTAAAAAAAAACAACTATATAAACAAATACATAAAATAAAATGATTCAAACACACAACACAGTTCCACACGTATGTATGTGTAAAACTGTAAACAGACGTACTACGTGATACGTACATACATACTACATATACACTGCCATTCAGATCAATTTTATTTAAAAATATAAATTATATTTTTTATGTATTTTTTGTTTATCTTAAAATTTTTTATACATAGAAACGAAGAGAGTAGTGTTTGTTGGTATGTATGTGTTTGTGTGAATGGGAACACATCCGTGTGATAAAGAATGATAAACATGATAAACATCGCACACATAATGAGTAATCAACTAATCAATTAATCATTGATCGCGGTCGGCCTCTGGGGAAGTTTTGTTTGGTTTCGGATGTCGAAGCCGTGGGACTGAAAGTGTTAATAATTGACATAATCATTGGTTATCTTAAAACTTTTGGATCTAGGATGGCTTATTTTGTTGAGGAGGTAAAATCTGTCCTACGTTTCAATAGTTGTGTTCCAGCATCTCTTTTTGGACAAGTACAAAACAAGTTACGAATTTGTTTGTAACCATGCGAAAATACAAACAAGTAACGAACTTGTTTGTAATGTACAGGATATACAGTGTGCTGGAACGGTTTAAATTCGTTTCTGACATTCTATAGACTTTTACTTCAGTGCCTTGGTAACACTAATTACAATTCATTAAATAAACAATTGGACAATTTGTCCATTCAAAAGTCCTCTGACAATTCTAACAGTTAGGAACAAGTTGAAAACATGTCAAAAATGATGCTGGAACGTTGTACATTTTGTACAAAAAGTACATTTTGTTTCGCTGGAACGGTTTCGCATGTGCAAACAGTTTGCGGACTGTCAAACATGCGATGCTGGAACACAACTATTATTGATACCTACATCAAATTGGATTTTTATTAACTTAATTCATAATCAATTTGTAGGAGACTGAGTCACGTTTTCCCCTCTCCACTCTGACTAAAATAAGAGAAGCGTACGTACTTGCCATAAAACGAATTAAAGTACATAAACTATCGATTACGTGCATAAACTGTTCCACTCATCACGGTAATATTAAAATTTTTTATTATCTTGCACAAAAAGTTGCATTTTTATTGAGTTGAATTTTTATGCAATATTTGGCTATAAAAAATTTTATTTGAAATAAAAGATAAATTATAATAAAACTAATAATGTAACGATAAACAACAGACTATTAAAATAAATATTAAACATCTATATTATGTGAACCCGTTTTACGTTGACTTTCAATAATCTCATTGCTCAAAATTAAAAAAAAAAAGATTCAAAAGTGTTTCAGTATTAATTTTAGCTTCATAAAACTAGCCGGTATGGCACCAAAACAAAAATCTTAAAAATCCGAAAAACCACTAGATGAAAAGTACGTGTATTTTAGGGATTATTTAGGTGTGTCAATAAAAAATTAGGTGTTCTAACGGTTCCTGATGTAGAAACATGAAAAACCAAAGAGTAGGCTTATAAATATATCATAAGTTGTAACATAAGTTCTGTCCGAAATTTGCAGCAACATGTTTGAACTTGTTTTACGGCGATATCTTTCAAGATCGGTACCATGTGTGCTACGTTGTTTTGATTACAATGAAATAGTCAGTGCGTTTGCAATTTTTGAAGAGTGCATATCGCTCCCAATTTCTTTTTGCCAATAAAAGATGGAACATATTCAACATATTATGCCTTACGAATACAGCAAAGGAAAAAATGCGAGCCGATCGGCTAGAAACATTCAAAGTGTCTACGGAAATAATGTTGTGAGTGAACGGACGTGCCCGAGATTGTCTGAAAAGTTTCGAAACGGTGACTTCAACTTAAAAGATGATGAGCGTATCAGACGGACTTTTGAGCTCGATAAAGAGACCCTTAAAACTCTGGTGGAAAATAACCAAATCCACAACAGTGCGAGACTTGCACAAAAACTGGGGGGTAAGCTATATGACCGTCCATCGTCACATGCAAAAAAAAAAAAATAATAAAAATATTTTTTAATTTTTCGGACAGAACTTAAGTGGCAACCTAATAAATCTAGATGTCCCATCGGTAACAAGAAATGTTTTTGGTAATCTAAAGGATGGAAAATTATAAATTACATAGTTGTTTTTCAAGCATCGTGGCAAAAATCTAAAAGAATGAAGATTTTGAATCATGGAGGCGCTGTGTAGAATGTTAAAAACGTTATACAGAGCGTTTCCACTGTTTGTTAGATTTTATATATTTTATTATGTAACTGAATAGAAAAGTGACAAACGTTTCTCTAACGTTCCCAGCGCTTCCACTAGAAATATGATTGTGCAAATAACATTAAGATCGTTATACCCAGCGCTCCCGCTCTTTATTGGACTTGTATGTTTATTATACAACTACTATTCAACTACCACCACCATTTTATGTTTCTGACTGTATTGACTGTACCATTTGAACGTATATATACAGGGTGGGCCATTTTAATCTACGCATCTAAATATCTCGCCAGAGGTACCACCTATCAAAAAATTTCTAATGACCTAGTCATTCTAAGATCAAAATCCAGAAAAAAAATGACACAAAAAGTTATGAAAAATTAATTTTTCATAACTAATAAATTTCATAACTAAAAACTAAAAAATTAAAGGTCAATAAAAAAAATTCGTTTGTAGCATCATCGACGTGAAATTTCAAGCTCTTTCAGAATCCGAAATAAAAAATAGGTCATTCCATTTGAAAAATACGACTTGACTTCAAAATGATCCTGTGAATGAAGGTCAAGGTCAAATTTAAGGTCACCATTTAATGTCCCCCTTCGTACCTAACAACTTTTGTAAAGGTCATTTTTTTATAGATGGCACCTCTGGTGAGATATTTAGATGTATAAATTAAAATGGCCCACCCTGTATTTACTGTGCGTATTATGTACCTACTAGTGTTGTCGAGCCGAGGAGCACTTAGTCGATTAGTCGACTAAAATTGTTTTTCAGACAAATTTAGTCATTAGTCGAAAATATCGAGCATAGAATAGTCAACTAATCGACTAAATTTTTAGTTGAATCATGAATAGGATAACCTATGTAACTCTCAAAAACGAGGTTTTCTTTTGAATTAAATATTGTTCTTTTAAGATATGATATGGAGATATCACAATGTGTTAATTACATAAAAGTGAAAAATCATACAAATAGTCGTTCAAATTAGTCGTTTTTAGCCATTAAAAAAAATTAATCATTTTAGTCGTTTAATCGAGGGTAAATAGTAACTAAAAATGACTAAATGGAAACAAAATTAGTTGACTAAACCGATTAATCGATTAATCATCCGACACCACTACATTGCGTTATATGTTCCCGTGTACATATTTTCCACTACTCTTATAATTTTACTTGCAAAATCATGTGCATACTTTTTGGGTTTAGTGACAAGGGCCAAGAGCGTCTATGAATGCTTAGTACTAAGTACGTGTAAATAGGACATTAGTCCCAATGTGTCCCATAGTATTAGGTAGTTGTATGGGACTGCAGGAAACTTTTACAAGCATGGCTGGTTCTGGATTCGAACTCTCGGTACAACAGTCCGCAAGTACCAGGGCCCAAGCACGCCTGGCCACTACACGCGTTGATAGGAGATATTAAAATGACATTAGTTTAAGTCTAGAGAATCTCTTTTAAAGGAGATATTCAAAGAAGATTACCGAGATAGACCTGTAAAGGGAGAGTGGGGGGAAAGTACACGAATGATAAGAAAATAGTGAACGTTTTAGGGAAGTAGTAGCCTAGTCAGTAAGTATTTGCCTGTGTGACTGCCTTGCAAATATTATAAGCAGAATGCACAAGAGCCTGCAATAAAATAGTCGCATGTGTGGGAGTAGACAAAAGTATACGTTCTACATACGACAAAAGTATTGATTGCTTGATATTTCTTGAAAACTCACATGAAGATCTATCTAAAATTCTCAATGGTTTTAACATTGTAACTTATCTTCAACCTGTTTAGATGAAAAACAGTCCAGAAAACTAGGATCTATGTTCTCATGGAACATCGCAACTGAACGTTTCCCCACGGATTGCTTAATGTCCCTTCTTTCGATTAGAAAGTCATAGGTACTTAGGTTCTCATTTAACTTGAGACCCTATTTTAACGATGTTTCCATCATCCTATGGAACTCAAATTTTGTCCATAATATCAGTTTGATCTATAGTTTAATCCACCGCAAGATGATACTTGCCCTCCGACAGGCTATTTCTTATAAGGATTTCGGTAGACTCCTTCTTTTTCTTTTTTACTATAAGTAGACGTAAAACGGTTTAAAAAGATATATATTTATCTTACAACTTCAGATCGCATAACTCTTTTTATACATATTATTATAATACTCCTACCATACATGTTATAAAATATAAAATATAACTATAACCTTAATGTAAAAATTTTAAAATAATATTTTAGAGTTGAAATATTAATTTAAAAAGTCATAAAATGCGAAAATCATAATATAATTTTACATATAACGTACGGAGTAGGTACGTACATACATAGATGTAGATGATATGAAATAGGTAGGAACTGTATAGAGTGGTTGCTCTTAAAAAACATTAAATATCTACTGTGTTTAGAATATTTTATCTCATATTTTTTCAAAATATTATTCTAATTTATTGTTTCAATTAATTCTACCTGCCTTATTTCGTAAATGTATTTAATATGTCGCATATATATGTATGGGCATCGTACGAAGCTATATTATTTTTTAATGTTTATAAAAATATTAAAGTGGAGAGGAAGTCCCTAATAATATTATTTATTTATTGGAACCAAGAAGTGGGTAGGTGACTATATATTTTTTTTTTAAATATACATTTTTTTATCCGGAATTGTTGCAAAAAATTTATTTTTGATAACTTCTTTTCTATATGTATACAAATCTGTAATTTAACAAATTAAGTATAATTTCTAATTTTTAAAAAGTGGGAACACTGCTCTGATTGTAATTTATTTTAATCAGAGTATATAATCGGAATATTCACAGAATATTCACAGAATGAACTTAATACATTTATTATAATCGGAATATTCACAGAATTAACTTAATACATTCTAATGTTCGGGCCTTAAAGTAGGCCCGGAATTCTTTGACTGTATGGGACAAAATTAGTCAAAATTTGATTGCTAAGAGAACGTTTAAAGTCAATGATAATTTCTTTCAATACAATTGTTCTAATGGGTAAATAGGAAAAAATATACGTATTTTTATCAAAATTTCTAAAAAGAAAATGAACTTCTTAACTTATTGATACTATAGTGTCAGGGCCGGGTCTAGCCGAAGTGGCCTCGCTGTCTTAAATCACCTTTTGGCGCTCCCAAGACCTGGTGCCCGGGGGACGTGCTCGCCCCCCCCTAGGTCCGGCCCTGTATAGTGTACTTCCTTACTTTTTGATTAAAAAAAAAAACCTTAGGGACACAAAGCTGAAATAAAGAATAACCTGCATAATCCTTTGGACAAACAAAAGGACATATGGTTATTGTATTTATAATTTATTGTTTACTAACCGTAAACCACCCAATAGGATTTACCATCGGCAACATCTCAGTATGTCAGTAAGTGTTTAAAGATTTATTAAATAAGATAGGTACATATTATTTATTTATTTATTTACTTTTTAATAACATATCTACTTAATAAATCTCTAACACTGACTGACTGACAGACAACGCATAGCCTAAACCGTTGGGTTTAGAACACAGACCAATGAACATATTATATATTATATTATATAGACTAATTATATTAATGTATAATTGAGGCAGCCAGATACGACCGGTAGTGATGAGCAAATGCAAGACCAAGACCAAGACTTGGCATTCTTGGTCTTGGTCTTGTTCTTGCATTAAGAATCTTGGTCTTGGTCTTGCTAGAACAGTTTGAGTCTTGGTCTTGGTCTTGGTCTTGCAAAATGCAGTCTTGGTTTTGGTCTTGGTCTTGGTATTGCTAAAAATCTTGCAGTTTCTTGCATTTTTTTATTAGCGATTTTTTCCTTTTAAAATCAGAATTTTCTCTCTTTACGGTATTTAAATAATTTAGCAAGAGTCTTGCTTTTTTCTTGCTATAGTCTTGGTCTTGCTCACTTGAGTCTTGGTATTGGTCTTGCAGCCATACTTATAGTCTTGGTCTTGGTCTTGGTCTTGCAAAATGCAGTCTTGGTCTTGGTCTTGGTCTTGCAAAAAATGCAAGACCAAGACAAGACTGCAAGACCAAGACTAATTTTGCTCATCACTAACGACCGGGATACGACCAAATAGTATTTTGTAATATTAAAATCAATGCAATAACCGACGGTATCCGTAGTAACGTTTTCAAATAATTACTGTAAAAATATAATGTTGATAATAAAATTTTACTTTTTTGAGAAGAAACTGCAAAATTTTGGAAGAAAAAAAGTGGTATTCGTTTTATTTTGAAAATATGTACGTATACAAATTATGCCCTGCAATAATTATAGCCCCATATGCTCAAAAATGGACAATACCTTGTATTTCTTAAATTTCACCCGTCTCACCCCGTTAGCTGCTTCAAGAAAATTGCTTACAAACTGGCTTTACGCTTTATCTAGTAGTAGGTATAGTGTAATAGTGTTCATTGATCTGTGGTTTAGAAGTTTGAAATTTTGCATAGGAGTTCCCTTTGTAACGTAAGTGAGCACTAAACAAGGATCTTTTAAAATTCGGTCTCTAAGTGGGTCAAATAGGAGATGAAAATTTGTTTGAAGTTAGAGATATTATAGAGCACTGCTTTATTATATTTCAAATAATCATCAAAATTGAGCCGAGAAACTCACCTGCAGGCCTTTGTAGTCGAAATATGATAGAATATTTTATATTTTACGACTGATTTATAGTTTCTAATTGGAAATGGCATAACTTATTAATGTGTATTTCATTTCATTCACCTATTTTGTATATTTTGATATAATTTTTTTTATATGTACTTACATTGAACATTTACAACAAAGCGCATACTGACTGACGGCGGTACGCCATTCGATGCAATGCATAAATATGCACCCATATCGGTGCGGCTCACTCGCGGCAGTCGCAAGACTTCACCCTCGTACGTATGATATGCTGCAACAAATAAAAATGGAAGCAACAATTAAAAAAAAGAAAAACGGTGAAAAACGAATCGAAAATGGTGAATAAACATAAAGAGAACAAATTGGTATTTACATAATATAATAATATATTGTAGTAACCAGTGATCAAGGATCTAGTTGGTATATATTTGTAGTACAACATTTTGTGGTAATTGTAAACAAATATTGTATATATATATATATATATATATATATATATATATATATATATATATATATATATATATATATATATATATATATACCATGTGAGTTTTTTGAGAGTTGCCATTTCTATTACAACCAAATTTTTACGATAGAAATGGCACTGGAAAAGTGATAAAGAAAAATTAAAAAATTAAACTCGGGTAAAAAAATTTTTTTGCTCATTTATGTTGTTAATTAATGCATTAGATAAGTTTTATCGAAAAATTAATATATAGTCCCATTTAAAAATCTATAATTTTGTATCATAGCTCGAAAACCATAAGAGCTATAAAGCTCCTGATTGTACCAATCGGTTGCCCCCGTCGATATCTACAACTCTTATTTGAACAATTTTTCGATTAAATGAACGGTTTGGCTGAAGAGAAATGGCAACTCTCAAAAAACTCACACTCAGATAATAAGTTGTCACGAAAGTGACCATCACGCCAACGGCCCCTGTAGTATTTTACTCCTCTTTTAAGTTGGCAGTGTACGTGCATTCAATACCATAAAAATTCTAACTAGCTTTTTCTCTATAACATTGCATATACATAAAGCCTACACACATCCATAGATACATGGCGTACCAGTAGTTCATTAACAGCACTCACTGTGATCACACACATAGATAGATCCATCGTACGAGTACCTTAATAACAGTTAGTGCATTCACACACACATAAGTTCAGTTGTCTCGTGCGTATGGTATCGTCAACTCAACCAAGTTCAGGATGGTTTGAACTAGAGATGTCGATTCTCCAAAAAAAAGATCAATTTTTGGATCGATTTGAATCGAAATCAAAAAAATCGGCTAAGAAAATCGATTCTGTGAGATCGATCTAAAAAATCGAAATTTTGAAAAGTTTAATAAAATTAGCTGACAATTTTTGTTTAAGGGACTTACTTGATAGTACATAGATAATATCGGTAATATCGTGTAAAAACGTCTTCTAAGGTAGTATATTTGTAAAGGCGATGACTGAGTTAACTTTTTAATTATAATTATAAAAAATAAGGCAATTGAATATCGATGTTTAAGTTGTGATAGCACGTAAGTGACATTTTTTGGAATTTTTTTTTTTTATGCAGATGGATAGATATTAAAAATTCGCATCTATCGATTCAGAAAAAATGGTACTTTTATAAAAACTAATGAGGAAGAACAATGTTTTTGACACCACGTATTATGCGGAAGCTCAATTTTGTAAGGTTGACACCGCGCATCTTAACATACGTGATGTCTCAATTTCATGTTCGTCACTTACGTGCTATCACAACTTAAACATCGATATGTAGGAGGAATACCACGAATTGAACCAAGTTTATTCAAAAATTTCAAACAAATTGACAAAAAAATGTTTTCAAAATAAGTCGCTTTTGTGGGAAAGGGATCGTCGTTTGCACAGATAGGTGGTCTCTTCCTTCCTTTTGTATTAATAGTCTGACTTATATAGAGCCATAGGAGGGGTTCGTTGATATATCGAGTAAAAAGTGACAATTAACAATAGAGTTTTTGGTGTTTCATTTTAACACATGTTTCTTTGTAGAATTACTATTAAAATGAAGATATTTTTGGAAAAAATCGGTTATCGATCTCTTACTTTTAATAATCGATTCATGAATCGATTCAAATGAAAAAAATCGAAAAAAGAATCGATTTTTTAAGCTTCGATTAATCGATTTTCGATTAATCGATTTAAAATCGACATCTCTAATTTGAACTGATTAACTTTAGAATGACGTAACATTTATTTATATATTTTTATATTTATTATCTAATAATTTGGAACCTGAGAATGCAATCAAATGATATTTGGGTGAATATTTAAACTTGGATATCTACATATGTAATTTATATTTTATTTAGTATCAATCTTAAATTCCATTTCATTTAAACACATCGAATTCATGATATTCTTTGGGTGAAACATGTTCCTT
The DNA here is from genome assembly GCA_035578155.1 of Brachynemurus nebulosus. Lineage (NCBI taxonomy): Eukaryota > Metazoa > Arthropoda > Insecta > Neuroptera > Myrmeleontidae > Brachynemurus > Brachynemurus nebulosus. The sequence continues at coordinate 3,573,542 of JAPWDM010000018.1, read as the reverse complement.
TGTGGGATAATATTGTGTCAGTACACTATATCCCAAAAGAAGAGGTATTTTATTTAAATTTTTTTACATAAATCATTTATTTGTAATTATTAAATTAGATTCTTGCACTTTATGTAGAGATATTAAAAATATGTAATTAATATGATTAGTATTGTAAGTATTATGTAGGCGACGCCATTTTGTTATTTTCAATTGTCAATACAATTCATTATTTGCTCAAAAATTATTGCGTCGCATTTATTGCATTAAATATTAAAACAATTTTTACTATAATTATACATACACACAAAAATAAAAAAAAAAATATTCTAATATGTATTCGTACCTGACCTATTATAGCTGTAGCCAAAATTTTGTTAACATTCAATAATTTAAAATTTAATAAATGTTATATTTTATTCGTTAATATTTCTTTTCATAAAATACCTATTACACAGACATAACTACATTAAGATTCATCAGATTTAAAATTAAAACTAAATAATTTTTCAATTTCAAATATTATCGAGTGCTTGCGAAACACTACTACGTATGACAGACTTTTGTCTGCATTTGAAATACACGTAGTATTCATATGTTCACTTATCGTTCAGTTAAACTGAAATTTTTAAGCACTCGACTTCCTTTGGTTAACATGACCAAAAACCACATATGTAAATTAAAAATCACAAAGTGATTGAAAAAATTATCCGGATCGGCCGGGAATCGAACCCAGGATCTCGTGGTAACTAGCCAGGTGTGCTATCTATTACACCATCCATCCTTTGCTCGACAGGCGCCCGATACAGGCAACATTCAATCACCTATGTGTATGTACTCTCTATAATGCGAGAAGCAGTTAAAACTTTTCAATTTCAAATATTAACGAGTGCTATTATCGAAAAAACCAAATTTCATTAAAACCCGTTCAGTAGCTTTCATGTGATGCATGCGCACGCTTAAAATGGTTTTTGTATTTTTCCGTGTGAGTGAGACATTTTCACGGAATAAAACGTACCCTAGACGTTGATCCAGGTAATGAATTATTACCACATCAAATTTCATTAGAACCCGTTCAATATTTTTGGTGTGATACGTGAACAGACAAACAAATAGATAAACAATTTATAAAGTCGGTATTTCGATATTTAAATCGACAACTATCTACAATTTTCAAAAAATATTCGATTCCGAAACACGGTCTTGGTACAGTTTCATTATATATGTATACCGTAATTGCGGGTTACTTGAGCCCTGTGGTGTAACTTGAGCCCAAAACGGAAAAAGTATTATTTTCTGTTTTGTTCTTATATTAGTCAGTAGTAGAAGTAAGTTAAATATTTAGCTAGTAGGTAACAGCAGTAGGTTTACGGTGTTTAAGTTTAGGTAGTTCTGAAAATTGACACTAGATGTGAGGCACGTGTTGTTTACTCTCTGTTTGAAATTGATGTTTTGTTACGTTGCTAACTTTTGACTGTAAAAGTAATTGTGGTAGTCTACAAAGGAAGGTAAGTAACTAAATTCAGATATGTTCATCTGCCAACCATTCCGTTAATTTTTTAAATTAAGGTTTTGATAAATCAGTAAAATAACCTTAAAATTAGGGTAACTTGAGCCCATTATAACTTTGGTATAAAATGGTGCAAGACTATAGCAGAAATTCCTAAAAGTCCTAAATCGTTGGACAAGTTCGTTAACCAGGCACGTCCGATGCCCAAAACATGTTATTTTTGGAAATTTTCATGAAAAAAATTAACTTTTTTTCAAAATTTCTCCTTAATCAAAAATTTTTACACTGTTGGAACGAGGAGAAAAATCACACAAAAAAGGTCTTTAAACTATTATTCTATGTCAACTAGTTTCCGAGAAAAACTAATTTTTGTAAGCGGAAATTCGCTACGTTATGCAGGATGCTGCGATAAGAGTATTGGATAAGTAAAGTTCCTTATATGTTTGTATAATGTTTTAATTAGTAACCAACATCCTACATGGTCTCAAACTGTTTTCAAATGAAAATCACCTGGAAATTTAGGTTTGGGCTCAAGTAATCCGATCTTGAGGTTAACTTGAGCCTAAAATCTAAAAAGCTATAGAATTTATGAGCCATAAGAAAAAGATCCATATTATATAATAAACTAACCGTAGTCATATATAGATTAATATACTGAATTTCCTATCCCAAATAAGTATAACAGTTACGCTCAATTTTTGAAATTATTAGATGATTTGTAAATTTGGGCTCAAGTAACCCGCAAACACGGTACTTAAAATCATCCTACTTTAAGTTAATCCTAAGTATAGGTACCAGATAATAATAACAACGGAGTTTAACGTCCATTGTTCAGACATTTGTCCTATCACAGACGTCATTCACTTGATGATTATTTTTATATTTTATTCACTCATATTATATTTATAGTATATTAGAATGTGGGTAGAGATTGAAAAAATGGGCCAAGAGCGAGTCGGGCACGCACAATTGGGGTTTCGCATAGTGAGCAGCCAAATTAAATTTTTTCCTGTTTATGTCTATTTAAATTTTATTCAGCTTATGATAACTGAAAAATGCATGAATTGCACCATATTGTACTGAAACACTAGTCAGTATTTTCTCTATTACTTTGTTTCCATTTGTTATTTAAATTTTTTTTCAGTAGCTATTACGTTGTCGAAAAAAGGGGCAGTTTTTAGAACCCTACTAAAATCAAAATTTTAAGAGCCTTATTATATTCAAAGCACTGAACTAAAAATTCTTAGAGATAGCTCTTTCAAATGACACCTTACACGATGTATTAATTAAAAGTTTTTTAGACTTAATTAACTTCCACCTCCTAAATTCCAAATTTTTTTTCTAATTGTTGATTAACTATGTATGCGTGCGTCATCAGAACCCCAACATTATACCAAATTTCAAATTCTTAAGTTACATATTTTTCCAGAAACATTGCCGTGACAGACGGACGGACGGATACGAGAGTGATCTTATAAACACTTCGTTTTTCCTTCTATTATACGGAACCCTAAGAAGAAGTGTGGATTCGGATTTGTAAGGATACTCCTGCAGTCGTCTTCTAAGAACTATATCTATATTCAGCTGAATTTGTAGTAAGCGAAGCCAAGTAAGCGAAGACCGACGGCTTATCCTTATTTTCTTGATGAAATTTAATTATTATTATCATATATGTCATTCACGTGGGTATTCTAGTACCATGATTAGATTTATATTCTACTAAGTCAGATAATGAGAAGAAGGAGATGATCTAATTTTTTTCTTCCAAAATTGGCACACGAAAGATCTATATAATATACAATTTTTTTAAAAATTAAATATTGAAGTGAATTCTGGACTTGGTTATAATTTCCTCTTTAAGGATCCAAAAAGTATTTTTTTATACAGAATGGTGTAAATGTTAAAAATTATGACACTTTTCTTAAATCACTGAAGAAAAAAGTTATTTACGTAGTGTAAAACAGGTAAGCAATATTTTACTAATCTCGAGAGTCGAATAGACAATGATTATAGTTAGCTTTATGCCGCATCTAAATATTCGGCAATTTGATAACTATCATGGAACTGGTAATTAGTGGCAGTACAATACTAAAATTGAAGTTGCGAAATGAGTTTTGCGGGGTCTGCTTTTCTCTATATACAGGTTGTATTATATAAAGAGGAACTACATTTTTAAATGGTTTTCATCCATTATTACTATTAAGGAAAGTTGTAAAATCTATATTCATATAGTATGTTTCTATAAAATTTCTATAAAATTTTTAAAAAGTTACCCTGCATATGTAGTATTAATTTTTCTTACTTTTCTCTAGAAATTTTCGAAACTTTTTGGATGAATTCTTAAAAATAAGGAATTTTTTTTATTTAAATGAAATTGTAAGAATTTTTTTAAATAAAGCGAATTTTTACACCAAAATTGATAACTAACTGAGACAATTGCAACCAAAAATTTATTTGGATTAGTCTAAAACTTCGAAAATAGGAGCGATTCTTATTTGAATCAAAACAGATAAAGATAGATAAAGATTCAAACAGATAAAGGGTTTTAGACAAATTACTATTGAGATTGACTAATTTAATATTAAACTTGCTGCCAACAAAGTACTAAAAATGGATACTGCTGGCTTCTATTTTTTATTTAACCCTTTAACGGATATGGGACATATTTGTCCCCAATTTATATTTACGTTTTACGCAATACTGCGGTACGATTTAAAACATTTGGAAGTTTATATTTTTATTCTTCTATAATAGTTTTAATAATTTCATGCATTGGCAACGCAATAATCTATCAATTTTCAAAAAAACTCTGGTACAAAGTTGTAAAGTTGGCCGTTATTAATTTTAAGTTTCATTTTTTTTTGAAATTTTTGAGCGTTATAAATTATTGCAATAAAAAATTATCCATCTTGGTAAGTAAATTATAATAAAATAAGTAAAGTAGAATATTTTAATCACTTAAAATTTCTCATACTTCCGTAATTTTTACTATTTACTGAAACTGGGATATATTTGTCCCATGCTCAAAATTTATATAAAAATATATTAGGTAATTATAATTTGTCATTTATATATGTTTAAAGAGGCCCTAATAAACAGTTTTAAACATAACATAATTTTTTTTCACTCTCCCTACGCTTATGTGCGTGAAGAGGTTAAATATTGCGCTGGTAGGAGTAATCAATAAATTATAAAGTAAAATACGTAGGATTTCTATAATTGATTAAAAACTAGAGTTGTTATAAAGAAAACGAATCCATTTTTTAAGCGAAAAAACAAAAATTGTATTTATAGCCTAAGAGCTATCAAACGATTTTCACAAAGTATTTTCTACCGGTTGGGATTTTTTACACAAACAGTATGTAGGCCAACGAATCAGAAATGGACAACCTGGCAGTCCAAAGCGGGGCAGAAGACTATTAAAAAAAATTTTGAAAATGCAAAAAATGGGCCCAATTCAAAGTATTTTCTACCGCTTGAAATCTTAACAGGATATTCCAGACACTCATTGAAGCCAGAAAAAAAATGGACAGGCGGTTTGGTGGGGATCTACTCCTTGCCAGGCGGGTCCAAACATGTCAAATTTTATACCCAACTCAAAGTATTTTCTACCGGTTGAGATTTTAACAGGATGCTCCAGACACTCACTGAAGCCAGAAAAAAAATTGATAGGCGGTTTAGTGGGGATGTAGCCTTTGCCAGGCGGGCTAAACATGTCAAATTTTATACCCAACTCAAAATATTTTCTACCGGTTGAGATTTTAACAGGATACTCCAGACACTCACTGAAGCCAGAAAAAAATCTCAACCGGTAGAAAATACTTTGAGTTGGGTATAAAATTTGACATGTTTGGGTCCGCCTGGCAAGGGGTAGATCCCCACCAAACTGCCTGTCAATTTTTTTTCTGACTTCAGTGAGTGTCTGGAGTATCCTGTTAAAATTTCAACCGGTAGAAAATACTTTGAGTTGGGTATAAAATTTGACATGTTTGGGCCCGCCTGGCAAGGGGTAGATCCCCACCAAACCCCCTGTCAAATTTTTTTCTGGCTTCAATAAGTGTCTGGAGTATCCTGTTAAAATTTCAAGCGGTAGAAAATACTTTGAATTGGGCCCTTTTTTTGCATTTTCAAAATTTTTGTTTAATAGTCTTGTGCCCCGCTTTGGACTTCCAGGTTGTCCATTCCTGATTCGTGGGCCTATATACTGTTTATGTAAAAAATCCCAACCGGTAGAAAATGCTTTATGAAAATCGTTCAATAGCTCTTAGGCTGTTAGCTTGTTTGTAAAAACAGCAATGGTCTCTACTGTGACGTATGGTCGTCACAACTGGTACAGTTGACCTTGGCTATTTATACTTTTATAGTAATAACATTTTTTTATTAAGTGTTAGTTTTGTACCGTTGTAAGTCGTAAAAGGTTTTTATTAACTTTCACATGTATGAGTATTATAAAAATATTATATGTGGATGTAATATTTTCTGTGAACACAATGCACACATATTGGTAGAACGTATTTTCCACGAAATAGTACTTTCGCTTACTTTATTTAAATAGAAAAAAATGTAATCTAAAGTTGATTTGTGCTTATACGTTTTATTTATTTATTTTTTTATCTTTGTTACTTCATCACATAAAAGTTACTTGTTTTATAAATTGAGGTTTCTCAATAATGGTTATTTGTACTGAAATGTTTATTAAAAGTTCCAGTAACTCTCGATAGAAGAAGCTTCTATAAAATTGCGATTCTACTATATTATGAGAACGCAAGGACATTGTTGTTTTTAATTTTTTCTTATGTTGTTTTCAAAATATATATGTTAGGGTTGACCGGGGTAATTATGAATAGATTTTCATAAGTTGAGATAAAAGCGTTTTTTTAAGTATTTTTTATTTTATATATCATACTATGGTTGATTTATTTTTAATTATATATTATTCAAGATGAACCACACAAATTTTGAGCAAATTCATATGAAAAACAACAATTTTATAAGCCATTCACATTTCCCCGGTACGGTTTTGCAAATCTTATGAATTTCGGGGTAAAAGTGAATGCCATCAGAAAAATTATTTAGAATGGATTACAAGAGAAATGTGGTACGTCAGAGTAAAGCCCAGCTCAAATTCGTCACATTTACTCCAATTTCAAATTTTTCATACTTTAGTGGTCACAATTTCTCTTTGTTTAATGCAAGTTACGCATACCTCAAATTTCTACAAAAAATCAAGGTTAAATAAAAATAACAAAAATTGTAGGAACAAATTTATTACAAGCTAAAAATGATATTTTGATGATATTTTGTCATTTTATCATATAAAAAATCAAAAAATTCCATGTATTCACACAAAAACAAGGAAAATAAGACTTTTTCAAGAAAATATATTTATTTTACATGAATAAAAAACAACAATTTTTTTGTATTGTTTGTACAACGGAAACTTGTACAACAAGGTCACCAGCACCTTCATCAACATTTTCAACTCTGAAAAGGACACTACTGAATTTTTTGACCGAATGAGGGCATTTGTGAATGACGTTCACAAATGGGGTAATTGTCAATTGGTTATAAATTGTCCAATTTCTTTAGCAATTAATAAGGAACCCTCTCAGGGCTTAAACCACTTCTTTAAAAGTATACTTTTAACCATTTCTTACCTTTTAAATAAAGAAAATGCATTTAAAAAAGATTTTTTTTGAGGATTGGTCGAAGTAAGATATATAAAATTTTGCAAGGGTTTTTTCAAAATAAAAAAAAAAGATACTAATACTTGGAGAATTGTTATGAAATTTTAATAGCATATTAAGAAAGGACAGAAAAACATATTAAGAGTTGATTTTTAACAATATTAATGTTATTTTAGAAATTATAGGCGCCGTTCACAATTGCCCCAATTCACAATTACCCCGGTCAACCCTACCTCAATAATATTGTCATACGGGAAAGCTAAGTTTCAAATAAAGTAAATGTATAGTCAGAGAGCTGATATCACTTGTGGTTAAATAGTAAAAGTTGAAATTTACATATTGGTTTGCCCACAATGTCAGTACCTGTCAGTTCGGGCACCAGGCACTCCAAGTTCTAATGCGAAATGGCATATACCATCAAAAAGTTTTATAAACGCAAATCAGTTACTGTATGGCGGCGCCCTAGCTCTCTAAGGCCCTGGTAATATAATTTACAACTATTATTAGGGGATTTTCGTTAGCAACATTTTAGCTTTTACAGCGACAGTCATGGTAAGTTTTCAGTCGATGACGGCTACAGAAATTTGTTTTGAAATTCCTGGAACACGAAAATGATACAGGTACCTACATTTAAAAAATTACGTATGATCACTGAACTCGTTGCTTTATGTAAACTAGTTTTAGAGAAAAACTAAGAAGTGTGTTCGAAGGATTTCCAAAGGGATACCTGTTACCGTTCTCTTTTGTCGTGTATAATGTATTACATATTGTTCATGTAAGTAATGAGAGCTAAGAGTTTTTTATGAATTTTTTCTTGGATAGTATTGAAGTTGAGCATATCTTTCCTATATTGCCAGAATTCATCTGACTCAATATAATACCCCTGTCGCAGCATCTGCATAACATAGCGAATTTCCAAATCTTGGGCACTGGCGGATCTCATCTAAGACCTGTACCTATTTAAAATAGTTTAGCTTTCTAAGAGTAAAAGAATTTTTAAAATCAGCTGGGTAATTAGTTTTGGTAGTTTTGGGGACCCAAGAACCCGAACGAATTTTGTGCAGCATAGTTGTATCCATCTAAAATAATTTAATTCTCTAGCAGTGAGAAATTTTTTAGCATCGGTTCGATAGCTTATTACTGGCGTTTTCGGATCTGCAAGATCCCGGTGGACCTCATTAAAAAATCAGCTCGACCGTATATTCTAGGCGGACTTTATGTAATATATATATATATATATATATATATATATATATATATATATATATATATATATATATATATATATATATATTCAAAACCCGTTGTGTAGCATTCTACGCCGCATTTGCATCCGCAGGACAGTTGTGGATCTCAGATAACACAACCTGTACCTATCTAAAATAGTTTACCTTGGTAATAGTAAAAGGGTTTCAAAATCGGTCAGTTATTTTATTTTTGACACTTTTAGGTCCTACTGACATTTCAGACCTTACATAACGTAATCTATATGTATCTAAAATAGCTTAGCTCCCCAACAGTGAAAAAATTTTAAAAATCGGTCGGCTAGTTTATTTTTGACGCTTTTGGATCCGATGGACCCTGGCAGACTTTACATAACGTAATCTATATTTATCTAAAATAGTTTAGCTCTGTAAGAGTGAAAAAATTTTCAAAATCGGTCGGTTAGTCTATTTTTACCACTTTTGGGTCCCATGGACCCTGGCGGACCCTAAATAACGTAATGTATGTCTATCTAAAATAGTTAGTTCCCCATCAGTGAAAAAATTTTCAAAATCGGTCGGTTAGTTTATTTTTGACACTTTTGGATCCATGGACCTTGGCAGACCTTACATAACGTAATCTATATTTATCTAAAATAGTTTAGCTCTGTAACAGTGAAAAAATTTTCAAAATCGGTCGGTTAGTTTATTTTTGACACTTTTGGATCCCATGGACCCTGGCAGACCTTATATAACGTAATCTATATTAGCTAAAATAGTTTAGCTCTGTGACAGTGAAAAAATTTTCAAAATCGGTCAGTTAGTTTATTTTTGACACTTTTGGGTTCTATGGACCTTGGTGGACCTTACATAACGTAATTTATATTTATCTAAAATAGTTTAGCTCTGTAACAGTGAAAAAATTTTCAAAATCGGTCAGTTAGTTTATTTTTGACACTTCTGGATCCTATGGACCTTGGCAGACCTTACATAACGGAATCTATATTTATCTAAAACAGTTTAGCTCTGTAACAGTGAAAAAATTTTCAAAATCGATCAGGCAGTTTATTTTTGACACTTTTGGGTCCTATGGACCGAGGCGGACCTTACATAACGTAATCGATATTTATCTAAAATAGTTTAGCTCTGTAACAGTGAAAAAATTTTCAAAATCGGTCAGTTAGTTTATTTTTGACACTTTTGGGTCCTGTGGACCCTGGCGGACCTTACATAATGTATTCTAAATCTATCTAAAATAGTTTAGCTCTGTAACAGTGAAGAAATTTTTAAAATTGGTCGTTTAGTTTATTTTTTACAATTATGGGATCAGTAAATCCTGGCGAAACTCATACAAGTCTAGTACTCTAACAGTAAGAAAAGGGTTCTAAGGATCTCATATAATCTATGGCAGTCCGTACGCTTCTTGCGGACATCATTTAATTAATTAATTCAAATACTTTAACTTACTAACTGTGAAAAAATTTTTAAAATCGATTGGTTAATTAATTTCTGGCCGTTTTAGGTCCCGAAAACCTTGACCTCACATAAAATACCTTAAATACATTTGAAATGGTTTAATTCTTTAACATTATTAATTATTAGTGAAAAAATTTTCAAAATCGATTCAAAATATTTTTCCGTGCATACATATGTACATTATACATACTTTGTTTTGTTTCATATATTTAATAATATTATATCATAACATAATCTTCAATTTCTTGTTTACTTAAAAATTCAATAAAAAAAAAAAAATTCTTCATTACATTAGCTTAGAAAATCTGTTTAATTTACATTTTTTAACATGGGATAGAACCATGCTAATTATAATGCAATAAATGAGAAACAAAACTCTATACATGTATGTGTGTTATATCAAATATATGTGAATAGTTTTCACTTGTTCTCACAAAATTCTTTAATAAAAAAGTGAAATATTTTTATACTTAATAAAGAACTGAGATATAAATATAAATTACTTATTAGACTAACAAAGAAAGAATAAAAGTGAAAATTGACATTTTCTCGAAAAATACTTAAAATAGAAAGAAAATTATAAGAATATTTTCTTCATAATTTTTTTTTCCTTTTCAACGATGTAAAAATTGAACTGCCTTATGATAGGATCGAATGATAAAAAATGGCCAGAAAACCTACTTCTGGGCATCCGACGTGTCTGGCTAACGAACTTAGCCGAGCGAATTCAGAATCCAGTCCGCACACAAAATTTCATAAGCATTAGACGTTTCGTTCGAGAGTTATCGTGGCGACACATATATATATATATATATATATATATATATATATATAAATTTTAGTGAATATCATTTTCGTATTCTAGGGACCTCAAAACAGATTTCTGCCATAGTCCCGGACTCAGATTGCGTCATGACACCTACTGTAATAGCTGAATTTCGAGTTTTCGAAATTCGCTAAAAACAATTTTACAAAATAAGTTTCCTCTCGATAAATATAAATTTTATGCTTTTTTTAGTATTTCTCCTAATTATTTGTACTTGAATTTGGGGGGGGGGGCGTTTTTTAACATTGAAACATACGTCGATACAAAGTTTTACTGACTGGAGACCATTTTCTCTAAATAACTTTTGAAAATTTCTAATATTCGTATTTTTTTTTTTTTTATTTTTTTGACACCACGGTTGAAAAGTTACAAGCAATGACAATGTATATGCAAAATTTTATCTCACAGGTACAAAGATGTGGGATTTATGAGGACGGACGCCGTTAACAAAACTAAAGGGCTTCCGTGATGCTAACTATGGAACCCTAAAAATATTTAATTTTAATATTAAATATAAGCAAGAAATATTTTATTTCGAAAATTGTGAAAAATTCAGGCTACTGACTACGACATCCTGACTGAATACGCGCTTAGCACGTACGTGACAAAATTTTTTTGAGATGTTTTAAAAGAATTTGAAAGTATAATGACAATTTTTCCCACGTATTCTATCATGTAGAATATTGTTTGTGATTTATTAGGTGGTATTTGAAATATTTTCCGACATTAATAAAAATAATGTAGACCGATGATATTGTAGGTATAAAAAAATTATGTAGGTGGTGTTTGTGCTAGACAAAAGTCTGGAAAAGGACGTAGAAAACATTATTATTAATTATTGTTTCGTAGTATTTCGAGAATTTTATTTTTTGAATTGAAGTAGGTTGACTGTGGGAAATTCACTAAGTTTTACAGGATGTTGTGACAGGGGTTATTTATAATAATATGTAGTATGTACATTAGATAAGTTATAATAATTGTTCAATAATTATTAAAGTTGAAGCTGAAGTTATAATTAAATTATGTATAACAGTATTGTATCAATAGTAAACAATAACAAATTGAATAATGAATTTCTGGGATAGTAATGTTCAATATTACAGTTTATGAATACAGTCGACTCTCGTTAATTCGAAACTCGAGAGACTCTTAAAATATTACGAATTATAGAGAGGTTCGAATTATCATAGGTAACAATTTTAATTTTTTAAGCATTTGCGATGAATGAACTTGAAGTTGTCTCAAAATCTACTTACAATCTTTCTGTCTCTTTCTCTCTGCAACTTTGAATTGTCGAGTGTTTGACGCCGATGAGTTCGAATTAACGCGTTGTTTTGTTGCATAGCAATGATTTTTTCGTTCGAATTACCAAGTGTATAAAAATGTATTGTTTTAATTCGAAATATAAAGAGATTTTGTAGGGAACTCGTGATACCGAAGGTTTGAATTAACGAGAGTCTACTGTATATTTATACATCTACATTGTTCTACATACATTAAAGGTATTATAGGGATTCTGTCGCATATTTCGTATTTGGTATTAACAAGCACAACTTGCTGATGCAAAAATATTTTTAAGCTGCAAGTGACTTCGTGTGTAAAGTAATTCCAACTAATTTAGCCTTATTCGAAATTTATTGCACTTTATCGTGAATATTTTCAAAGAATATTATCTTTCAGGATATTCTGTCCTATACGTATTATATCAAGCATATTTAACTAAACAGAGAGTAATGGGTGGACAGTATTCTGGAAAATATAAATTTAAGAGAATATTATCAATTTTTTTGAGAGTTAACTAAAATACAAAAGTCAAAAAATAGTTTGTCAGACAAATTTCTTGACAGAGCTTTCTTCTGTTGACTATTGCTAGAAACGTGGGGGAAATTTTCACAGCTTCTGAAAACATATACATATTTTGATTGCTATATTCTCAAAACCTCACGATCTCCTTAGAAAATGCTTTTCTAAACAAGATCAAGTATTTGCACATGAGAACCTTTTATTTCATTCTTATAATGTTATAAAAATTGTGATAAATACATCTATAAAGAAAACCTAATTATGTATTTGCTTATATTCTTATGCAATGTACTGATTAAATTCATAAAAACAAACGGTAACTAATATCTGAAAACTAATGTTCAAATTTCTTACTTTTTGTTTTTCATTGTCATTATGTAGTTTTACGGGGTATTTTATTAACAACCCCATCAAAAAAGTCGCATAAAAAATCACACAAAAAAGTTTGTATAAAAAAAGGTTATGCAGTAATAGAAAAAAGGAAATAAAAACTAATAGGAAATGAAAAATAATTTTAAATGTTGTATCGTCAAAAACGAACTTGCTTGAATTATAAGCGACAAATATCGATTTTCAACTATTCGCGCTACAAAACAGCTAGTACTGTAACCAATTACACTCGTTTTTCTATGCTTATTTGAATCGCGTGAATATCCCCGACTTCGTATGAACATCACTTCGCATGAAGTTACGTGCATTATGACCGCATCCTTACCAGTTACCACTGAAAAATTAGCTATTGACCACGTAACTTTGATAATGCGTGCCCGGCAATTTTGCGAACATGGAATTTTGCGAACACATGATATTCGCGGAAATTTGCGAACAGTAAGTGTTTCATTACCTGAGACTGATCTGACAAGATTACAGGCATATTTGAGCTGCGGAAATTTGCGAACACTTTTTTTTTTCCTTTTGAAATTTGTTAAAATAGGGTAAACGCCCATTTACAGAATGAATTTAATCATATCAGCTTGGAAAACCCGACACATTCCGTTTTTATTTATACAAAGTCTGGATAAAGTGTGATGGAAATCAGTTTGGTGATAAGAAAATAGCACACCGTCATAAATGCTTACAGTAGTCAGGAAATTAGTGAATGAACAGGAAAATTTAGCTTTTCCATATTACTTTAATCTTTAATATCGTACTAATCAATCATGTCCAAATTTTATTCTTTTTTTATAATAAAATTTCCTGTAGACATTTTTAAATACGAAGAAAAGGCGCGTTCACCTTATTTTGCTATATTCTAAGAGGAAGTGTAAAAAACTAAAAGTGTTCGCAAATTTCCGCTATTCAAATATGTAGGTAATCTTACCTGGTCAGTCTCAGGTAATAAAAATCATAACTGTTCGCAAAATTCCGCTGTTCGCAAATTTCCGTGTTCGCAAAATTCCGGTATTCGAAAAAAAATGTGATCCAAATTATTATAAAACATACACCAAGTGCGTGCCGGGCACGCATTATCAAAGTTACGTGGTCAATAACTAATTTTTCACAATTTCTAGGATCAAATGTAGGAAATTTAATAGTATATAGGTATGTGTAACTGAGGTTATCAGATGAGTTCAGATTTTATAATCATGTGAAAACCAATTAATTGTCCCAGTTAAATATAGAAAAATAAAAATATCAATGAGTAGTTAGAAAGTTCACATGGTTTCATCCAACGTCACTAGATGGCGGCAACATTCCTTATGTCTTCAATCTGGCACGTCCTGCTATCTATTCAAAAAAAACTATGGCTGGAGACAACTAAAAAACCAAACAAACTGAACGTATAAAAGTACAGTAACAAACGTAGAGAAAGTTTAAATGGTAAAGAGGAGATACGTGTATAAACGAAAAATATCTCACTGTCTAACTTTTTTAACTTCAGTGGAAAACGCCATCGATTAATTTAGGGACTTAATGATCACTTATGAAGAATGGCAACTGCAATGAATGCATTAAAGTAACGTGATTGTGACCATGTAACTTTAAAAATTATCTATTAAGATGCATCATGATATATTGACTTGTTCTAATTTAATAAAATAGTTGTATTAATCGTAAAATGCGGAAAAATAAATATTTTAATAAAACTATAAACTAAATTTATGTAATAAATAAATATATAGATACAGATGGAATTGTATATGAAATAATAATATGAACACAGATATAAATAACTTTAAAAGATAAGAGAGAAGATGAATGAAAGAAAATCATAATACGATCATGAAGAAAATTATATGGGATGACTTTGGCAAAAAAAAGGAAATAAAGAAAAATGGATGAATACATGTTCCGCTATAAATTTATGTACAATACAATTCACCAGTGTAAAATTTTATTCTTGCGTATGTACCTACGTACATACCTATTCCTTGTTTACTGTACTGTGTGTTATTTTATGGATATATTATTAACAATGAACAGAAGATTACATAAAAATAGATTTTTTTGCAATTTTAGAATTAAAAAGTTATGAACGTTATGAGTGTCAAAATGGCTTACTTTTTGTCACGCGCGAAAAGAAGTGGATTAGCAACATTCTTTTCTACATTAACGTTATGATACACGTCATACTACCCATCAAAAATTTAAAACAAATATTTTAAAATGACACTTTTCAACTCCTTGAATCGTAAGTTGGCGTTTATATAACTTCCTAGGAACGTAAGTAATTGTTTACTGATTCTCCCCCGATATTTTAAACTTTTAATTCAGCTATGTTTTTAATTTATGTGTTAAAATGCTTTTGTGTTCGTCTTATTTATTAACCATACCCTGTTCCAGCTGGTCTGGCAGGGTACTTTTAGTATTGTCGTTATGCCACTAAGGGCCTTTTACACCCTTAGTGGTACTGTGTGTTATTTATACCTTGTTATTTGTTTTTGTTATTGTTTTCTAATGATATACCACCGAAGGCCTTTTACACCCGAGGTGGTACATCAATTGTTTTTACTATCTGTGATATTTTTTTATGCCGCTGTAGACCTGTTGTTATGGTTCTACAGCGGTATTGTTTTAATTCCTTATTGCTTCACTGGTCAGCCTGTGGCTTCCCAGTGATGTAATAAGTATTGTCTGTTTTTTTTACTGTGATATTTATCTGTGATACTTAGTGATTGTCTAGTCAGGTTTCTCCACTCCGAGGCCTTTTGCACCTCGGAGGGAGTCCCAGCGATGGCCTCCAGGCCTTGGTGACCGGACGCTTTGTCTAGTACTTATCGTACCGTCACCAAGGTCTGTCCGCTCTTTTTAAGCCCTGGGATGGCAGGGCCCATCGTTGGTTTTTACTTGTATATGTTTGTCCGTTGTCTATTGCATTTATGTGTTCCTGTCTATTTTGTGTATGTTTTTTATTTTTACTGTTTATGGCGGCGCATGCCCTTAGTTGGCGATGCCGCCGGGTGCTGCTGGCCACGCCATCCACCGGCAGCAGTTCCCCAATTTTAATTAAAAAAAAAAAAAAATTGTTTACTATCAATAGAAAATAGATTTTTTCTACTCCTACTATTAAAAGTAACATTTTGCGCACAGCTAACTATATGTAAAAATTAACAAATGCCCACACTGTGTGAAAACAGCAGTGGGAAATTATTTCACACGGCTTAATATAATAAAAATGTTGGCTATGTCTGATTTAATATATAATGTCATATCGTCGGGAATAGTGCAAATCCGCGTATATACCATAGGTAAAGAACGCGTATCTACATTAGACCTGACCACATACGCGGGATCGCCACTTGCCGACAGTGGATCTGCGGTATTGCTATTGGGCGATTCCTTGCTCTCCGTTAGTCGAACAAAGTATCTATCAAAGAGGTAGCTGCTAATCAGGTTCCTGCGTTCACTGCCTGCGAATTTTTAAATTGGCTACATTTGTCACGTACGCGTATTACTAGTTACGCGTATTTGCACTATCCCCGACGATATGTAATTATTAATATATACATAGGTATGTATGTTGATTATTTATTATTGTTTCCATAGTTTCAAAGTATGCTTTGGCAAAAATTTGAACATTTTAGCACTGACATTATAAATTTAAAAAATTTTTACTACTTATTTAAATTTTATTTTAATTATTTATGTTAAATTTTACGAAAAAAAATGTGCTCGTAGAAAAAGTATAGTGTAAAATACGTGGGAAAAGCTTATTTCTCACTCATATGAATTGTTGCGCGAGCCCATATTCTCATGCGAACCCATATTCTCCCGCGAACTCATATTCGTGAGAAATAAGCCTCTTTTCCCACTTATTGTACAATATACTATTTCTATGGAAATGTTTTTTCATGGAAATATTTTTGTTTTTCTTATTAAAATTGCATTTGCGTTGAATTTTATAATTTTTCTTTAATGGATGCTTTGTGACTCAAACTGCATCCGGGGACACAAAAATAACACTTACGGTCCTTATTTAGCAATACACTTACTATTCTGTAACCAGCGGAATGGCCGAGCGTTCTTAGGCACTGGTATGCGGACTGGTAGGTGGAGGGTTCGAATCCTGCATAAGCGGCTATGCTCGTGAAGATTTTCCGCAGTTTCCCTTTGTAAATCCAGTTGAATATCCGCATAGTTACTTAAGAAGACGGCTGCAGACGCATACTTGCCGGATCTTAGGCTTCACACTACTACCCTTGACCTCCACCCACATCATAATGAATTGTAATATTGTAATGAAATAAAGTTAGGAAAATAATGATATGGGTGGCGTCGATTATAGACTGTTGTCTACCAAATGGACGTTACACCCAATTATTATTATTACTATTTTATAGCTATCAAACTCAGTAAACTTAGATCATCTTTCCATTTTCTGTTTAATTTGTCCATTTTAATTCAGAATATTGTAAACTGCTGTTTTTGTCACTTGTCCAACTTGGCAATTTGGTCCTCATTTTGTTACTTGCATAAATAACTGGCTTACGAAATTTCGTTGTTGGAATTAATCACTTTAAAAAATTCCACTGCAACCGTATCAGATTAAGTTGCTCTGGACTATTAGTGGTCTTGATTTAGTTGCTCATTCCTGAGCTATAGGTATAAAACCACATAGTACCTGCATACGCACATATTGTACACTTATTCATAATTTATACAACTTCACATGTTGGTTTTAAGCGAATTTCCAGAATGTAATTCAGCTATTACAGCCACTGTCATGACGAGACAGTAATATATATATATATATATATATATATATATATATATATATATATATATATATATATATATATATATATATATATATATATATACAGGGTGGTCCAGAATTATGTACCGTAATTGCTGGAGCTGATAGTATGTTAAAAAATAATGGTACCTTTTCATCTACACTTTTTTCCACAACTCAATAATAAGGGAGATAAAGCAGAGGGGTAAAATGTAGAGGGGTGGAACGAAACTGACTTCTTTTTTTTTAAATTTATCAGGCGCTTTTGATTACTGGATTCATATTCTAGGGGCGCGTATGAACATTAAGATAATTAATTTTATGGTATCTATTATTCGATCAATTATGATTAGGGGATAATTTGGAAATAGATATTTCTACTTTAAATTACTCGAAAACGGTAATATTTATCGAAATGTAACAAGTATGTCTTTTTTGCGTGAAATTGTCTGAGGAATTATATTATCAGGGATTTTGTTTAAATAATTGCAAATTAAAAAAGAAAAGACGTGATAACTCACACCTACTACCCAAAACCACCCCTTAGTCATGAGTGGTGGAATAAGTGTTACCATAAATTTAATCCTTCTAACGCAAAATAAGGGCCCCTAAGATATCAATCCGTTATTCAAAAGCGTTTGGAAAAAATTTAAGAAATAATGGTTTTTGTTTCACCCCTTAGAGAGTTGTATCTCCCTTATTATTGGGTTTTGAAAAAAAGTGTACATGAAAACGTACCATTATTTTTGAACGTACTACGAGCTCTACTAATTACGGTACATAATTCTGGACCACCTTGTATATGTGGGTGTGTGTGTCCGCGCGATAATTCTCGAACGAGGGTACCAATTTTTACGAAATTTGGTGAAAACACTGGAAGTCCCAAACTCTTGGATGAGTTTGTCAGCCAGACACATCGGATGCCAGGAACATGGTTTTTGTTCTTGCAAAAAATTAGTATTTTGCCAAAATTTCCACTTATTCAAAAATTTTTGCGAAATTTATTTACAACATTTAAAAGAGGAGAACAAATTACATAAAAAAAGGTCTTTAAACTATTATTCTATGTCAACTAGTTTCCGAGAAAAACTAATTTTTATAAACGGAAATTCGCTATGTTATGCAGGATGGTGCAACAGGGGTATTTCTTCTTTTATTATTATTCTCTGTTTCTTTATATTATGTATTTTCATTTTTCGTTTCTCGAACGGTCACACATTACACTTAAGCACCCCAATATAACAAGAAACAATGACAACAATATGAAAGTGAATTTTGCTATATTGTCAATTTACGAGAATTTGCTGTTTGTTTGTGTTTGTATTATGTATCCCTCTTTTCATTTTCAAAATCAAAAAAACTATGTGGTCGTCGCAAAAATGGGTGAATACGTATGAAGAAAAGCAAAAAAAAATTATGAGGAAGACAAAGTGTTGATAACAATAAATCTCAATTTATTTGTACATTTTCCAACACAAACACAGTAGTGTACAAAATATACATGTGCATATTATAAACATACAGGATACAGGGGGTCACAGAAATTGTTAGTTTAACTATTTATCTTACCGGTTATTTTATGAAATATTTAATTCTTCTTCTTTGGAAAGAGACGAAATTATCGTTGTGATCTATTTATAGCGGGAATATATTTACTTTAGGACTAATGACGAGCTGAGCTCGTCATACAAATTTCTAGAAAAAATTCAACTGACGAGTGTGCATTGTTTTATATCGGTAACTGGAGACTGTATAGGAAAGGGCGGTCATATTGTAAATAAATTAAGCAAAATGTACCAAACTTGCAATTATACTTACAGAGATATTAATTTTTTTATCTAAAAAATTGGAATATATGGCGGTACTAAAGGGGTTAATTCTTAAATTTTCTTGATGTGGGTGCCGAGAAAGGGTAGGTATTAAAAACTGAAAATGTCCATTAGTTCAGCATGATATCTATGTTTAAAAAAAAAACAGTAGCAGTTTTAGTAAAATTCAAGTTTGTTACTTCATCATTTAAACATTCAATACCTGTGATTGGAGGTCTGGCTTCCATATCATATCAGGAAAGAATTAAGTATGTACGCTGTTAACGTCTTTTATAAGTATAACAAATATTTAATTATTTATACAAATTTATATATATATATATATATATATATATATATATATATATATATATATATATATATATAATATATATATATATATATATATATATATATATATATATATATATATTTTTTTTTAATACAGAAATGTAATTGTTTATGTAAACTTTATAAGGGTCACAGAAAAAGTACAACTGAGCCGCAGGTGATCTACTGATCTACGGACTGCAGCAAAATGTGACCGATTGTAAAAAGCTGGTCAAAATCCCAAAAATTAAGGAATCGATCTGAAACTCCGGGTTATTTTCGTTCGCCAATTACAAATCTCTAGTCATGTTTACGAAATTGCTACCTCCATAAAGCTAGTCGTCTCCAAAAAAAAAACAATTATATAAAAAATAGGTGTATTTTAGGTGTTATTTAGGTGTCCTAACAAAAAATTAGGTGTTCTTACCGTCATCAAGAAAACATAGAAAAAATAAGAGACGGCTAAGTTTACGAAATCCTGACCGTCCCATATAGGTAAAAAAGCATGGGCTTTGGGTAATTTAAAGTATGGAAAATTAGGTGTTTTTCGACTATGCTGACAAAAATTTGTAAAGTTAAAAATTTAGGAAAAATATTATAAACTGTGGGAGCGCTGTGAATAACATCAGAAACGTTGTATACAGCGCTTCCACTGTTTGTTGAATATTCGGCGTGTTCGTTGCTGAGTTTTTTTGCTCAAAGTGAGCTGTTAGCGCATGCGCAAGAACATTTTTATTGAATACAAAATACTTGTGTATTCCATAAAAAGAAGTTCTTGCGCATGTGCTAGCAGCTTACTTTGAGCAGACAAACTCAGCAACGAAGGCGCCGATTATATATTTTGTTATGTAATTGAATAGAAAAATTCCAGAAACTTTCATAACGTTCGCAGCACTGCCACCAGCAACTATAATAATAATGATGTTATGAATATGATAACTTGTTATAAATTTAGATTACCATGCAAATATAAACCGTAAACATTCAACTAAGAGATTCATAATCGGTCACGCAAAAAACAATGAAAAAGAACATCTTTTATTTAGGGAAAATGTCACATTTCCATGAGATAATACCGAATCGATTCGATAACGCGTTACGCGAACAGCGTCGTGGGCACAGCTCGTAGTATATATTTATTAAATTGAAACTATTAAAACTATTTTTACTGTTTTATTTTCATGACTTTTGTAATGATTATATTATTTATGTAGTGATCGATTTAATCTGACACATTGTGTATATTTGCAGATCATGTTATAGGTACCTACCTATACAGACAAAAGGACGTATATAATAGAAAAAGCAAATAGTCAGCTAACCTAAAGTCACACAATATTGTTGAAAGGAAAATGAAACAAAACGGGGTAACGTAACGCTTGTAACGCGCTCATCGGTGGTCGAGTTAACTGCTGTCTGCCAACAAGGATTTATCTTATCTTTTCCTTTTGGTGCGTAAACAAACATTATGGAGCAGAATAAGAAAGCTATTTATGTGTGCTCGTAGGTACGTACGGCGTATAAACGTACACGAATGAACTGTAGATGTGTGAAACATATACATAGATAAGTGTATAAACTTCAATTATTTATTGTTAAGGTAAATAGGGGATTTTCCTCTTTCTGTGTCCCTTTATGTTTTTGTTATTTTCTTGTGATCCGGTAAAAGTCAAATTTTTCTTAATTTGGTGAAAAGTATATTACAAACATTTTTTCTCTAAACGTGTTTTTATTGTTCAGCTAGAGGGTAACTACTTTAGCCATCTTATGATCAGGGCCGGCGAGAGGGTGAAGAACGTGGGGCAGTTGCCCAGGGTCCAAGTCTAAAAAGGAGGCCCACAGCCTCGATTAGGGGCCTGGATAGAGTGGAAAGACGTTTTTCTTTGACTCGTCAGTTGTATTTTTGTAGAAAAAAAATTTTCGAAAATTTTTTATTGTGTCCGAGGACCCGTCATTTCTCTCGCCGGCTCTGCTTATGATCATTCACACAAAAGCGATAGCAACACTAATAAATAGAAAAAGTATAAACGAGTTAGGATAATTTAATTATTTTAATTATATTTTTAACTCTACAGAAATTAAATAAAAATATTAGTTTTTATTCCAGGAAATATTTTCTTTTTAATAGTCTATACTTCGTATACCTGGTGAATAAAAGTTTTAATTCGGTTTTTGACTTTTTTTAATAAGAAAAATAAGTTTCGGATACACTAGAAATGATATGATACCCGGAGATGTCTAAGATTTTATCATTTGAATAATTAGGAAGCGGATATTTTTGGACAAGTCAGGCCCGTATTTATTACAATAAAATTTTACAACTAATTGTAAACTACTTCGAATTGTGCACATTTTAATGAATGCAATTAGTCAAATTGTTTTCTCGTCATTTAGAATACATTTTTTATTTTAAAAAAAAAAATAGTGAAAATTTAAACGGTCCATTATAATATATATTTGCTATAATTTTTATTATTACTGAAAAATAAATTTCTAATAAACAACTGTGTCTATCTCTTAAACTCAAAAGCAATAAAAATGGATAGATTTATTTAATTTAAATTCAAAAGTTCAAAAATGAAAGAGGTGTGAAATTGTAAAAAATTTTTCAATAGACTTACTAAATGCAGTAGCTACATTAATTGAAAAAAGATACCAAATAATTTTGAGAAATAATTTACCAAATTTTATCTGATCTGAACGAAATCTATTTAAGAATGCGTATAATATTGAAAACGTTAAAAAGAACGATATTTATGTTTAACAAAAAAAAATTTTATACCAACGTTACATTTTTTTCTTTTTGTATATCCGCAACTATGAAAGCAAATTTTATAAATATTTTATACCAAAATTCTTTTATTGTGAAAATAAAAATATTTTATTTTGTGTTCCATCCAGAATTACCCGAAAATACAATGACGAAAAACGATAACATTGAAACGAAAACCACCAGATATAAAGTTTAAGTTGAAACGCGTACGAACCGCTTCTAAGTATTTATTTATTTCTCTCTCTCTTTTCTTCAGTTGACATTTCTTTTTTTGTTAACGTAAGAAAAAAATGCTCCAGCTGTATACGAAAGATACATTGTGTTTACATTTGTGCAGGGTGTTTTGTTAAACGCTGATTTTTTACAATATATCTGATTTTTTAAATAAAATATAAATAATATTCTTAAGTATGGTATTGACAATGTGCGAATTATTGTTAATAATATCAGATGAATATATGTAACCTTAAATAAAGTAAAAGGCTAAGCTTGTATATGCGCAGTCTCAGGTAATCTTTTATTTAAATTAACCAGTAAAATTTCCTTAGTCTCACTTCCTGTTTGATGAGAATTAAATATTATGGTATTATATTATTCTAACATCGTTTATCAAGTTTTACCATACAAAATCTCAACGGTTGTACGAAATTGATTGTTGCGAAAAATTTTATGTTCTGCTTAATGAGTTACATAGCTTTTTTTTTTAGCAAAAATAGTGATTTTTTGCTAAAAGAAAACCAGGTAACCATTTAAAATAAATTTAAAAATTATTTGACAGCCAAATTAATTCCAAGACAATCAAACAAACTACAGTAAAACGTCAAGAACATTCTTTGCAATTAAAATCTCACTATTTGTGACTTTTGTAAGAGTATGGGTACCAGAGCCGGATTTCCATAAGGGCACTTGAAGCACGTGCCCCGAGGTTTGCACAAAGCTGATAGTAAATCTCTTAAAAGAGTAGAATAGAAGAAAGTATAAAGGATAGCAGCTATATTTTTGCTATTTTTCGGTAAAATCTTAAAAATTTCGAAAACTCCAGTGTCGTCTTAGCAGGAGCCTCCACATGAGAAGTGCCCCGGGCGGGACCTTCGCAGAAGTAAATTCAGCCCTGATGGATACAGTAAAGTACCTGTGGGTATAAAAAAAGTTAGTTGCCGATTACATGTTTCATCAAGAGATGCGCACTGTACATTTTACCTATCACACACACTTACTTACATATAACATTTCGTACACAATATATATAAAAATGATTACCCCAGTGAAAATCTCCATTTTATTAGATATTACCACATATTTTATTATTTTGTTTTATTAAAATTATATCATGTATAAAATTCAATTAGGTTTGATTCAATAGTTACTAAACTAACCATTAAATATTTATGATGGTTTGAATATTTGATGTATTCACTCCATTATTTACTACTATGAATGTAATGCTGTTGTGTGTATGGTAATTGATAATAGATGGTAGTAGTATCCTTTTTTATCATCGTATATTTCTCATGTACGTATGCTTATAATATGTAGGATATTCTATTAGTAAGCGTTTGTCTGGTTTCACTATTTTCTTTTCATATGATATTTTTTTTTTTATTTTTAGTTTCTTGCAAAATTGTTTTTGTTGGAAATTGTTCATTTATGAAACTATTTAAATGCATTCAAAATACATTTCTATTTTATTGATAATGATATAATAATAGTGTATCATATAGAATTGCATTGTGTTATTTGATTGTATTGTACTATAGAAATTTTTTACTATTTATTAATAATGTGAAGTAAAAACAAAAAAATTTAAATAAAAAATAAACACATTTATAAAAAGGAAATTCCACACTAAAGATAATAAAGGTACAAGGAATAAACTGACGTGCAGTGTTTAAGAATGCTTTTATGCTTGAAGTTGACGAAAAAGGCCCAATGATCGCGAACTTCAACTAAATTGAATTTCAGAAAATCAAAAGATGAGTAAATTACCAAAAACTTTTCTTTTCAAAACTTCAAAATTAACAAATATATATAAATTTATCTATATCAAATGACATAAAAATTAAATTAAATGCTAATTTGTATGACCTAGTAAAAAGCCCATATTTTTTGGAGTTATAACGTCATCTTGCTTTACTTATAAATTAATATTCCTTAAAAGTTGTTTTAGAAATTAGTTCTAAATTAGTGCTATTAAATTGCATTTTTTTAAAATTAGTGCTCAATTAGAATTGTTCATTAGCGCTCAGTACCTCATGAATAAATAATTGTACTAACAATAATATATGGACCGCAAAAAAAAATTCTATGATACATACGTTCTCTGCATTCCAAATCAGTTTTGAAGATGAAAGGTGTCATTTGAACACTAACAAGTAAAGGTCCCGAGGCCGGACCTATCGACTTTGATGAAACTTAAATATGTTGTAGAACACTAAAAACTAAGGGACACGTATTTTTTTTTATCTGCGGAAAAACGGTTTGAAGGGGTGAAATCGCCCACCAAAAATTGGGGTAAAAATTTGATTTTTCAAATATCTCGAAAACAGTAAGAGATAGAGCAAAAGTTTAAATTGGCGATATTACTCTTTTCTAAAGAGCTATCTATTGATATGCAATTTGTTCAAATCACATCAACAGAGGTGTTTGGGGGTTAAAATTTGGGGGTTAATTTTGCAAAAAGGGGGTGAAAAATAAACAATATAAAAATTTTGTTTACAGATTTGAAATCTACGTCAAAAAATCTAATTGACCTGTTTTTGCTCAATATCCTAATATTAAGTCTAGGGGTAGTTAACTAGAGGGTGACTATGTCGAATAATCGTACTATTTGGGTATTTCAAGAAGTTCTTCTTCATGGAAAATAGCTTAAGACAATTAGAATAACGTAGAAATAAAATTCTCGAATTCAAAATTGAGTTTGAGCAACATTGGAGAGGGGGTGAGTCACCCTCTTAAATTACATACTAGTTTATATACACTAATTTCTGCTATTAACACACTGATAGTGGGTAAAATAATGTCACAATAAGTGGTTCTTTAATTTGAGATATTGCAGATCTAATTTAAGCAACACCAATTTTTTACAGCAGGGTGTCCCGTTCAGAAAGAATGTCCTATATATATATATATATATATATATATATATATATATATATATATATATATATATATATATATATATATATATATATATATATATATATAAATATATATATATATGTACCGGCCCATAATTACATAGTTTGCCGTGCATAAAATTAATTATAAATTAATAATATTAGTATGCTGGGAGAATAATCTTGGTAACAGATAACAGAGAAAAATACATGATTTTGGACTGACAATCGGATTATTATTTCTCTTATTAAATATCGATAATACGGAGTCAAGCACACGCAACATAATTATATAATTGGTGACCAGCGACGATTTGGTAATTCGTTTAAATATTTATTTATTATTAAAATATTTATAATTATATTTTGACATATTTGTTTTCAAAAGCAAAATATTATTATGCCAAAAAAGAATAATACGAAGATGACTCATGTACCAGTCATCTCAGAAAACGGTAGAGTAAATTTCATTTTCGAAAAACTACCGGAATTTGACAGAGGTGACGTGCAATTGTGGTTGGACAAATGTGATCTTTTATTTAAATTGAAAAATATTGTCAATGAAGACAATAAATATTTTTTAATTACTCTCGCTCTCGATCCAGAGGCTAGTCAAGCTGTGCGTCACATAATTACTGACGTGGCTATTGAAAACAAATAGGAAAGAATAAGGAATGAATTACAAAATAAATATGTTATGTCAGAAACAGAAAAATTTTCTTCTTTATTTAAAACAGAGAATTTTCAGAATCTAAAACCTTCAGAGATTATTAATAAAATGCAATATTTTGCATATGACTTGAATTTGGAAGATTCATTCCTTAAGCATATATTTTTTAAACATGTACCACAGAACATATTGCCTTTCTTGTATGCGCATGAGAATTTGGAATGGCATGAATTAGGTAAATTGGCAGACAAAATATATGATTCTTCAAGAAAAGTCGAAATTAATGAAATTAAATTAAGAGATGAAAAACTTGAAGAATAATATAATGATATACATGCCATAAAGAATAAATTGAGAAATTTAAAGAAAAGGCAAAATTTCCATAGAAACAGAAAGAAAAAAGGAAATTTTGACTGTTCTAAAAATATTTTTAATTCTAAATTCCATTCAGAAATATGTAAATATCACATTAAATATGGAGAAAATGCAAGAAAGTGCATCAAACCATGTTATTGGTACATTTTATTTATAAATGAAATAATAAATGGAAATAAATTGAATCGAAACCATTACAAAATGACAAAATGTCATACGGATTCAAAAACGAAGATTTTTTATAATAATTCCTGGAAAAAGAGGAATAATTCAAAATATGATAATTATCATCCAAATAATGATGATAAAATGTTTAATTTCCAATCACGACATCACAGAATTAATTCAATTTTTGATAATAATTTCCATAATCGAAAAATGTATCACAAAAGCGATAAATGTTTTTCGAAACCATTTGTGAGTTATCCGAAAAATGTAAATTTTTTCAAAGAAAATATAACGACTCCGAGAATAATGGATATTCGCAATGATAGAGTCAATTGTCATTTATTCTCCAAGTATCCTTTTAAAATAATGGAACAGGATGAGAATTATTTTAAAATTAAATTAAATAATAATTTGGATAAAGTTTCCAATAAAAAGCATACAGTAGCTTGCGTAAAATAATTCTCATAAAGCAATGATAATAATTATTCAATTTATTTCTGTTTTTCAATGAATTCTCATAGGTAAAATTAATTATTTTACTTGGATATTTTTCTGCCGTATGTTTTTATATGTTCTAGATTCGGATATTCTGAATTATAGAAGACATCCGGATTGGAGAAGCAGAAAATTCAAATTATTCATAAGTGAATATACATATTATTATTATGTATTGTAATTTTTTTAATACTATTTGTGTAACAATGACATGTAAATATGTAGCATTGTTATACTGGAGGGTTTTTTCATTTTCAGGGAACAATTTAATTTGCATCCTGAAAATTTTTCCCTTCAGAAAAAAAATTTTTTTTTTTTTTGAAAAGTGCCAAGATTTTTTCTTTCCGCAGGGGGGAGTAATGTACCGGCCCATAATTACATAGTTTGCCGTGCATAAAATTAATTATAAATTAATAATATTAGTATGCTGGGAGAATAATCTTGGTAACAGATAACAGAGAAAAATACATGATTTTGGACTGACAATCGGATTATTATTCCTCTTATTAAATATCGATAATACGGAGTCAAGCACACGCAACATAATTATATATACTTTTTAATTATATATATATATATATATATATATATATATATATATATATATATATATATATATATATATATATATATATATATATATATGGGCCGCAGAGACCGGGAGGGGGTGGGCAAAGGGGTCCCGACTCCCCGAAAATTACGTAAATTTTCCTTCCATTCATTTTATTCATATTAAACTGTTTACTGGTATTTTTCATTTGAAAATCGAATTTTCGGAGACGAAACTTTACGATAATATTTTACAATGTCATCGGAGAATTGCGTTATCAAAAAGTTGGGTTGTTTAAATTTTTGTTGGACCTCTCGGTAGATTTGTAGTTGTTGCGCCCCTTTATTATATATATATATATATATATATATATATATATATATATATATATATATATATATATATATATATATATATATATATATATATATATATATATATATATCAGACATTTTTTTTCTACATATTCGTGTTCTACGGGTCCGAAAACGGATAGCGTCCCTACTCTCGCCTCTCGCAGCTCTTATCGTATAGACTGTATAAGTCTAATTTTTCGGAGAAAATTCGACTAATTATGTAGGTGGTGTTTGTGCTAGACAAAAGTCTGGAAAAGGACGTAGAAAACATTATTATTAATTATTGTTTCGTAGTAATTCGAGAATTTTATTTTTTGAATTGAAGTAGGTTGACTGTGGGAAATTCACTAAGTTTTACAGGATGTTGTGACAGGGGTTATTTATAATAATAAGTAGTATGTACACTAGATAAGTTATAATAATTGTTCAATAATTATTAAAGTTGAAGCTGAAGTTGTAATTAAATTATGTATAACAGTATTATCAATAGTAAACAATAACAAATTGAATAATGAATTTCTGGGATAGTAATGTTCAATATTACAGTTTATGAATACAGTCGACTTTCGTTAATTCGAAACTCGAGGGACTCTTAAAATATTACGAATTATAGAGAGGTTCGAATTATCACAGGTAACAATTTTAATTTTTTAAGCATTTGCAATGAATGAACTTGAAGTTGTCTCAAAATGTACTTACAATCTTTCTGTCTCTTTCTCTCTGCAACTTTGAATTGTCAAGTGTTTGACGCCGATGAGTTCGAATTAACGCGTTGTTTTATTACGTAGCAATGATTTTTTCGTTCAAATTACCAAGTGTATAAAAATGTATTGTTTTAATTCGAAATATAAAGAGATTTTGTAGGGAACTCGTGATACCGAAGGTTTGAATTAACGAGAGTCTACTGTATATTTATACATCTACATTGTTCTACATACATTAAAGGTATTATAGGGATTCTGTCCCTAAATTTTGGTGAATCGGCATCATTTTCGGATTGTGGCAACCTCCAAATAAAATTCTATCATAGTCCCAAGCTCAAGTCTTACCATGACAGTGACAGTAGTAGCTTAATTTTCTTTCCAGTCGGAAATTCATTCAAACAATTGAAGATAGGAAGTAATGAAATAAAAATTTGAAATATATTTAGAAATACACTACCAGCTCAAGTGAGAAAGTACAATAAGCTAAAAAAAATAAATATTTTTAAAATCAATCAAAGGGTCTCGCCGGGTAAGCATTATGTGATTTCGGCCCAGCGGCTTTTTCGGCTATTCTTTTTCACGAATGTTGCTTATGGTGAGTAATGTTCGAAAATATAGGTATTAAACCTCTACCCCCTATATTGTTAGAGATATGGGGGTAACAACCCTTAAATTTAAAATTTTTTTTCCTCAAAACTATTGAAGATAATTAGATGAAATTAATAAAGAATGTTGACATAAAGTAGCTTTATATTATAGAATTTTTTTACATTCGTATAACGTTATTTACTAGATTAAAATAATAATTGAATTTTTGAGGATGCATGTTTTAGATCAACCCCTTGAGTGACACCTACCAAAAAAATATATGTTATTTGGCTCTAACATAGTTATCGTGTGTAGAAATTTCAGCAAGGTCAGATTGGTGGAAGGTGTATTAAAAAAATATAAATTTAGGTTAAGTAACAATAAGACTCCCCCTCGAAAAAAATCAGGGTTGTGATTTCGGTGAGTGACTATGGTATTTCTTTGCATTTTTCGACTCTGAGTGCGAATCTGGAATCAAGAAAATTCTTATACCCCTAAAATTTTTGTATAGAGCCACAAATATCCCTTAAGTAGGTGTAAAGTTATGAATATCAATATCATTATTACAGAAAGGAATATAAACAGGCATTTTACAATCCTCGTGCCCTTATATTATTGCCAAGAGCTCCACCAAGGTGATTTTAATGGATAGTATCATCATTCTAGAATTTGGATTGATCCATGTCTTTAAACTTTAAATAATTTATTTAGCTATCTTCTAGTAAAAATACTCATTCTAAAAATTCATCATTAAAAAGCATTACTAAAGTTAGGCACTATATTGATTGGTGAACCGGATTAAAAACAACAGGTGGGTCAGGTCTGGCCCAGCGACCGTAGTTTTCTGACGTCTGGTTTAGAAGATTAATGGAAAAATTAATTTATTTTGTTATTAGACCTTGTACTAACGAAAACTAAAAGCGATTCAAAAAAATCATTTCATAAATAAAGGTTAATTGACCTTAATTTTTAAGGTATACAAAGTTTAATTACCATATTTAATAAAAATAATATTGTTAGTAACCCTTCCTTCATCACTGGAAAGCTTTGATATTAAAAGTCCACAAAATCAAATATGGCAGTTCATATTACTTATTGTAATAGACCGTGGTTTTGGAAAAGAGACATCAACGCCGATTTACATATGAATTTTATAATACGGGAAAGGTTAAACTTATCATTAAACGGATGCGTATGAAATAATAAGGCCCTTAAAACCGCCAGAAAATTAAATTTATTTCCAAAAACTTTTAAAAAACAATCAATAAATTCCAAGTACATATCTTTGTTTCTTACAAAATGCAGTGTATTACAAATCTATAAATACATATAATAAAACTGTAAATGGACCGAGGGCCGTTGAGAAAAATAGTGGGCCCCGGGAATAAACTACATTCTTTTAAAAAATTCCTCCCAAGAAAATAAGTTATGAGCAAAAAACCTTTCTTCCTTGGCCCTCTATCGGCAGTTACGGGCCCCCCACCCCTCAAGGCCGGGGCCCGGGGCTAGAACCCCAGTTACCCCACCCTCTCGTCGGGCTTGAATGAACCGTGTCTGTATGTACATGAAATATTTTTGGAAAATTGTACTGATATTATAGACAGTTATTAATTTAGATACCAAAACAGCGATATTTAAATTTTGACCTGTCCGTCTGTCTGTGCACGCACCATGCAAAAACTACTAGGAGGATTTTGATGAAATTTGATTGATTTTAAAAATATTTATTTTTTTAGCTTATTGTACTTTCTCACTTGAGCTGGTAGTGTATTTCTAAATATATTACAAATTTTTATTTCATTACTTCCTATCTTCAATTGTTTGAATGAATTTCCGACTGGAAAGAAAATTCAGCTACTACTGTCACTGTCATGTAAGACTTGAGCTTGGGACTATGACAGAATTTTATTTGGAGATTGCCACAATCCGAAAATTATGCCGATTCACCAAAATTTATATATATATATCGCTGCTCTAGTATTGATTTGTTCTATCTCCACTTTTCAAAAAAATTGAGTTTGATACATTTTTGAACTCAGCAATTTTTTCTCTACCAATTTCTAGTTTCAAAATGCCAATATTACGTTTATAAATATGTTTTTTCTAGTATTATTTTGTACTATCTCCACCGATTTCACAAAAATTTATTATTGGATTGTACTAACTCACATTTTTTGTGGCACATAGAACAAACCTATACTTAAATTTTAGATTTTAAAAAATTTTAGTATTGGTGTGTTCCATATCCCATAAAAAGGTCTCTTATATTGCATGAATAATGTAGATATGTTTTATTTTTTCATTAAGATATTGTAATGATTGCAAGCCATCATAACTTACGTTAATTACTGTATTATAATTTCGTACAATGCAATCTTCTATTGTGTTAAAACTTGCGTATAAAGTAATGATGAAGGCATTAAAAATGTTTATGGAAAGTCATCCACAAATTAAAAACAAATTCTCATAAATTCTCTAAAAGTTGCCATAGCAAAGTTCAATACATTAATTATATTTTAAATTTTACATGTAAAATTGAACAGTTAACTAGTTTACCTAAAAATCTTAATTTATTTAGAAATCTAAGTTTATTCAGAAATCTTAATTTAATAAAAGATGAAAACAAAAAATTGAAATTATCCAAGTAACATCTAAGGGTTTTTTTTTATTATCATAAAATTGCAAATTTGTATAAAAATTTTGATTATATGAAGTTTTCGCTAATTAAACTTTAGTATGTATAAAACGAGATAAACCAATGCTTATATACGCTTAAATGATGAATATAAACGGAAAAACCGTATTCCTATCCAAATTCGGATGACCGAATCTATTAAATGATAAATTGATAACTTTACTTCTTTATTTCTTGAAAAACTAACTGAAATCGAAACGAAGTCAGAGGTATCTAGATTCTAGAGACAATTAGAGATAAATCAATGTTCAATTATATGCTACCAGTAGAAACTCGTTTTTTTGAACATCTTTTTAAAAACGCCACATTAATATAGTAATCGGTTTCTAGAATTAATTTTTATACAATTCTTAACGCGATTCGATATTTCCCAAAAAGTTCTTGCCTATGTTTCAATTTACTTCCACACATAGAAAATAAGTTTGTGTTAATTTTCTTTAAATTTTGTTAACGTAGTTGCTCTGAGATAGTCGGGTACAAAAGGATATCTCAAAATAAAAATTTTCTTTTATCAAAAATTTAATAATGTATTAATATTCTTCAGTGATTATATTTGTATACCACTTGTTTGTTTTTTAATTTCCGCGCACTTATGTTGTAGCGATATAAAAACATTATTGAAAAAGCGTTGTAAAAACGTTGTAAAATGATGTTTATGAATTATATTTAAAAACGGCGTGGCGAATAATTTTTATTGCTTATTAAATATGGTTTGTAACTTTGTATTTTATAATATATTAAATTTTTATCAAATTCCTTTGAGACGTTTTCATTTTATTCAAAAGAAAAAAAAAAATAGAGTTTTCCCATAAGAGCCCGTGTTAAAATTACAAAACTTTGAAATCGTCTTTATCAAAATTGGGGTGGTCAATTTTTTTTCGGTAAGGGCTCGTATTATTGGTATTGAATTAAATAAATATCTAGAGAAGTTTCGTTAAAATCCTTTAAAAAAATCGTTTTATCGACCAACTGCCTTAAATCAAACACAGAATAAAATTTTTTTAAGCTAAAGTCATTTTATGTATTACAATTTTCCCATTCCTATATGTAACAGACGGAAAAAATAATCTTGTTTTGTTCTATATCCACGCTTATAGTACAAACCAAGAATTATAAACTGAAAGTACAAAACAATACTAAGGGAATATGGATCTATAGTTCAATTTTTGCAATCATGAGAATATTAATTATCATTTTACTCCGAAATTCGAGGTCAGATTTCTATGAAATTGAATTGTATGACAACTAACTTATTTACAAGTAAAAAATTATTTTCTATTTGGTAATAAAATGTAAAATAAATAAGATATGAATTTTTAAACTTTCAAACCGCAATATCTCAAAAGTAGAAAAAGTGGATATAGAACAGACCAATACTAGAGCAGCGATATATATATATATATATATATATATATATGTGTATATATATATATATATATATATATATATATATATATATATATATATATATATATATATATATATATATCTACCTCTCGGTAGATTTGTAGTTGTTGCGCCCCTTTATTATATATATATACATATATATATATATATATATATATATATATATATATATATATATATATATATATATATATATGTATATATATATAATAAAGGGGCGCAACAACTACAAATCTACCGAGAGGTCCAACAAGAATTTAAACAACCCAACTTTTTGATAACGCAATTCTCCGATAACATTGTAAAATATTATCGTAAAGTTTCGTCTCCGAAAATTCGATTTTCAAATGAAAAATACCAGTAAATAGTTTAATATGAATAAAATGAATGGAAGGAAAATTTACGTAATTTTCGGGAAGTCGGGACCCCTTTGCCCCCCCCCCCCGGTTTCTGCGGCCTGTATATATATATATATATATATATATATATATATATATATATATATATATATATATATATATATATATATATATATATATAGGACATTCTAAACGGGACATCCTGCTGTAAAAAATTGGTGTTGCTTAAAATAGATCTGCAATATCTCAAATTAAAGGTTATGGACTCTATTTTTCAAATATGCGTGGCAAAATTGTCCTCACACAACAGTGATTTCAATATGGCGGCTGGAGAATATAAAAGCGTTTTTTATGGTGACCTGGTGAGATATGGTGTAGTAGCTGAATTTTCCTTGCAGAAATTCATCAAACATTTGAATTGCAATAAGTAAACTGATTTCTAAAACTATTTAAAAGTACACTACTAGGTCAAGTTAAAAAGTACGATAAGCTAAAAAAGTAGGCATTTTTAAAATAAAATATGAGTGAGTTGTTATTCATAGAAAAAGTTTAGGTATAAGATTGAAAAGTTTGGTTGATTTGTTTGTCATTAAATAGCTATAATTTATAACTATTTAAACCATTTGCACGGTAAAATCTAATTACTAGTTTACCATTATGTTGAGCCTTACTGTACAAAATTAAACAAATTTGAAGATCTTATTAAGAGTAACATTTGACAGACAACTCATTATAATTACGTCTTCTTCTGGAGTGTGGTTACAAATAGGTAACGACGTAAGTCGCCTCTTTATATTATTATCATTAATATTTCAGTTGCTTTTGTTTAATTAGGTTGGATTATATTATTATATTATCTTTTTCTAACTCGTAATGTTAAATCGAGAAGGAGTATTTTTAAGGAGTATTAAAAATTTTGTATTCAGTTATTGGTTTAAAATCTATATGACGTCATTTTGAAGGGTTGAACTAATTTGTTACGTAATTGTCTAAATACATTACTTTGGGTTTATATTCGTCAATAACTGAAAAGACTTATAATTTTTCGGTTTTGTTTAATAATAAGAACTACTTTCATCTTTTTTATTATATATATTTTGGTAGATATATATTCTAATGTAAGTTAGGTACTTATAGCATTCTTTTACTCTACACAAATAGTGTGTTACTTCCTTGCTGTTCAAAACAAGTTAACATTTTTATTCTGTTAAATCGAAATTTGGGTTAATTTTTTCATTTAACACAAACACGAAATATTACATTAACGCAGGGTTGTGTTATTTAACACAAAAATTTTAACCACTGTTTTTTTTACGCAGAACACAAATTTTTTTACTGTGTATGCACCAAAATAATGATAAAAATATTAATTAATCTCTTACTAGGAAAAACACACAAATAAAAGTACAATCTTTTTTTGTTGCATTTGAGTTTAAACGATTTTTAAATTTATGTACTTTTTGGGACTAATTGTCAATTATACATATGTACCATATAATAATGTACTAGAAAACGAATTGTTTAATTTTAAACGGAAGAAAACCTAATTTGTAAATGTAAAAAGGAAACAAATGTAGGTATAAATAAACACACACATGTATGCCAACATTTATTTAATGCAACTATTTTAATTACTTAAAATAATTGCATTATTTTGTTTAATCATTAAGTATGTATGCAACTACCTAGATATTTGTACAGAAACAATAAATATACTGCAAATGGGGCTGGCACAAAGCTTATTTGTACTCATAATATTATTTTATCAAACCTTTAGAATAATTTTATGCTTAAATTTCATCTTGTTCTAAATTTAGTGTTTTATATGCAATATTATTAATATCATGTTTGAACAAGAATAACTTCAAGGCAAAGTTATAATAATATAATAATGGAAATTATAAAAAGACTAATTTCTAAGCCTTTTTTAATGTGAAATTAATCTGTAGAAAAATTAAGGCGACCAATAGGTATTATTTGACGTTTTAAAATATCAAATAATTGAAAAAAAAAAAAAAAAACAAAACATTGTTTTCATAGTAACAATAAAAGCAAGGAATGCATTCTATTTACCCGACGCGGCGTTAACATATTTTACATATGCGTATGTCATAGAGATACATAGAGAGACAACTTAAAAAATCGTTTAAAAAGTTAAATAGTCATTAAAGAAAAAGATGACAGCAGTCATTTGTATTTTTAAACTATATTTTGTCTTTATCTAATGAATGACAAAATACATTTGTTAAAGAAATGCTAATTTTGAGTCAGCAGTAAAAAAAGATAGCATCACCTTAAATGTGTTGTTGTCACACTCTTATCAATTGTTTATATTGGGGTTTCTGTTGTCATAGATCACAGTTGTCTACAACATACTTGCTTCAAAAATAGGTACATAGTTGGCCATCCATAGAGAGACAACTTAAAAAATCGTTTAAAAAGTTAAATAGTGAGTAAAAAAAAGATGACAGCAGTCATTTGTATTTCTAAACTATATTTTGTCTTTATCTAATGAATGACAAAATACATTTGTTAAAGAAATGCTAAATTTGAGCAGTAAAAAAAGATAACATCACCTTAAATGTGTTGTTGTCACAATAGTTGGCCATCCATGTATATCACTGACGTATATACACAGTAACTATCATCACTGTGACTGTATTGAAATTTATATGGGACACTATATGGTCTACTCTCCAAATACTCTCAAGATTTGAGCGAAATGGGGCTCGTAGTAAGTAAAGGTATCAACAGTCAAAATGGATTTCACGATAATATGGTAGCTACGTATGGTCTGATTGCGATGAAATTCGTAAAAGCCATTTAGGATCGAACCCAATTTTTTACCAACCAGTACCTACAGTTCTTAGAAATTTCATCAAAAACCATCGGATAGTTCCGAAGCTAGCCACTTGTTCCACTTAATCACATCTTCGGATACACAAATGGACTGATAGACAAACATAAAACCAAAATTGCTCAGGGAGACCTAAAATATACGGGTGAAAATACGCGTGAAAATTTTCATTTTTAAAGAAAAAAAAATTTAACAGTTCATAAGTGAGTCAATCTAATAAGAAATCATTCAACTTACCAGTTATTCACCAATAAGGTATTTAAGTATTTCAGTATTTCCACATTCCGCATTAGGAATAATAAATTTAAAATACGATTGGAAACACAATGCTTAAGAAAACTCGAATTACTTATCCTTTTTCAGCCAAAAATTATTTAGAATATTTATTTATTTTAATTTTTTTTTGAATTGTCATCGAAAAAAATAGTCACAAAATGTCAAAAAGTCATGAAAACATAACGTGTCGCTCCGTCAGATTGAATCCTAATTTTTAAGTTTTACATTTATATTTTATATCCTGTAATTATATTCCATTCTTCAAAAGAAATATAATAAACTAATTAAAAATTAAAAGACATAAGTACTTCACAATAGGGACCAAGAAACGTGTTGTTTCATTGTTGTAGTAGTAGGTACTTCAACGATTCTCGTTATAAAATGCACCACTGTACAAAATTAACTTAGTTATTAACATACGTAAAGTTGGTAGGACTGCTCTCTTGTTGCTCCATCTTCTTAACGAAACACGTTTTCTATTTTATTTATATTTAGTAAGAAACATAGCACACTTTAACTACTATAGCGAATTTATTTGGTGCTAGTAAACTGGCTTAGTATAATACCTGACCCTTCAAAAGTGAGCGAAATTGAATAATGGGCTACTGTATTCACTGGACAATTGACAAGCTTCGTCGTAATTGGAGGAATGTTAGTTACTACACGAACGTAAACACGAAATTCATTAAATACGGATATTTTACCTACTACTGATCTGATATTGTTCAAATTTTATAAGTATTTGGGCATTGGGCCATATACCGTAGTATACAAATTTGATTGCAATCAGAGTAAAATCCGTTCTTTTTATATTGATTATGCCGTTAATACTAGCATAAAAGAGCAACTAGCAAAATTTAAGATAAGAAGTACTTGAAGCAGAAAGTCACTTTAGTAATTGAATAGATCTTATACAAGTACTTTACGAGTACGAAGAAGTTACGTGTCACAACTATTGGCAATGTATTTTGTTAACATATACTTTTTAGTAAGTAAAGAAAACAAACTTATTATGAATCATCTATATCTACATCTTCTATAATATTACTTTAATAGAGGTAATAAAGAGAGAAAATTCGAAGTAAACTCACCGATGTGATGTAATGGACCGATTTTTTTACTGTTAGAAAGCTAAACTATTCTATATTGGCACAGGATAGCTATAATGGGGTCCCCTGAACCTCAGGGACCCCCGAAAGCGCTTAAGGGAGGAGCTCAAATAAAAACCAACTTTTTTGCTTGTTGAATTTTTTTTCAAATTAGGCAGAGTTTCAAATAGAAAATGTTGTTTTTGAAACATTCATTACTCTTCCCTGTGGAAGCTGTGGGGAGAGGGGCCCCTTTTTCACAAGTTTTTAAGCGTTTACAAGGAACGCCATATCTCAAAAGGCAATGAATATTTTTTAAATATTTTTTCATTATTTTATTCCTAAAGGACCTGTCCATAAAGCTGAGTATGGGTTTCAGGTAATTTAAAAAATTAACTTTAAGTTGTAATCCCAAACTTCTAAAAATTATAAAACCCAATTTTTTATTTTAAAAAATTGTTTATAAATAGTTACAATTGTTCAAATGGAAAAAGTATACTCCACTTTATGCACAATATGTTTATGAACAAAATCTAAAAAAAATTAAGTCTCTATCTTTTCTAGAACTTGAGATATGATTTTCCTTGTCGGGAATAACACAACTTTCGGGAAACGGTAAAAAAGAAAAATAATAACAAAAGAAGCAGTTTACTCACTGTTTATTAAAACTCTCCAGCCCCATACATTGTCCCTTCTTGTTCCTTTTTCGTGTATACTATAACTCATGCACACACCAAAACTAAATATTACTGATCAAATCGCGAGGGGGGGAAGCGAGCGTTGTCTTCAAAGGAGCAGCAACTTGGCTGTGCAGCGGCTCAAAAATAAATATTTGTCTACTTGAAAAAAAAAAATTTGGCCATGTTTTATATATCACCGTGTTTGTAAAGAACCACAGAACAAAATAAAAAAAAAAACGAGATTAGAAAAAAATTAGTTTATTAGCCGTTTCTGGCGTGAACTCCCCCCATAAAATGAATTACCCAACCAATTTAGAAAATTTTTTACAGTTAGAAAGTTCAGGCTGACATAGGCTATAATATATTAGGTTGCCCAGGATTTTGGAGGAATTTCTTCTCAAATAGGTACTATTGAACTGTGAGAAGAAGTGAGGTCAAAAATTGTCGGTCAGCGTATTAGAGACGCAAAAAAGGCAGAACTAGACGGAACTTAGGTAGTAAGATCATAGTGATTATGAACCACTGGGTAGCAAGGTCACAGTGATTATGAACCACTGAGTACTAAGATCACAGTGATTATTGGCTATTAGGTAGTAAGACCATATGTAGATTATGAACCACTGGGTAGTAAGGCCATAGTGATTATGAACAACTGAGTACTAAGATCACAGTGATTATTGGCTGTTAGGTAGTAAGACCATAGTAATTATGAACCACTGGGGTAGTAAGGTCATAGTGATTATGGACCACTGAGTAGTCCATAGAATATAAGAATATAAATGAAATAGACATACTTAATTCGGACAATAGTATTTTATACACCAAGGAACTAAAGTGTGTTTTTATCCTGAGTGTGAAGTTTGTTGCCAGAGCGCCTGTTAAGGCCCGAGGACAAGAAATCACACGAGGGATAAAAGAAAGAACACTTTAGTCCTGTGGTGTATATACTATTTTTTGCAATTCCGGATAATTTAAAATTATAAAAAATTTAAAAAAAATTACTTAAATGTCATTCAAATTGTATGCAATAATATTACATCAAGTATACTTTGGATAAATCAATTGAATTGTACAATACAATACAACTGTTTGTCTTTATCTACAAGTTTGGATTTGTTTATTATTTTCAATTACCGAGCAACACGATTTAATATAAGTTAAATTTCTGTAAATTGTGCTTGCTGATATGCTTGCTGATTAATTTAAAAGCGGGAGTAAAATAATTTTTTAGTCCCTTGGAACTAAAAGTGAATTTTTTAATCCTTTGGGACTAAAAGTGGCACTTTGCTCCCTATTATGAGGGACCAAATCATATCTTTTAGTCCCGAAATTACAAAAAAATATTCATTACATATTTTGGTCAATTTCGTATACAATATAATTATAATTTTACTACCAATACGAGCAGCCGGGATACAATAACATTCTGGTGTAATCAACCTTACATTACCACCCGCGAATAGCGAATAAATTCACCATTCACCATCTACCATAAATATGTGTAACTAAATGCACCTATTTGAATAGTAGATACTTACTAACAGCTAAGATGAATGAATAAGAAGGGCACGGCGTGAGCGAGGAAGGTATGAGAAACAAGAGTGAAAAGTGAGGTTCAAGTAGAGTTATAAGATGACGTTGTAAGTATTATCAACATAACGAATGGTAAGATATTGTGTATGTCGTGTGTGCTATGTAAAATTTAATTACAGCTTCAAAGTGTAGAGAAGCAGTTTGTAGAGCTTTGCCAGGTAGGTAGGTAGCTATTGACTGACGACATGACAAGCGGTACACATAATATAGAAGTGCAGCAGTTGCTGTAGTAGTAGCAGTAGTAGTAAATACGGAATACGGCAGAGTAATATTCTAGTATTTATTTAGGTAACTAGACTTTTTTTTTTTTTTACGTCAGTTGCACATCGTTTATCTATTTCTCTACAATCGTTAGTTTTCTGCACCGTAATATTTTTTTTTTTTTGGTATGGTTGGTTGATAGTAAATGTTTTTTAAAGTGGTAGAAATTGAAAAGGTTTCTATCTAATGAAATTAACTTAGCTTTTATCTATTCTATATGCAATTTTTTCCTCGTGAATTTTTTATATATGCATCTAAAAACTAATTTTATGTGTGCAACTGTACTGTGATTGTAATAACTGGTTTCTGAATGTGTTTACTTATTACTAAAAATATATATTATCATAAAAATATATTATTTAATATTTATAGTTAATACCAACAGTAGAACGAATTCTTGGCATTTTTGAAATTCCAGTCATTTTTAAATAAGAGGTGCTAGTAACGACACATTGTACTGCCTACGTTTATCGTTTATGCATTAAAGAGTCACATCATCGACACATATATCTTTGACCAAACCAACAATATTATACGAGTACTTTAACTTTTGTGATATTTTTTTACATTCGTTTAAATAACGAGGGCATTTCAATTTAGTTATTTTTACACATTTTTAAATAATAAGTAGACCACTACTATCTTCAAAATTGTATATTATTTAAATTTTAATTATATTTAATTCCTATTTACAAGATTTTTTTAAAAAAGACATTTTTAATATAATTTTTTTTTAAATTGTTGATTCTGAAAATATTAAAAACGATTGTAAACAAACTAAATTTGTAGTAGAAGAATAGAACGGCCACAACATTCCGTCTCGAGTGTATCTACTTTTTATATTTATTATTATAAATCTATTTTAATCATGTTTTTTTCTTGATTCCGTGACAGTGATTATAACAAGTTTCATTACTCCATCTATGTATAAGTTAAAATTTACACTTTAGCATAACTGAGTTATAAAATCATATTTCTAGAAACTTTTTCAGTCCTTCATTACTAAATTCATGACAAATCCTGAAGACCCACAATCACAAGAAGTGTTCTTTCGTCACAGAATTTAAAAAAATCAAAGGACATTGAAATACAGTAAAAGCTTCCTAATCTTGACAAGCATGTCCAGGATCATTCTCTAGTCTTGACATTCCCACTATTTACTACCCCTATGCGCATTCAATGCGCAACATACGCAATTTAAATCTAAAAAAGGGATATGTAGAGAAGGATACCAAATATATACTATACGCGTCATTAATTACGAATCTAATTGGTTACGGAAGAATCGTGGTGGGAGAAAATACTGTCAAGAGTAGAGAAATTATCCAGTCAAGATTAGAGAGACAGCAAGTTTATGGAACGCAAGTTTAGGGGGCTTCTACTGTACTATCCCATTATGCGTAAATTATATTACTCGTTTGTCAACAAGCATCACAGGTTAGTTGTCCCAGGTCTTGTGTCAAGCAGACATAAAAAATCTGTTAAATGCGTACTAAACTAGAGATGTCGATTCTTCAAGAAAAAGATCGATTTTTGGATCGATTTAAATCGAAATTAAAAAAATCGATTAAAAAAAAAACGACTAAAAAAGAATCGATTCTGTTAGATCGATTTAAAAAATCGAAATTTTGAAAAGTTTAGTAAAATTAGCTGATAATTTTTGTTAAGGGACTTAATTTATAGTACATGGAGAATATCGTGTAAAAATGTCTTACATTATACTAATAAAGGCGATGAGTTAACTTTTCAATTATAATTATAGCAAATAAACAAAACAAACAACGAAATTGAATATGTAGGAAGAATACCACGGAATGAACCAAATTTATTCAAAAATTTCAAACAAACTGACAAAAAATGTTCCCTAAATAAATCGCTTTTATGGGAAAGGGATCGTTTGCCAGATAGGTGGTCTTGCTTTCTTTTGTATTAATAGTCTTCATAGTAGTACTTAATATAATGTATACAATATACATATTATAGGTATAGAGCCACATGGGGGTTCGATGATAACAAAGAGTAAAAACTAAAAAGTGACAATTAACAATAACGTTTTTCCTGTTTCATTTTAACACATGTTCCTTTGTAGAATTACAAGTAAAATGAAATTATTTTTGGAAAAAATCGGTTATCGATCTCTTACTTTTAATAATCGATTCATAAATCGATTCAAAAGAAAAAAATCGAAAAAAGAATCGATTTTTTAAGCTTCGATTAATCGATTTTCGATTAATCGATTTAAAATCGACATCTCTATACTAAACGCGTATTAAATCAGTTTGAAAATCAATTGCTAGTTTTTCACAACTGTTAGGATAAAATATAGGGGTGTCAGTAAAATAAGGTCTATAATGTTTTATTTATTTATTTAATTATTTTTTTCACAAACAAAAACACCGTTGTTTGCAATAAATTATAACATTGTTAATAATGTTAGACTTTATATTATTTTTTTTATGTAATACTTGTTGCGAGAGCTGGATTTTTGCATCCGGTGTAGCATTATTCGTATACGCGTGTCATAGAACTCTCCCGCTGCAAGCCACATTGCATATCACCTTATTTATCACAAATGTTCTATCAAAATCTTGACCGACATCAGTGATCAATTTACACAGCTTCAGAATCGTAATTCACACCTGGTGATAGCGGCGAGTGGAAAGTCTATTACAAACGGTTACCTAACCAAGATCAAGTGTCGCAAACACTTCAGAGTGGAGCAGATTCGCAGGCGGATCTTGAGTTAATACGTTTCTCGCG
Source organism: Brachynemurus nebulosus (assembly GCA_035578155.1). NCBI lineage: Eukaryota > Metazoa > Arthropoda > Insecta > Neuroptera > Myrmeleontidae > Brachynemurus > Brachynemurus nebulosus. The sequence continues at coordinate 3,529,974 of JAPWDM010000018.1, read as the reverse complement.
ACTTTAGCGCCTTGGACGCTTTATTTGGTGGACAATTCCTATATAATTTTTACGTTTATCATAACACGAGATAAATATGTACAACAAATTACTTGTACATGTGAACTTAGTACTTACATGATAGTTTAGTAGTCTATATTCTTTAATGTTAATTAAATATAAGATGTCCGAAAAAATTCGAGCTGAAAGTTCTTAGCGAATGTTAAAACCATTTGGGATTATTTTTCCATTTTATTCCACACCGCTTTAAAATTTAGTGTTTCACAAACAAAGCTTAACAGAATCAGTGGCTAAAGGGAACTCGACTTCATTTTAAAAGGTGCTTCTAACACAATATCTAAGACCGTAGAACTGCCGTGTTACACGAATACCATGTATCTTGACATACAACAATTACGCGTAACAACGTTTAAAGGATTCTACTCAATTCCTAGTATATATATATATATATATATATATATATATATATATATATATATATATATATATATATTAACAATAAAATTTAAAATTAATTAATTTGTTAATAATAATAATATAATAATTAATCTATCGTATTTTAAAATTTTTATTTTGATTGTATCAGATTTCCTATTTCCTATGTCTCAGATAATTAAAATCATCTGATATTTTATTAAAATCAAGTTTTCTCAAAACTGTATCATTTATGAGATACGGGAGATTGGTGTGACACGGCAGAGAATACGTGGCATTTTTTTGCAGTTATTTGTGAAAAACGAAAATTTTATAAATCTTCTTCCGTTTCCTCTAAGTGTATGAAATTTAACTTTTGGGGGGCTAGTATCTCTATTTATTTCAAATTTCTTTGACTCACGATTTAAAATTACGAGGATTAGGTGATGGAAGAGAATATACAGAGCTTGAAAACAAAAAACAAAAAAAAAAAAACAGTAAAAGGAATCCCATTTCATTTTAACAGTGGTAAATGTGGAAAAAAGTTCCTTCCTACTTTCTAATACAAAATTACAATTAAAAATACGGAATCTTATCAAACTTGTTACCCATCAACGCAACTGCCGTCGAGACAGCTGACGACTAATTTTAAAGAAGGTCTTCTTTAAATAATTCACTGTTGAGAGATTTACTTTGTGAAACTCCATTTTAAATATTGAAAAATATTTAAAGTTCGATTACTTTGTCTATTTCACGAATTAAAAGTTATTTTTACTGAACGCGTTTTCAACCTTTCGGTCATCCTCAGAGTAGAAAGATGAAAATAATTAATGGGAATTTATAGGTAAGAAAGATATATAGGAGGGGTGTAATATTATTGAATTGGGAAAACCCATAAAATTTTTGTATCGAAGCAACTAAATATACGTGTAAAGAAGAAAGCAATTAAACCAGTTTCTAGGTACCGATATGAAAAAATTTTAATTTTTACCTAATAATATGACTGTTCAGATAAATGACCTGTTTATGAAAACTAAAATAGGGGTGTCCAAAATTACTGAAAGACTGAAGTGATTATATTCGTTCAGAAATTTATTTTTAATAGAGGAGAATTATTTAGATCATTTTGATCGTTTAAAACTTCTATTTGTGGGTCACTGTTTAATCTATTAATTTCTAGAACCTCTAGAAGATTCAATTTTAAACCATTATGGCAAACATGTAGAACTTTTGGTTTTACACGTATATTTAGTTGCTTCGATACAAAAATTTTATGGGTTTTCCCAATTTAATAATATTACACCCCTCCTATATATCTTTCTTACCTAAAAATTCCCATTAATTATTTTCATCTTTCTACTCTGAGGATGACCGAAAGGTTGAAAACGCGTTCGGTAAAAATAACTTTTAATTCGTGAAATAGACAAAGTAATCGAACTTTAAATATTTTTCAATATTTAAAGAAGGTCGTTTCAACGTCTCCATTGACCATCCTCGTGAATCTGCCCCTGCGTTAGTCTCTTATATCAATTATACGTTTTAATGTACCAATCGAATAATTTCCAAGAAAAGCTGATATTTTCAATTTTTTATTATTTTATAAGAAAACTTCTCGAATAATTCTAATTTTTTTTCTAATTTCTTTTCTGAAAAAATTTAATTACATAAAAAAAAGAATAGACACAGTCTGTTAGAAGGCATTGCCTTGCAATCGTACAGAATCATTTCGAATATAAATATCACATCTACTATCTTTTCTATACTCACCCAAATACAGCCATAAACTTTATTATTATTTTTTTGAGTGCAACCCGTCAACACAAGATGATTGCTGCAAGACCGAGACACTATAGACGAACAAGGACAGATATATAAACGAGAAGTAAAAATTGAAATAAAAAGGATAAAATAAAAATATCATCACCATCTTTACATATTTTTTGTCTAACAAACATATTTTGTAATGTAGTTTTTAAACTTTTCTTTTTTTACTTCACTTCGACTCACTAAGAATCATATTTTTTATTTTTTTTTACCCCTCGTACTCTCTCCTTTTCTTTCTCATACTTTTTTATGATTATTAATGTTTTCTTACATGCTCGTCATAATATAATTAAGGAGTGTTTTGTTTCTTATATTGTGTTACATATTTATCTTCATTTTGTATATTATATGGAAGAATAAAACTAACATTGTTTGCTTCCACATAGTAATGTGGCGGAATTATGAACGAGTACCACCACCGGGGCAATAAAGGGTAAATTATGGAAAAAAACCACGGTTGTATATATATAGTAATTAAATTTACTTAATTAAAGTGAATGTGTTTTGATATAATGTGTTTATAATTTATAAATATGTTGGTTTTTTTTAATCTTCTTACGATCTGCATGTTGCATAATTATTTATTTACTTCATACACTTGTGTCTCTTAGTTCTTTGGTTTATGTGTAGACAATACCACAGAACTCCATGAATTATTAACACTCGGTGCTACCACTGTGTTAAAAAAAGTCGTCAAGTGCGTGTTTGACACGCATTAAATATAGGTCCTCAGTAATTAATGTTTGCAATTTTAATTAAAAAAAAATTTGAAAAAATAATGTAAAAATTGTCACCATTTTCACTTTTTAAATTGTGTTTTTGTATATTTTTTTAAAGAAAATATTATGGCAACAAATTTTGCAACTACAAAATATCAAATAAAAAGATAGAAACTATATTTTCTAATTCAACAAAAATTGTAAAATAAATTTTTTAAACACTTTTTTATTAAAATAATGATATTGATAATAATAATACGTCGGCTGGGCTAAAATCCAACCTCACGTCCCCGTTCGTGCCCGGCGGGCAACTGTTAGCTTCGACTAGCAGGCTAACGAGGCTAGGGTATTTTTTTCGACAAGGATGATTGTCGTAGGATCGAGAGTGTGGCATTCTCGTATTGAGCGAAATTTCACCGATAGTCTAGATTGTGCGTAGTTGGGAATTGGGGCTGACGCTGCTCAACTGACTGACGAAAGTGAATGTAGTAGCTGGTATGGGCATGTTTACCAGTCTCGTGAATCGCGTCAGACGAGTCGAAAAGTGATATTTTATCTGTGATTTTGTTTTAACCAAGCTGTGACGAATCTGTGATCCTTGTTATGCCACCCTGGGTTTTCATGCCTGCGGTGGTATTTTTCAAATATTCCTGTGATATTTCCCTGGCCTTGTTCTTGTCATTTCGATGGGTAGGAATGCGGCTCCCGACGCACTCGTTCTCATCGGCCACACGTACGAGTCGACGTCTGCCCGAACAGCTTGAGCGAGCTCGCCCAGTAAGGAGACGTCATCGTCCCTCGTACGGATGCGTTCGTGGGTGTTGATATGGCGGCTTCCGCCCTGTCGAAGTGATACGAACACTGGTCAGATGTTGACTTTGTGATACTCTGTGGCATTGTCCCGTTCTCTGTAGCCTCGACTCGGACGAACGTGGCCTAGTCATCGTACCGGTCTCCTGTGTAGGTTGACCCCGACATCTGACAGAACGGCACATGTACCCAGTAATCAGTTATCTGACAGAACAGTACATGTTGCTCAGTAATCAGATGTCACTGTCCCTACACGTGTGAGTTCCTAGGTGTTGACGAAGCCATTTCGGAATTCTTGAGACTATGGGGAGCGGAATCGTGCCACAGAGCAAGAAATTTTTGAAATCTGTGATATTGTTGTTTTTATTTTTTAATAAGATTGTGTGTAATCCGTTTTGTTTTAACAATGTACCACCGAGGGCCTTTTCCACCCGAGGTGGTACATCATTTTTTTTTTTTTTTTTTTTTTTTTTTTTTTTTTTTTTTTTTTTTTATTCTTATCTGTGATATTTTATGGTGCCGCTGTGGGCTTGCCGTTGTGGCCCCTCAGCGGTTTTGTTTTTAACTACTTATTGCGGCACTGGTCGGCCTGTGGCTTCCCAGTGACGTAATAAGATTTTCCTCTTATTTTCTGGTGATATTATTGTGATGTTGTTTTATTGTGATATTTTTACTCAGATTTCTCCACTCCGAGGCCCTTTACACCTCGGAGTTTCATCGTTGGTTTTCAGTCCTTGGTGACCGGACGCTCTGTCTACTACTTATCGTACCGTCACCAAGGACTGTCCGCTCTTTTTAAGCCCTGGGATGGCAGGGCCCATTGATGGATTTTATCATGTGTATGTTTTGTCCCTTGTCTATCGCATTTATGTGTTCCTGTCTGTTTTGTGTATGTTTTTATCTTTACCGTTTATGGCGGCGCATGCCCTCCGATGGCGATGCCGCCGGGTGCTGCTGACCGCGCCATCCACCGGCAGCAGTACCCCAATTTTAATTAAAAAAAAAAAAAAAAAAAAAAAAAAAAAAAAAAAAAAAAAAAAAAAAAAAAAAATAATAATACGTCGAACTCTATTAAATAAATATAATTAAACTCAATTTAAATAAAAAATAATAACAAATATTATGTTTTTTAATAATAACGAAAAATAATAAATTGTATTAAAATCAACAATGTATAACAATTATAAAAAGAATCGATTCAAAACCTGTAATATAACATACATAGGTAAATTAATAATACTTTAAGATAAGCATACAATATGACGATACATGATCGTCTCTGACTAAGGCGAATACGTTGTGTGGACACACACACATACTTAAGAAGCAGTGTACGTGAGTAAACGAGGTATGGACTCTACCCTCACTTAATGTCGATGTCGCACTTCTTGGGGTGTGCGACAAGTGGATATTTGCTGTATGCGCTACTGATGTTTCAAGAATAGCAAGAATTTGAACGAAATTATAATAGGTCCGAAGATTGACGAATGTCTTCGGACCTATAAAAACACCAAATGAAATTTTTTTTAAAACATTTTTGCCAGCAGCTAATGGAGTATTTTAGTTTAAAGAGCAATGATTTTTTCGCCATCTATTTATTGATATTTTAAGAGCATACAAAAATTTCATACAAGAAAATGAAAATTCACGGTCTATTAGTGATTTAAGTGATTTCAAAACTATGTGCTGGTGGACATGATTTTAGGGATTGTGTTCATCTGAAACAAAAAAAAAAAAAGGAAAAAAATTCTGGTTTAGAAAAGTTGTTATGGATGCAAGACCTACAAAAAAAAAAAAAAAAATTAAATCCATATTTTAAAAATAGTCAAAGTTAAAATTTTGTAATATATATGTAGCTCCTGTTATACAGCAATATATGTACTGAAGGTGTACGCCAAATTCGAAGTCGATTCGATAAACAAAACCAGAGATACCATGTTGACCATCTTGAAAAAAGGAGTATATTGAAGAAAATATACTAAAGTTTTGAAGTAAGATACCTGAATGTACTAGATCAGGATCGTCCCGAGAGTGGTACAACTACAAACGGTGCAGTGCACTAGATCCCACGCTTCTGAAGGCTCCGTGCTGCTGAGTGATTTTGAAAAATCAAAAGCGTAAATATGATCTTATAAAGACGATATTAATTTATTTTTAGCGAAATCAAAATTTATGGTGGTTTTGCGAACTAAAATTACTATTTTACAAATATGTATTACAATATCTATTTAAAAATATGTGATTTATTTGAACTGCATCCAAACTTTGTTTCAAGATGGCAAATAACCTGCGAACATTTATACAATACTTTTAAAATTAAAGGGAACCTTTCTATTGAATATTACATAGAGCACGTTCCGCTGTACGTCCAAGTTGCCTATGCCTTTAAAGCAGGAAACCTAATTTTCTAATAAACTAAGATCAGGCAATCATTTATTTTCGAAAATTAGAACGTTCAAACTTTCATTTGCCGCTAAAATTATCTTTTAACTTATGAGCTAAGCGATTAGCCAAAAAATTAAAAATCGAAAAAAGATTGCCTAGTGAACCGACTTGCTAGGGAGTGGGAGTCTCTTGGCAACTATATCAATAGTATCTTTTGCAAAAAACAAATCTCTTTAACCTATCAGATGCCTTTTTCTACGGTTGGCTCTTTACCTAAAAAGTTCTATAAGAATCTGCCTTTAGTTTCTGCTACCATAGTAACGGAAACCTTCTTTCAGCTTTGTCTATATTCAAAGGGTTAAAAAATACATTTCTGCTCCGTGTTTCCAAAAATTAGTTTAGACAGTAATTTCTTAAGGGGGGTAAGGTTTTTAAACTTTTTTTTGCATTTTTTTTTTAATTTTTTTCTGAATGTACAACATGTCGAGCGTGTTGTGTCAAAATTTCAAGTAAATCCGAGAAAAACTAATGAAGATACAGCGTTTCAAGCGACCGGCCCTCATGCTCGATTCTTATACCTGCCTGGTAGCTGCGCGACGTGCCTACCTGGTAAGTATAAAATTTACTTTAATTTTATGCTTACAAATCTTATGCAAAACAAATACTTACTATAATTACCCGCGGAAGTATAAAAAATTATATCATTTTATTGATGCTTAGTTTTTTGATTTTTGAGTATAAAAAACAACATTTTTGAAGTTCGTGAACATCATAACTCAAAATCTACTTCACCAATTTTTTAAAAATTTTGTACACTATTTGTACACATAAATCAACAGGTAAATCAGGTCTAGTTTCTTTTTTTGTATTATTTCTTTTCAGGCTATTTTTTTCCAGTTTATAATGACAAATTAACCGAAATTTTTAGCAAAAAAATGCGTTTTTCACTTCAAAATGCTGCCAAAAATAAAAAATCGAAAAAATACAAAAAACTCTTCCTGACTCCCTAGGGAAACATATCGCCTTTTTAAAAGCATTTCGATTTTTTGTCTTGTATGATCCTGTACCAACTTATGATGTTCACCGCAAAACAACTTTTTTTCGAGGCGCCTCCAGAAATTCGCTGTCACGGACTTATTTACCGATATTTGTAATCGATAATTTTTTTCAAAGATACTTCAGATGTTATACTATAACGTGTATATGTAATAAATAAGCCAACATTATTCATATCTCCAAAAAAAATCATGAAAATATGCCTTTTTTTCGCTTTTAAAACCTTACCCCTCCCTTATTAAGCGAAAGAGAATATACAAATGAAGTTTCAGTACAGTTGGAGGCATCCGATAATATATTTGTCTGTATTCCTGATACTAATTTTTGCTACTTTTAGTGACCGTCAGATATATAATTTTCGGTCCGTGTCGTCAAAAATTCGTTTAGGAAATAAGTTTTTAAGCCAATTATGTAAACAAAATATCAGCTCAACCGAAGGTATTCGGTTTTTGGTGTTGTGAACTGTATCCAGTAATATTTATCCACGTTGTGGGTATGCATCGTTTTCAAATTCATTACCCCATTTATCCGTTTACAAAGTATTTGTGAAAATAATATGTATAAATACATTGGTAGTCAACACAGATAGAAGTGTAAACTATTATTCAAATTGTGATCGAACTTTCTGATAATATTACATTAATACCTATAATATGTGTACTGATAGAATATATCGAATATTGTGAGATCACGACGCAACGGTATCCTATCGTATAGGAAAATGTACATTTGTATTTGTATATTCCACAACTAATGCTCGTAAATACTAAACTTACTGTTTGTCGCTATTGTTGTGTTATCTGCATAGTGAGAAGTTCAAGTTTTACAAAATAAAGTTAATCTTTAGCATGAATAACACAAAATACAACTGACTCGACGTACGAACGATAATATTGTATCGAACCACGGAACTAAGAATATATGAATAGCGATGTTACATATGCAAATCAAATTTCAAGTCAATGAATTTTATGTAAAATGATGTTAAAATTATTTCTTAATCTTTAACAAGTGAATGGTACAGGGGAAAAACGATCAGAGTCACAAAAAGTAAAAAATGCCAAAAACCATGCAGTTATGTTGGCAGTATACAGAAAATCGAACATAGTCCATGATATGCAGGGGAAGAACCAAATGTTTTTGCTGAAAAATACGCATATAATACATAATTCGATGTCAAATTTCGCGAAAACGGCGAGCCGTCTATTTTCTGCAGGCATGGCGTTTTCTAGCTTACTATATGAGCAATAACCTCCGACAGTTTGAACCAGATCCTATGCGTGGTTTTCAGGCAAAAAATTTTTATGTTGAACAATGCGCCTATAATAGATGATTCACACTTTAAAGTTTAAAAACGCTTCCCTGAAAAATTTTCTTATGACTCTGATCGTGTTTCCCTTATACCCTTCAAGTATTAGACCGTAGGAAAAAGTATTGGTCAGAATGATTGTAACCCTGAGTTGGTCTGAGGGCTAGCAGGTTAGTTCTTTCCTAGTAAGCAATGCACGAGCATTACACGATATAGGCTATATAGGGCTACACTTCCGAATACGGTCCACCTCCGAATCGTTTGAAATTTTTTTTTACATACTCTATTTCGTCTAAGAAGTTACACCCTGGACGACTTTCTGGCGCTTCTGACCGGAAGTGTACTTTTTTAACCCCTTGAATATCTAAATTTTGGGTCACATCGTTGTAACAAAACCGAAGTCTAATTCTTATAGAGCTTCATGATTAGAAAAAAAAAGTAGAATAAATTTTTTCGATATCTTGCTTAGTGTTCGAGATATTAAATTAAAGACACAGTGGACATGTCGTATCTCCTTAGTGTGCGTCAATTTTGTCTTTCCAGTGCAATTTGAATGTGCCATGTGTGTCTTAAAAGCGACACATGTCTTATGTTATCCATGTCTCATCTTATGTGTCAGCGTTACAAAATCATGAACGTTTCGGGGTAGTAGAGTCTTCTATTGAAAATGTAAACGAAAATATGTAATCGGGAAACATCATGTATGGAATTTACATAAAGATGTGGCCTTGTTATTACCGAGTTGCAAGATATACTTTATTTTGTTATGATTATTAATAATTAGATAAACAAAAATAACATTTGAAATAAAATAAAAAAAAAAAATAAGTAAATAAAAAAATAAAATAAAAAGAAAAATTGTAGGGTATTTAGTCCTATTTACGATATTTGATGATATCGTATAGAGTTTCCTAAAATTTATGGTGAAAATTGATATAAGGTGCATAAAAGAAAGAAGTACATGTCAAAGAATTACGTATTCTAAGTAGGTATGTAAAATCTACATAAAATCTAACAATAAAAGTAATTCTATTATAAAGAAAAATTAGTAAAATGAGGAAAAGTAAGCAAATTTCTGTGGTCATTGAAATAGAGCCATTGGTGCCGCGACTAGTGAACCGCAGACAGTTCAACCGCGACAGTTCAACCCCGACAGTCCAACCGACGACAAATCAACCTAACGAGAGATCAACCTAACGACAGATCGACCGATGACAGATCAACCGACGACAGTTCAACCTAACGACATTTTAGCTGAAGACAATTTAACCGTTGTACAATTTATTAACTAATAAGAACAAAATTATTTGAATTTTATCTAGCAATGAAATTGTTAGAAATTGTTAGCAATGAAATTTTATCTAGCAATGAAATTGTTTAGTCTCAAGTCCCTTGAGACTTGAGACTAAATAAGTATTTATGTAGTTTCAAGTCTCAAGGGTGACTCTTTACACAATTAAGGGTACACTATTTGGTTGGGTTGTGTTGGATTTGGTTACCTTTCGTTGAATTCGATTAGTTTAGGTGTTGTCTGGTTAGGTTAATCTGTTAAGTTGTATTTGGTTACGTTAGGTTGGGTTTGTTTATAATTTGTTGAATTCGGTTAGTTTAGGCTGGTTTTGGTTAGGTTAAGTAGGATTTGTTTATAATTTGTTGAATTCGATTAGTTTAGGTTGGGTTTGGTTAGGTTAGGTTTGTTTATAATTTGTTGAGTTCGGTTAGTTTAGGCTAGTTTTGGTTAGGTTAAGTTGGGTTTGCTTATAATTTATTGAGTTCGGTTAGTTCAGGTTGGGTTTGGTTATGTTAGGTTGTTTTATATTAGGCTAAGATGAGTTTGCTTATAATTTGTTGAATTCAGTGAACTCAGGCTGGCTTTGGTTAGGTTAGGTTGGGTTTGTTTATAATTTACTGAGTTGTTTTACTTCAGGTTCGGTTTGGTTACGTTAGGTTGTATTAGGTTAGGTTATGATGGGTTTATTTATAATTTATTGAATTTAGTTAGTTTAGGTTAGGCTTGGTTAAGTCAGGTTTCATTTGGTTAAGTTGTGTATAGTTAGGTTAGGTTACTTTTACTTATGATTTGTTGAGTTTGATTAGTTTAGGTTGGGTTTGGTTAGATTACGTTAGATTTGTTTATAGTTTATTGAGTTGGGTTAGTTCAGGTTGGATTTAGTTAATTTATATATTAGTGTTAAGCAGTTAGAATGTTCTGTAGTTTAACTGTTCTACGGTTCAATTGTCGTTTGGTTTAACTGTCGTTAGGCTGAACTGTCGTGAAGTTGAATTGTCATTGGCTAATCTGTCGTTAGGTGGAATTGTCGTCGGTTGATCTGTCGTCAGGTTGAACTGTCGTCGGTTGAACTGTCGCGGTTTAACTGTCGCGGTTGAACTGTCCTCGGTTTACTTGTTACAGAACCAGAGCCATTACATAATTTGTATCTAAACCCTAAATTTATTGAAATATCTAAGTTCCAATTACTCAGTTTTAATAAGTATTTAGTAACTTGACCGTTACTTTTTAACAATTACAAGTTTCTGGCAGTGATTTAAATAAGTGTTAGGATAGGTAGTGGAATACATTGTTCTTCAGAAGAAAGATCAAAAATTGTGACTTGACGAGACGAGGGAAAATCTTAACGTGAAATAGCTAGAATTGTTGGTTGTTGGAAGAAAATGATTGAGAATGCATTGAAACCAAAACCAATTAAGGAAAATCGTGGGGTAAAGAGAAAAAGTACGGTCTAAACTGACCAGCTCATCGTTCGTACTTCAAAAGAAGATCCATTGAACTCTTCGATTAGTTCACGTACTGTATGAAGAAGACTGCAAGAACATAATTTAAACGGCATATAAATGGGGAACTTTTTTGGCGATTCCATTAAAAATACACTGTTAAAAAATATGTATTATTACAATAAAAAAATATGGTAATTTTTTACAATGCATTAGTAAATTTAAATAATGTAGCTGTAAAATATAAAATTTTGTGTAAAATCAAGTTTCCCTATAATTTTAAATACTTTGATACTAAAATTACATATAAAAATTGAATTTGACAGGTTAAAATAGTGAAATTACATTTCGAAACGAAAATTTACTGTATTTGTTGCACATATATTTAAATTGAGTTTTGTAAAATTAAATGCTTTAAGAGAAATATATTTGAAAACATTCTTAGTATATATCTATCCAACCAAAAATACATAAATGTGAAAAATGGGCAAGTTCTATTGTATTGTGTTAGCCTGAAAAAGAATTGAAGTCAAAATAAACTGTCAAGTTCCAATCACATGCTTCGTGCAGAATCGGAATAAAATAAATTGTTTTAAGAAATACACATCAAGCTTTTTTAAAGTAAATAATATACATTTTTCATTAGAACTTAGGAAGTTTTTATTCATTTATCATGTATATTAAATTTGGTGTTAAAAGTGCCCAAGTTCTAATGAAAAATTTCTATTATTTACTTTAAAAAAGCTTGATGTGTATTTCTTAAAACAATTTATTTTATTCCAATTCTGTACGAAAAATGTGTTTGGAACTTGGCAATTTATTTTGATTTCAATTCTTTTTCAGACTAACACAATACAATAAAACTTGCCCATTTTTCACATTTATGTTTTTGGTGGGATTTCACGAGTTTTTGTAGGAAATGTAGCTTAATACAAATTTGTTCAATTTAAATGTTTATCAATTTGTTAATCATAATAGACAATAATAGTAGGTAATTTGTCGCTATAAATAATTATTTCTTTTTCATAGTTACCGGCAACTAGTACATTTGAATATTTAGGACTGCTTTTGAGTAACATTTACATTTTGTAAAATTGCCCTGTATTTATATGACCTTGCCTTACAAATGAATATTTTAAATCAGTTTGGGTATAAGTACTACATATGATTACAAATAAAATTTAAGAAATTGTATAAATGTAAGTAATGCCTATCTGCTGTGAAGCTACTTTTCAAAGTCACATATTTCGGATACATAATATATTTGATGTTTGATGACTTTTTATGTACTGATTTTAAATATGTTTGTAAATTTCTGGAAATTCGTGGGATAAAATATTCCGAAAATAATTGCGTAATTATCTATGGATATTGATGAGAATTTTACATAACTGGAGATGTAATCTCAGATATATCTGTGATTTTACTACTATAATTATGTAATATTACATCTTTTGGATGTAATTTACCGGCATCACGTGACTGATTCTGCGCAGTTGGCTTGCTCATGTTTGCAGTTTATTTATTATGTGTTCAAGGTTAATTTCATTCAATGTAGCTTCATACTGTGTTAAATTGTTTCAATCAATTAATTTTTTTTTTTTGTAAAAAAGTGTTTAAGTGTTTTTATGAGTTCAGATACTTAAAGGGAAATATCCAAAAATTATCCTTATTAGAAATTCAATATTGTATTTACCTAAACAGTATAAAATCAAGCAATGGATGTAAATTCAGTATGACTGGACACTGGTGAATATTCGGTGCAAGATAATTCAATTGCAGTGTGATTATTTAAGACAAAATTTACCTAGTGATGGTAGTGCCTGCTAAAACTTATTGTGACCTATAAAATATAAATATTTATTTCTAAAACTCAACAAAATGATGTTTAGCTTCTAATTCTTTTAACTTTAGTTGTGTGTGCTCATTCTGTAATATAATGTGTGTATATTATGTATGCATACTTTATTTTATAAATAAAATTATTTTTACAAAAACGTGTGATTTTAATTGAATTATTTCTTTATTATGGCTATTTACAAAAAGGGAGTATAGTTTAGCGTTGACGTAAATTTTGTACTTAAATTATATTTTAAATATTATTGAATTCTAGTCATCATGTTATTATCTATATTTAATAGTCATTTTTTTAAATAGCTTCTTCTTCTATAATGAATTTTCAGGACTGATGAGACTTAAAGACAATTAAGAATAAAGTATTAAACAGGTAGGTATCTATCGTATTTGGAAGTATTTATTATTTAAATATTTTGTATTATATTAACATTTACATTACATGATAGTAAGTACATTATATTATATTTTATTACATATAAGAGATATAAAGTGTACATCAATTTGCATAGTCTGATGTAAAATTACATATGGAATGTACTACCAGAAAACATTTGTAATGTAATTCTACATATTTTAGGTAATTAATTTAGTTTACATACGTTAGTGTAAAATTACATAGGAAATGTAATTTGAGAAAACATTGATGATGCAATTTTGCATATTATGAGTAATCGGTTTACAAAGGCTGATTTAAAATTACATATGAAATGTACTATGTAAAATATTCACAATGTAATTTTATATGTCGTACGTAATTAATTTACATTGAGTGGTGTAAAATTACATCAGAAATGTAATGTAAAACATTCTTCAATGTAATTTTACATAGAGAAATGTTCTAAACATTTCGAAATGTAATTTTACAATATTTAATGTTGGCAATTAAATGCCAACATTATATATTGTAAAATTTTTTAACAGTGTATCAAAAGTCGGATAAAATTTGCTTTTGATCATATTATTTGGGATGCTCCTGAAGGCATAAAAATTGGAGAAATACTTTGTGGACCGTTGCGACAAAAATGAATTTATTCTGCTCTAGTGATCGGATTTACATTAGAAGGCTCCAAAACAAAGAATTTCTTCCACTACATTCCAAGTAAACTGTGAAATATAAAGGTGGGAACAAAACAATGGAGATATTTTTTATTGGTATGGAGTCGGACCAATTTCATGGATCAGAAAAAAAATGGATTACCACGAGTATGCTAACATACTTAAAAATACTGTTCTCCCATTTACTGGGGAAAACATGCCACTAAAATCGACATTATCACGAGACAATATTCTGAGGCCTACACCTTGGAAGGCAAAAAGAGCTTTCGTGGATCACAAATTGTCAGTTTTACCTTCACCTTCTCAATCATTCGACCTCAATTGAAAATTTAGAAATACTATTATAAAATGCTCTTGGAAATTAAAAAATTAATAATAAAGCACAATTATGGGAGAACGTCCCAAAATAATGGGCGTCTATTTCCATCAACCCATGATGGTCAATACTTATTTGAATCAATACTACGACGTTGTGACGCCCTGTTAAAAAGTGACGATCGAGCTATACCTCTTTTCAGATACAATTGATCATGAGTTTTCGTTAAAAAATTAAATAATTCTTACATTCGAAACGAATCAATCTTCTGTTCTTTTCTAAAAATAAACTGCAAATTTAAAATTTACATAAATGTAATAATAAAAGAGATAAGGCCAAGAAAACGGAAATTATTTAAATTCAAATTGAAGAAGCATGGTTAAATTTAACTGAAATGAATCATACTAAATACTTAATAAAATTTAGTGACTAGAACTTAAATATTTGAATAAATTTAGGGTTATAGATACAAAATATGTAATGGTTCTATTTTAATGACCACATAAATTTGTTTACTTTTCCCTATTTTACTATTTTTTTTTTTTAGCGAATTTCCAAAACTGGAAATTCAGCTTTTACGCCAGGTGTCATGGTGCGACCTAAGCCCGAGACCATATCAGAAATATGTTTTGAGGTCCCTAGAATACGAAAATGATATTCACTAAAATTTATATATATATATATATATATATATATATATATATATATATATATATATATATATATATATATATGTATCCGCGCGGTAACTTTCGAACGAAACGTTTAATGCTTATGAAATTTTGTGTGCGAATTCGATTTTCCAAATCGTTGGATGAGTTCGTTAGCCAGACACGTCGGATGCCCAGAAGTAGGTTTTCCGGGCGTTTTTTGTCAACAAAATGAGTTTTTTGCCAGAATTAAGCAATTTTTCAAATTTTTTTTTACACCAAGCGATAGTAAAAGGTAAAATGCATAAAAAATGTTTTTATACCGTTGCTCTAAATTGCTTACTTTTCGAGAAAAACTAGGAAATATGTCGTTCTCCATTTCACTCGCACTCGCATTCTTTTTTTTCTGTCTCATTTTTTACGAGCTAAATTCGAAAAAAACCGCTTTTTAAGTAGCGTGTCATGATTTTTTTAATCCAATTTAACGATTCGGTTATATTTTTTCTTTGTCAGTTAAATGTTTTTATAATGTATCTCTATTCCATTTTTTTTTAGATAAAAAATCACGGCGCAGTTTTTTATGTGATATGATCAGAATTTAGATGATGTTTACACCTTCCTAAAATTAATAAGAGCTTGCTACAATCGCATAAAAATTACGTTAAATCATATTCAAACAATAATATTTTTACGTAATTTTCTATCCAAATGACAATACTACGTTATAATTATATGTATAAACCCATCATTTTAGTGGTAAATAAATTTGCACATTCAGTTTTTTTTTCTTTTGACAACAAAACAAATAATTTTAAATTTTGACAAGTTGTATCATACATTTTTGAAAATATTAAATATTTATTTTTTTAAGGAAAAAATGTATTAAAGATCTGAAATTTGTTTAACAAAAACCATACATCTGCTCGTTTTACCTTAAAAATCTCGGAAAATAGAATATTTTTCAATAATTAACTCAGAAAAAGCATATATGAGGTAATTTTCATGATATTTTTTTGAAAATTTCAAAATAGTAGGGTTACAATGTTTTTTTTTTTTAATTATTTTGTAGAATTTGGTAAACACACATCGTAAAAAGTACTCGCCTTGAAAAAATCAAACAAGTATTTAAAAAAAAAATACTATTTCTTAAAGAAAATATTAAAATTATGTACAAATGCCGTCCTGACCAACTGATATATTGGAACCGATTTTGAGCAGCTGGATTTACTACAGGCAAAAGCTCATAGTGAATACACACATTTTTTAACATCCTTTTGAATTTTGTAATTCAATCATTACAAATAAAATCTAAATAAAAAAAAATCTCTATAACCTGTTTTTTCTCAATTTTCTAGCATCAAATCTAGCGATAATTAACTAGCGGGTGATTGTATTGACCACACATTTTAATGTAAAATATATTAATTTTAACCGGCTTCAAAATAACGTTTCGATTTTAACAATAAAAATATTTAAAAAAGTGTTTAAGTTCTGGCAAGATTGTCAAAAAGGGACTGAAATATTTAATGTGTTAAGTACTTACTAGACTTATAAACTTTCATTTTCGTATACGCTTTCGGTTTCGGATATTTAATTATTTCGGATATCGGTAGTTTTAGTTACGGTTACGAATATCCATAACATCCCTAATGTAAATGTTTGTCAATCCAACTTCATCGAGAGAAAGTTAATTAGGTATTTACGATTTTCGGAAAAACACGTATATAAATTTTATAAGTACGTATTATCATATAAACACATTTGGTTTGCAATTTTTTAATAATTAGTTTCTACGCTACTGAAATTATCTATCCATTTGAAAATTGGGATCCAGTGATGTACATTGACACTACAAAAGTGTGGGTTTTCATTTTCGCTTTTACTGAAATTATGTCATAAATTCATATTTTCAGAATTTATTCATTTGACAGAAAAATTCTAAATTATTAAAAAAGCCAAATAATTAATAACAATTAAAATAAAAAAAAAAAAACAGAAAACATTTATTTATATTTGCATTTTTATAAAAACATGTAGGTATTATATTTTATATGCACTTTAACTAAAATGTCAAATTTCACACGTTCTTAATTTTCAATTTCACTCATAATGTGCTTAAAAATCAAAACTTAAAGTTTATAACATTCACAATCCGTGTAGAGTGTCCATACGTCTTGGTTTTCCCGGATTTGTCACGGTTCTAGCTCCGTTGCTCCGGTGTCCCGACAGACTTTTTCAAGACGTCTCGGTCGATTTGTTTCGGTTTTTCAAACTACTCATTTTTATTTTCATCATCTAATAAGTACACAATTTTTCATTTTAAATCATGAATAGTTCAGTATCATATTAAAAGATCAACAGTAGATTCATTTACAACCAAACCTAAAAATATTTAAAAAAAATTAATTACTAATTAAATTTTCCAAGTTTTTTCGATTTTACCTTAAACACGAACTTCCAAAAAAACATTTTCTTTTCTTAACTTTCCATCATATATGTATCTACATAAATAAATTGTAATATTATTTTGCTTGCTTTTATGATACTGAAGGTACTGAAGTTATTGAACAATTAAAAATTAAAATGACTGGAATTTTATTCGAACTTTTAAATAAAGTAGTTAACTAACGCGCTAGATAGATAACGCCACAATACAGAAATTGCCAACATTTAAATGTTCATGTTTCACATTAATACAAAATAAAATACATTAATACAAAATAAAATTGTCTAAGAAGCTCACTTTCATAAGAAATTTTATAAAAATTTAAAAATATATATTTCCTAGAACAGGGGGCGATTTATTTTAAAAAAAAATTAATATTTTAAATAAAGAGCCATTAATAGGTAATCTATACATATAATACAAATGTAACGAGATCGTTTCTGTATAGGGAATATTTTTTAAAAATTGTGCAGATACTGTAAATAGTTATCGATGTAGATATCAAAACAGCGATTTTTTAAATTTTTGTCTGTCTGTCTGTCTGTCTGTCTGTCTGTTCGTCTGTTCACGCATCACACAAAAACTACTGGATGGATTTTAATGAAATTTGGTGTGCCGACAACTTATTACCCGGATCAACATCTAAGATACTTTCTACTTCGAGAAAATGTCTCATTCCCACGGGAAAATGGAAAAACCATGTTGAGCATGTGCATACAGTACGCAAAAACTATTGAACGGATTTTGATGCAATTTGGTGTGGTGATAACTTATTACCTGAGTCCGCATCTCAGATACTTTTTATTTCGGGAAAGTGGCTCATTCCCACAGGAAAATAAAAAAACTTTTTGAGCATGTGCACATATTACGCGAAAACTATTGAACGGATTTTTATGAAATCTGGTGTAGTGATAACTTATTACCTGCGTCAACATTTAGGATACTTTTTATTACGGGAAAATATTTCCTTCCTTCAGGAAAATTCAAAAATTATTTTGCTTATGTGCATGTATACTTAAAACTATTGTTCTATGCGAATGCTTTATAATTACTATACTTATATACTTGTCATTTATTACATTAAATTTACCATAATACAAAATTTCTGGAGACTAACTCTATTTTAAATTAATTTAGAAATTTCGAAAATTTAAGTGCCTATTTATGGCCGCTATTACACTGTCATAGATATATGTCAAAGTTTTATTTAATCAAAGAAATATTATAGTGTAATAAGTCAACTTTTATAATATAAATTTCTGTAACCATAGTTAAAGATACTTCTTAATATTTGATCATAGATTTGATCAAAGATCTTTGACATATATCTATGACAATGTAATAGCGGCCTATCCGAAAAATTCATTTTGGATGAAACTTGTTATATTTATAGGATAGATACTAGTTTGGGATGCAAATATAATAAAACAATAAAACGTTGGAAGTCCAAAAATTTTGTATGAGTTCTCCAGTCAGACACGTCCAATTCCAAAAACCACAAAAAATGAGTTTTTTTGCAAACAATTTGCCAAAATTTAAAAGTTTTTCCAATTTTTTTTACATTGTGGTAAAGAACCAAGAAAATCACAGAAAATACATTTTGAACCATTATTCTAGGTAAGCGGGTTTTCGAAAAAAAGTAACTTTTATGATTGGAAATTCGCTATGTTATCCAGATGCTGCGACAGGGGTATTTTATAATGGAATTACTGATGTTGTTAGTTTTTACGTAATTTTTACATACTTCTTTAATAGCTACTTTCTTTTTTTATGCATAGCTACCTTGTATCAATTTTCATCACAAATTTTATGAAATTCTAGACGATGGCAAAAAATGTCAACGATTTAATTTTTTCTTTACATATCTTGAAAATAGACTATATGCCTGACAAGAAAATATGTAATTAAAAGAATAAAAACTACAATTGGTATTACCTGTGGGATGCCAGACTTTGGTCTAACTGTAATTTTCGTTCAAAATAACACATTTTCAATAACATTTCAATTTTAGCGAATTTCGAAAACTCGAAATTCAGCTATTACAGTAGGTGTCATGACGCAATCTGAGTCCGGGGCTATGGCAGAAATCTGTTTTGAGGTCCCTAGAATACGAAAATGATATTCACTAAAATTTATATATATATATATATATATATATATATATATATATATATATATATATATATATATTTATGTGTTCCCACGATAACTCTCGAACGAAACGTCTAACGCTTATGAAATTTTGTGTGCGGACTGGATTTTGAATTGGCTTGGCTAAGTTCGTTAGCCAGACACGTCGGATGCCCAGAAGTAGGTTTTCTGGCCATTTTTTATCATTCGATCCTATCATAAGGCAGTTCAATTTTTACATCGTTGAAAAGGGAAAAAAAAATTATGAAGAAAATATTCTTATAATTTTCTTTCTATTTTAAGTATTTTTCGAGAAAATGTAAATTTTCACTTTTATTCTTTCTTTGTTAGTCTAATAAGTAATTTATATTTATATCTCAGTTCTTTATTAAGTATAAAAATATTTCACTTTTTTATTAAAGAATTTTGTGAGAACAAGTGAAAACTATTCACATATATGTGATATAACACACATACATGTATAGAGTTTTGTTTCTCATTTATTGCATTATAATTAGCATGGTTCTATCCCATGTTAAAAAATGTAAATTAAACAGATTTTCTAAGCTAATGTAATGAAGAATTTTTTTTTTTTTTTATTGAATTTTTAAGTAAACAAGAAATTGAAGATTATGTTATGATATAAATATTATTAAATATGAAAAAAAACAAAATATGTACAATGTACATATGTATGTACGGAAAAATATTTTGAATCGATTTTGAAAATTTTTCCACTAATAATTAATAATGTTAAAAAATTAAACCATTTCAAATGGATTTAAGGTATTTTATGTGAGGTCAAGGTTTTCGGGACCTAAAAAGGCCAGAAATTAATTAACCAATCGATTTTAAAAATTTTTTCACAGTTAGTAAGTTAAAGTATTTGAATTAATTAATTAAATGATGTCCGCAAGAAGCTTACGGACTGCCATAAGTTATATGAGATCCTTAGAACCCTTTTCTTACTGTTAGAGTACGAGACTTGTATGAGTTTCGCCAGGATTTACTGATCCCATAATTGTAAAAAATAAACTAAACGACCAATTTTAAAAATTTCTTCACTGTTACAGAGCTAAACTATTTTAGATAGATTTAGAATACATTATGTAAGGTCCGCCAGGGTCCACAGGACCCAAAAGTGTCACAAATAAACTAACTGGCCGATTTTGAAAATTTTTTCACTGTTACAGAGCTAAACTATTTTAGATAAATATCGATTACGTTATGTAAGGTCCGCCTCGGTCCATAGGACCCAAAAGTGACAAAAATAAACTGCCTGATCGATTTTGAAAATTTTTTCACTGTTACAGAGCTAAACTGTTTTAGATAAATATAGATTCCGTTATGTAAGGTCTGCCAGAGTCCATAGGATCCAGAAGTGTCAAAAATAAACTAACTGACCGATTTTGAAAATTTTTTCACTGTTACAGAGCTAAACTATTTTAGATAAATATAAATTACGTTATGTAAGGTCCACCAAGGTCCATAGAACCCAAAAGTGTCAAAAATAAACTAACTGACCGATTTTGAAAATTTTTTCACTGTTACAGAGCTAAATTATTTTAGATAAATATAGATTACGTTATGTAAGGTCTGCCAGGGTCCATGGGATCCAAAAGTGTCAAAAATAAACTAACCGACCGATTTTAAAAATTTTTTCACTGTTACAGAGCTAAACTATTTTAGATAAATATAGATTACGTTATGTAAGGTCTGCCAGGGTCCATGGGTCCAAAAGTGTCAAAAATAAACTAACCGACCGATTTTGAAAATTTTTTCACTGTTGGGGAACTAACTATTTTAGATAGACATACATTACGTTATTTAGGGTCCGCCAGGGTCCATGGGACCCAAAAGTGGTAAAAATAAACTAACCGACCGATTTTGAAAATTTTTTCACTCTTACAGAGCTAAACTATTTTAGATAAATATAGATTACGTTATGTAAAGTCTGCCAGGGTCCATCGGATCCAAAAGCGTCAAAAATAAACTAGCCGACCGATTTTGAAAATTTTTTCACTGTTGGGGAGCTAAGCTATTTTAGATACATATAGATTACGTTGTGTAAGGTCTGAAGTGTCAGTAGGACCTAAAAGTGTCAAAAATAAAATAACTGACCGATTTTGAAACCTTTTTACTATTACCAAGGTAAAATATTTTAGATAGGTACAGGTTGTGTTATCTGAGATCCACAACTGTCCTGCGGATGCAAATGCGGCGTAGAATGCTACACAACGGGTTTTGAATATATATATATATATATATATATATATATATATATATATATATATATATATATATATATATATTACATAAAGTATATATATATATATATATATATATATATATATATATATATATATATATATATATATATATATTACATAAAGTCCGCCTAGAATATACGGTCGAGCTGATTTTTTAATGAGGTCCACCGGGATCTTGGAGATCCGAATACGCCAGTAATAAGCTATCGAACCGATTCTAAAAAATTTCTCACTGCTAGAGAACTAAATTATTTTAGATGGATACAACTATGCTGCAGAAAATTCGTTCGGGTTCTTGGGTCCCCAAAAATACCAAAACTAATTACCCAACCGATTTTAAAAATTCTTTTACTCTTAGAAAGCTAAACTATTTTAAATAGGTACAGGTCTTAGATGAGATCCGCCAGTGCCCAAGATTTGGAAATTCGCTATGTTACGCAGATGCTGCGACAGGGGTATTTTTATATAGAGCGCATGAAGGAAGCAGTTTGTTTTTTATGTTATTTTAATGCTCTCATGTTATTGTACAATTTATTTAAAAATTACGTTGCTTCCACTTTGCGCTTATAGGTAAACACAAATAAAATGATTTTACAATTAAAAAATTGATCATCATATAAATACATAAAATAAATTTATTGAAGTGCCACCATGGTACAAACTTGTTGGAACATGTCACTTCGTCGTTTTGACGGCGTATAGGAGTGACAAAAATGTAAATTTCCCACTTTTACAAAGATGACCAACGTCTTGATAAAATATTTTTACATAAAAAATCGAGTGATATTTAGTATAGAATCGAGTGAGATTAAAAATTCAGTCTAGGCACAGAGCTTTTAAAATATTATACTCCCTTTGGCTAGACTAAAATCCCACCATTGTACTAACCTGGTACTGTTAGTACAAAGTAGAGACAAGATTTGCTGGTTGTTGCTCTCACATTGCCTCCGTAATCTGGTACTTAAGTTACAACAGATATCAGGATCATACTACTCGAAGAGACCCGTGCGATTTCAAAAAAAAATTAATGGATGCAGATGTTGAAGGATATTGGAGTGACGAGAATGAAGACTAGATAAGGAGTGTAAAGTTTAAAAATGCCGAAACTTTTAAAATTATCCAAATACAGTTGATTGATTTCATAATTTTGCCTCTTTATAAAACCTTCCTATAATAATAAGATCAACTGAAAAATTAATGCTAAATGAGAATATTCCGGCATAATATTTATTCCATCTTACTATTTACCTTCATATAAGGCCTAATATACACATATAAGAATTGCACATTTGTAAACCTAATGCACATATAAGAATTCATGTAGGGAATGGGGCGAAAATAAGGCCTTATCGATACCCCTACTTTAACCATGCTTCAATACTTTAAATTTAAATAATTTCCGTTTTCTTGGCTTTATCTCTTTCATTATTGCATTTACGTAAATTTTAAATTTGCAGTTTGTGTTTAGAAAAGAATAGAAGCTTGAGTTGTTTCGAATATAAGAATCATTTAATTTTTTAACGATGACTCATGATCAGTTGTATTTGAAATGGGGGTATACCTATATATATATATATATATATATATATATATATATATATATATATATATATATATATATATATAAACAAGAAAATCTGTACATACCTTTGTAGATATTGGAGTTACGTTAAGTATGGAAATTGAATGTTGAATTAATTATTAGATATTCAATTTAGATTTATCATTTCATTTTAAAACTCAATATCAGTGCTTACCTATGAATATAAGTGCTACCTAAGAGTAATATTACAGATTGGAATAATTATAAATCTCTACATATTCTAAAGCAGTTTCTAGTAAAGGAAATACATTTTTGTATGTATTAAAATTTTACTGCAATGTAAAATCATCTCTCTTTTTGTGAAATTATTGAAAACATATTATTGGTTTTTTATTGAATTGAATCAAATTTTCAAATTGCTCTATGATCGTCAGTGCTGGATTTACATTAGGGGCTCGCGGGGCTAGTGTCCAGGGCGGTAAAATTTGGAACACAATGTGGCAATTTAAGGTTTTTTTTTCGCTTGTGTTATTTGGTTTTTAAGGAGAAGTTGCGGTGATTTTAAGCAGAGGCAGCATTTTTCACGGTGCCCAGGACGGCTGTTAGAGTAAATCAGGCCTTGATGATCGTAGCAATAATTCTATACATTTATACAGAACTGTTGTGATTACAAGAGCCCAATACCTTGTGTCTATACTTTAATCTAACTAGTTTTTTAGTGTTTCATACCAAAATTGGCAAAACCAGAAACCATTCAACACGAAAATTTAAAATTTAGTACCGAGATAGAGTGTGTTCGTGGCCCGATTATAGATGTGAAGTTAAATTTCGATTCTGGTGGTTAATTTCGGAGGATAACCTGAAAGTGGAAACAATTTTTTTTCCAAAGTAGTACTAAGTAGGTTATCAAAGGAAAGCTTATTAAAATACGAATTTAGTGATATAAGTAGGGTGAATGCGGGAGAGTTGCCCCACATTTTGAGAATATTTGATAATTCTTTAAGTATGCATTTAATTGATTTGAAATTTGGTACATAGTAAATATAAACATTGTCTGAGTCATAAAGGATTTATAATTAACATTTTTGTAGAGTCTACAAAGCGGCGTCTATCCCATACCCATGGGTGAGATGCTGCATCAAAGAAGGAAAGATGCCGCATAGTTCATATTAAAAATTTTGCAATTTTTTGGCGCAGCGTTTCTCTGAACATATATTACACACATCTCCATACATAGTGCATGTCATATGTAACCATTTTTGGCACTTTATACATCTTAACCAGTTAATTTTTTTCGTTGTATTTGAGTACTACCCAAAATATTCGATACACAGGAAATCATCATTATTTTCGTTATCTTCAATAATATCAGAGCTCTTCCTGACCCATTACTGGATCTTTTATATTTACCTGGCATTATTTATAGCAAAAAATAAAACTGTATAATTAAGGTATATGCTTTTCATATGCAATATGATGCGGCATCTCACCTTTTTGTTGGGATAGATGCCGCATATTGCTATAGTAAGCATAGTGCGGAATTCTAACCTAAAATTTTATACAGTACTTTTAAAATATATCTCAATTAACAACAAAACTCATTTTCATTAAAACAACGAAATATACACTCTTGAGTTCTAATGAATTAAATGCTTAATAAAATATTTATGTTAAAAAACTTACTTTTCAATAATAAAAGTTGGATAATTACTAAACTGATGGACTAATAATAAATGTCTCCATATAGAGCGTAAAAAAATAACTTATTTTAAACATATAATCCATTAATAAGCGCTGTCTATCAATCAGGAGACGAACTATGGCTACTGCGGCATGTCTCCCGCATTTACCCTATATGAGACTATGTATTTTAGTCATTACATTCATAATATGTTAAAGTAGGTATTATATGAACATTTAGATTAGTTTTACTAAGGTGATATAAAAGACTATTAAAAAATATCGTTTTATTGCTAAATGACACCATCAGTTTGAAAAAAAATATTTGAAAATCGACGAAGAAATCAACTTTAATTTGATTATAAAAAATATATTTGTTTACCAGTTTCCAAAATCTCATGTACCGTCCTAGATAATTTATCTAAGAAGCATGCATATGAAAGTTAATTAAAAAATTAGTGCCAATTTTGAAAAATAAATTATCCTTTAATAAGGTTTGTTAGGGCCTTTACAATGAGTCCATCTAGTCAATAGTTTTTTTGGCTCACTGTTTTGTAAATTCAATCTTGAATGAGTTGCCTACTTACTAAAACACAAAAAATAAAACGTTAGATTGTACATAATACATATATTCAAAAGCAATAAACAAAATTAGAGATAATATATTTATAAATATTTTGAATACAGTTAATTAATATTGAACTCAAATATTTTTTAATTAATTTAGTATGTTTTAAACTCTTTTTTTGGTTTATTGTACCAATGTACGTTGAATAACAGAATGAATGAAATAACGTAATTAAAAAAAATTAAATTAAAAACAAAATTATTTACATGTTCGCTAAAAGTAATTTTTAATTTAAAATAAACCGATCAAAAGATTGTTTTATTTAACTTTTTTCAACTAAATGAATACATAGTTACAAATATGTCGGAGTACCTACAGTATATATTATGGGTATACATACATGATTGTTCTATTGAAGTCGTTCAATTTGTATGTTATTAAAAGGATTTGCATCTCTACAGCTATCGATAGTAAAGAGTTACTTTACATATAACTCTCCAGCTACTGATAATGTCCGTTAAACGTTATTAATACAATGTTCTTTATCTATGAGCTTGTAGCTCCCTCTGTATACGGTGCATATGTGAATATAAAATGAGTTTACGTTTTCGCTGTTTAAATATCAACAGACCTACTACATGCATAGGTTTGTATTTAATATAAAGAGGATATTCTAATTTATATAGGACAGTTGAAGTGTGTCAATAAAATCTTACAAAGAGAACGTTTATCAAAAGGAAAATTAAAAAAATTTAAAACTTAAAAAAGAAAAGAAGCGCTCATCTTTAATCATGAGTTCCATTCCTGTTCAGAAACAGTTTATGGAAATAAAGTCTATTCCAGAAATTTTGAATTTTTCAAACCTTTTGCTTATTTTGAATGACGTAATGGATATGGTTGATAAAACCTCATGTAGTTGTTTGCAAATTATTTTTACTAAAAATAAATTTGTTTGGTTGATAAAACCTCATGCATTTGTTTACAAATTATTAAATCTAAGTTGAGCGTCTACTAGCTGACTAGGTGACCTGCACGGTGACGGCAATTATGATTTCAAGAATAATACATGTGAAGATTTGTCTAGTATAGACCACATAAAAAAATCGACCAAAAAAAATTTATTTAATATTTTATATTATGGTTATAATATTATAAAAATTGCGATAAATACACATCTGTAAGAAAACTTTATGATGCAATAACTATCTTCATATTTTATTAGCAAGGCTAATATCCGCACCGTAAGAACTTAGTACGGGTACCTATACCGGCAGTTTTAGAATTGTTTCTATTTTAGACCCTTCAAGTCACGAAGGTCATGGGAAACCATTTTAACGTCACTTTCATTTTTCACAGAGATCTCAACAGTACTTAAAAAAAAATTGTCAAATTTCTTCAGTTTCTTAATTTGCGCCCTATTTGGTGTAACTGACGGAAAATGTGACCACACGTCCATTTAAATTTGATATTCTGAAATTTTGTACAAAATCAGTTCCTTATGTGCTTCGCTTCGTTCGCTCGACGACTCTAAAGTATTATTAATATTTTCATATTTTTAAGTCATATTCATATTCTTATAGCATATCTAATTTCCATATGTATGGAATTTGTTGAAAACAGCAGAAGTGCCAATTGATGATAATTGGACAATCCATTTTTTATTGCTTTATAGGATACAAATATGCAGTATTCTGCATAGTAGATAAGTAATTTCATAGTAGTCATAGGTAAAAATATTATTGGTGGTATATATAGAATTACTTATTAATACTTACAAAAATTCCAAAATTATTTTTCTCCAAATGCTTAGCAACAAATTAATTTGCATGATTCTTTTATAAATTTTTCCACAAATATCTATATACAGTAATAAAAAATTGATATTTTGAGGTTTTTCGTAAATTTCTGCGGTTAGACTAAAAATTTTGCGATAAAAACTATCCGATCTTTTAAGTTGGGCTAAATTATAGATAGTTACCAAAAATTGATCAAAATCGGTTTAGTAGTTTCGCAGTTTATCCTAGCCGTACATTTAGACATGAGATTATTTTTATATACATAGATATATAAATCTAAATAAATTTAATGATGCAATAACTTATATTCTTATGCAATGTACTGACTAAATACTCAAAAACAGTCAGTAATAACTTTACTGCAATTAAATGCTAATTTTCTTACTTTTGCTTACTTTCCTTTCTCATTATACACTTTGATGGACATTTGTATTTAAATCACATTAAAAATCACAAGAAGAAAAAAAATCGCACAGTAAAAAGGACCGCATAAAAACAGTATTTGTTGTACGTAATATTTTTGGAAATATTAACCACCAAAATGACAAAAAATGTAATTTTTAAATAAAGGCTGCTTTAGAACAATGTGTTCCAATTCATTTGCTGAATTTTATAGTCTAACAACAAAATGTGATTTACTTTTTAAAGATGTAACCCAGAGGTTCTTAAACTGTGCGTCGCCAAATATCACAAGGTGCACCTTGTCTCGCTGCGCCTTGAAAAGTAATGTTAATAGTTTCAGGCCAGATGAAAGTTAAAAATGGCTGTGAAATCTTTTTTTTTCGTTCGTCAGTTAAATTTTGGGGAGAACTTTTTGAGAAATCCAGTTTTCGGACCAGCAGTCTAAAAAGTTTGGTAGCTTCTGATTGTAATCTCTTTTTAAAGGTTCAAATTAATAATTATAACTTGTCGCAGTATGTGTGTTTAACTATTCAAACAAAATGCAACAGTAAAAGAAATCGAAAATACTTACCTTACTTGCCATGTTAATATTACTATCGTGTGTTATAAAATTTAATTAACTTTATAGAACAACTTTATATTAAAACTATAAGTGAGAGTTATACAAACGATAATTTACAACTCGTAAAGCTATAGTTGCCAGCCAACTAACGAGAAACTTAATCAACTAATTCTTGAGTAACTTGAGTTGTCCTGTCTTTCTTATTCTCCGTAAGATAATTAAATTAATGTTGGTAAAATAATAATAATAATGTCACTGAAATCCACTATATTGTTGTTGTCTTATTACGTTGTTGCTCTGGACTTATTGTTAATCACCATTTAATTTGTATTTATTTTTAAAGAGATTAAATTTACAAATTATGTTCAAACTATAGCTAGGTATTAGACATTAAATTTTAGTGCATAAATCATTGTTTTACGAGGGCATAATATAATGAACTTTGAACTTGTATTTTCCCAACAAAGGGAAGATTTAAATATACAGATATCGACAGGCATGTCTTTAGGATATTCGGAGTCGGGTGCAATTTTTTTAAAAGCTTTTATTTAACTTGGTTTAGATCAAATCTTGGAATCAAAATTTAGACAGGTTCTAATTGAGTTAGAGGTTTAAAATTTTACATACGTGTCTAACCTTGATGACAATACACGGAGAGAAAATTCCTATAAAAATTACTGTGCTCAGCACTACAATCGACGTGTAAAAGACGAATATATTCAATTCTGTAAGGTAAAAATATAAAGATTATAATTAATCATAAAAAATTTAAAGGATGGAATGTTCTTTTCGTAATATTATCTCCGTAAAATTTGTAAAACAGCACAGTAAAAAGTTCCATTACCGACAAAAAAATAATTTTTAATTATTTTTATTAAAAAAATTACCATGCTAACATGCTAATAATAGAAAAAAAAAAAACAGAAAGAAGGTTGGTTGTGTTGGGAACGCTGTAATGAAATGTACCTCATTGAGCGATTTACATGCGAACCATAGGTGTGGACTGTGGAAGAAACTTTGTCAGACAGTTCGCACCAAGCACCTTGATGCAGCTAGTAGTCAGTTTGTTTTACACTCTCTTAGGATGATGTCATCGTTTAATTCATCTTTTTGTTATTTACCTATCTTTAGTATATGTTTTAGAATATATTGTTGGCAATCATTTTTGTATACATGTTTTTACAGGTACAGTGCAACCAACATAAGGTCGCGGTCAGATGCGCAAATGAAAGAGTACGACAACAAGAATTAAACTATAATATATATGCATAAGAGTGTGATAAAAGTTGTGTTAGCACCACATTAAATTTTACCATGCTAGCACATATTTTTTATTTTGGTCATCGATGGGGGAGCATGGTAATTTTTCTGAAATTTTCTCTACAAAAATTATAGGATTTTTCTCTCCGTGTACAATATTGTATAATTAGTTTTGTTTTACATTGTCCCCCAAAAAAATTGTTGATTTTTAGTCCTGTGCAACTTTTTGACATTTAGAATTGTCAAATATTGTCCATTGATTTTACATTCCAATTTTTTGTTTCCATAGTTATGCTTGATTAAGGTAAATTAACCGATTAAAATATAGGTAAAAAATTACTTCGTTAATTTTTTTTCAAATTAATTGTAATCAGACTAAAAAGTAGAAAATAAATTAAAGTAAAAAAAATGTTTTTTAAGAAAAAGCTTTTATTTAAAAATGGGCTAAAAAATATAAAATAACCTTTGAGTGAAGTTTGAAGCAATATGGAACATAATTTCTAAAAGCTTGAAGCGTTTAATTAAGTTTGGTAACTACTGAAATGTTAAATAGCTCTTATATCCACAACAGAAATAATTAATGATAAAGCTTCAAGCTTTTATAAATTATGTTACATATTGCTTCAAACTTCACTCAAAGGTTATTTTATTTTTTTTAGCCCATTTTTTAATAAAAGCTTTTTCTTAAAAAACATTTTTTTTTTACTTTAATTTTTTTTAATTTTGCCTTATGATCTGCCTTGTGATACTAAACTTTTATCTCGTCTTTCAAACTTTGATCTTGTTTTTCTTGTGTGGATAGTAGTGCTCTCGAGTCGAGGAACAGTTAGTCGGTTAACCGACTAACGTTTTTTTTTAGACAAAAGTAGTCAAAATTCGAAAATATCGAGCATACAATAGCCGATTAATCGACTAAATTTCTACTCGAATTCATGAATGGGGAAACTTATGTAATTTTTCTTTCGAGCTTAATTATTGATTCTTAATTTATTTAAAGAAAAATAAAGATGTGACATATTAACTATATTTTCAATTGTGATAATGGTATAAAAATGAAAATTGTACAAATGGATAATCTTTAGTTTTTGATTTTTCGAATATTATAAGCAATACAAAAAAAGACGAAATAATTTGTTTTTACTACCGTGTTTGCGGGTTACTTGAGCCCAGATTTGCAAATCATCTGATAATTTCAAAAATTGAGCGTAACTGTTATAGTTATTTGTGATA